>CM077809.1:58575411-59175411 GCA_039764185.1 Tamarix austromongolica
TTATTTCATGTATCGATTAATACCTACATATTAAATATACTAAAATCAACTTTAATCTCTAAATTAATTAAATATATGATTTTATTATAAATTAAGCAAATAATTAAAAGTAACATAAATAACCTCACATATTATTCCTACAAATAACAAAAAACTTAAAGTAGAAAAGCACAAAATAGTTAAAAATTTACATTCATCAACACCCCCATACTTATTGTCTTACTTATCCTAAAGCAATACATGACTCCAAATAAAAATAAAAATAAAATAGAACTAACTATCCACTTTTTTAGGTATCATGATTGCACTTATTATACGCAATAATCCCTTTAAACCCCTAGGCTACTTATTATACAAATCACAAAGCAACGACAAACACACTTCTAATACCCTTAACTAATGTTGTCTCGTAATCTTCTACTTTTATAGCAACAATATTAGCACTAAACCAAGCTTTAACACTGGAAAATTTACAGGGTAAATTTCAACATATGGTTCACATATAAATATGACAAATACAAATAGAATAATAATAATAATTGAAAACTTGACTACGCCTTAGTCACATCAAGATCTGTCATTACAAAGGTATACCCTCTTATTTTTTTTCTCATATTCATGGCTATATATGTATAAACACACTCAATTATGTGATATAAAATGATAAAAATAACAACTCATATATATCAACAAAGAAAACTCATATTTTGTGGATAAAAATCTCACAAAGGATATCAAATGTATGCCAAATAGACCAAACCATATGCTTGACTTATGTGACTAATCTCCAACAAATTTGTTGTAATATACCCTAAGTGTAGTAGCCACATGTTCCAACTCATCTGCTTGTGTCGTCTGCTGTGATACTCAATAAACAGAATAACAACAAGCTTATATTTTCTTATGGTTGGTTCTTGACTTGTTATTCAATCTTAGTTTTACTCGATTAGTAATTTACTATGTATTTTTACTTTGTCTCTCATTTGCGTCATTTTCTTCCTAAAGACTAGGAATTCTTATCTATTCATACGTCTATTTCTGCATGCATTGTTATGTGCATGTGTGTATATATTGTAACCTTGAACATGCAATAAACTAAGCAATTAAGCCTCTCAATGTTTTTTCACTAAATTTTTATTTCCACATGGTATCAGAGCTTACCAAAACAATTTAACCGTGATCTTTGTCTCTCTGAATATTCCTCTTTTGATTTTTCTCAAGCCTCTGTCAACATGTCTAACGACGGGTCCATCCTTGAAACTTTAGAAACTTTGTTTGACCCATCAAATTCTCTCTACTTACATGCTTCTAACAATCCAGGTACCATCCTAGTATCCAAAACCTTCAATGGGACTGGTTACTATACATGGAAGAGGGCAATAATGATTACCTTGGCCACAAAAAATAAGCTAGATTTAATTAATGGTAACCTCAAGGAGCTCGAGCGTGATGACACCACCTTTAACCAATGGACTCATTGTAACTCCTTGGTGACGAGTTGGATTCTTAATTCACTTAGCAAAGAGATAGCTGGAAGTGTGATTGATATCACTTCAGCACATGAAATATGGAAGGAGCTTGAAGAGCGGTACAGAACCGCAAATGGAGTCTAGCTTTATCAACTTCAAAAGGAGATTTCCTCAATCTCTCAAGGAGGCAACAATGTTGCTGTTTTCTTTACCAGAATAAAGAAGTTATGGGATGAGTTACTCGCACTTGCAGGGCTGCCAAATCTCTTGTGAAGCATGTCGAAGATCAAAGGTTATTCAATTCTTGATGGGTTTGAATGATTGTTATTCAACTATTAGAGGAAGCATCCTTATGACGACTCCACTTCCGAGTGTTGGAACTGCTTATTCCATGTTGATTAATGAGGAAAAGCATCGTGAGATTGGGTCCTCCAATTCAGCTTCCTCAGATATGGTGGCCCTTAACACTTCAACCTCCAAGCAAGATCATATCCACAGTTAGAAACTAGATGCAAATAAGATGGTTTGCAACTACTTCAAGAAAACAATCCACATAAAGGACAAATGTTATCGTCTTGTTGGCTTTCCCCAGACTTCAAGTTTACGAAGACAAAAAGGTTCTTAGGTTCAGTCCAAACCTCCAGCGGTGGACAAGAACAAATTCAAAGAAACAATGCTAGGGTCTTGAACAAAAAACAATACAACCAACTTCTCAACCTCCTCAATTAGTGAAAAGGACTAGCAACTGATACACAAGCTGCTTAGGACATTCCTCAAAGCCCGACAGCAGCTAGTATGATGAGTTTCACAGGTAAGGATTCGACTTTTCATGATCTATTTTCAAAAAAATCTTCTCTTCATGTTTCTATAACTTTTTCCCATGTTTGGATATTGGACACGGGTGCCACCGATCATATGAGTGGTAACCAAGAGCTTTTTACCAACCTCAAACCTAACTCTAATCCCGTCTCCGTCCTTCTTCCTAATGGCAACAAGGCCATGGCACATTCCATCAGCTCTGTCACTTTTGATAATGGCATAATTCTGGAAGGAGTTTTATTTGTTCCAGAACTCAAATATAATCTCATCTCAGTCTCTTAACTAAACAAACTGGTGCCATCATCTATTTCACTGACACCCAGTGCTTGATGCTAGACCTTTCGAAGAAGACTCTTGTTATCCTAGGTAAACTAAATAAAGACCTTTACTTCTTTAATTCCAGCTCTTCATTCAAGTCAATTCCATGCCACAAAGTTCTTTCCATAGCCAATTCAAGTGCTTCATTAGTGTCCATTCATTCTCAATCCACCAATAATTCAAGTCTAGCTTTTTCCGAAGTTAATCTTTGGCATATTAGATTAGGACACCTTCTATTGTATAAACTCAAATTATGTTTCCTTATTCAAGTTCCATTAATAAAATTACATATTTGTCCTATGATGTATGCTTTAAGGCTCGCCAACACAGATTGCCATTCTTTTCCAGCTTAGCTCAATCAAAGGCTCCATTTGATCTTATTCACATAGATACTTGGGGACCCTACAAAACTATGACATATAATGGTTTTAAGTATTTTTTAACCATTGTTTACGATTGCTCAAGGGCGACCTAGACTTATTTATTAAGCACCAAAGAAAATGCCTACACTATTTTAAAATCCTTCATCACTCTAGTTCAAACTCAGTTTGGTAAAACCATCAAAATAATTCGATCAGACAACACTTATGAACTCGGGTCTAGCAATGAAACACAAAAATTCTTCACCAATCAAGGAATCATTCACCAAACCAGTTGTTCTTATACACCTAAGCAAAATGACACCGTAGAAAGGAAACATAAACATCTTCTTGAGATTGCCCGAGCCCTCATGTTTCAATCTAACCTGTCTTATGAGTATTGGGGTGATAGTGTTTTGACTGCCACTTACATCATCAACCGACTTCCCTCTACTACCTTAAAAACCCGCAGTCCACATCAAATTCGCTTCCACAACAAACCAAACCTGTACCATCTTGAACCATTTGGATGCCTTTGTTATGCAACCACTATTAAAGCATCATAGGGCAAGTTTATGCCAAGATCTCATCCTTGTGTTTTCCTTGGTTCCCCTCACGGCAAAAAGGCTTAAAAACTTCTCACTCTGGATAAATGTCAAATTATTGTTAGTTGGGATGTCATATTTTGTGAAAATATTTGTCCCTTTGCCCAAACTTCTCCTCGTCTCCATCACTTTTCATCTAGCTCTGCCATTCCTCTTCCGGTACCCGACACCTTCACATCACATGACCATAACAACATCATCCCACATTCACTTTCTTCCCACTATCCAGCTTCACATTCTAACTCTAATCATAACTCATCATCTCCTATACCTTTCAATGTCTAGCCTTTGCCACCTTAGCTGAGACGATCTCATCATTCCACACAAGATCCTATACACTTTCAGGATTACATTTGCCATTGTGTTTGCAGCAATTTAAATTCTGTTGCACTAACTTGCCCACATACATTAACCAATGCCTACACCAACCTTATACAAGACCAACCACTTCTTTGTCTTTAGTCCAGCAGCTTCACAAGTCACCGAATACATGAACTACACTCTTATACGGAAGCTGTGTCCAACCCACATTGGGTAACAACTACGGAAAAGGAATTTTAATCTTTGAATGAAAATGGGACGTGGGAGTTGATGAAACTACCTAAAGGAAAGAATCAAATTAGTTGTTGTTGGGTTTATCGGGTTAAATATAGGGCAGATGGTTCCATTGAGAGGTATAAGGCACGTTTGGTTGTTCGTGGTTTTACTCAAAAAGCGGGGGAAGATTTCAAGGAAAAATTTTCTCCCATTGTTCGTATGGAAACCATTCGAAGTCTTTTGGCTGTGGCAGATAAGAAAGGTTGGTACATTCAGCAATTTAACGTCAACAATGCTTTCTTACATGGGGACTTGCAATGTCCATCCTTATTTTGTTTGCAAGCTTAAGAAATCACTTTATGGCTTGAAACAAGCTTCCTGACAATGGTATAAGAATCTTTCTTCTTCTCTCATTTCTAAGGGTTATGTTTAGTCTAATAAAGATTATTCTTTGTTTACTAAGAAGGTTCAAGGCTAGGTTACCATTATAACCGTATATGTGGATGAAATATTGGTGGTTGGGGATCATTTACCCGAAATCAACTCCATCAAAACATTTCTCCATGAGTGATTTCGGATCAAGGATCTTGGTGAATTAAGTTATTTTTTGGGCATGGAATTTTTAAAAGGTGAAGATGGCATTATCATGACTCAAAGACGCTTCATACCTGATCTTCTCCAAACATATTCTATGTAGGACTACAGTGCCGTCTCTAGTCCTTTGGATACCCGGGAAAAACTGATGTTGGACACGAAATCCCCTTCAGTAGATGCTACTGACTTTCGTAGTTTGGTTGGGAAACTAAATTACTTGACGAATAGTAGGCTAGATATTGCCTTCATTGTCCAATATATAAGTCAATTTAATAATGCTCCCCAAGTGCCACACTACAAAGCAGCTTTGCACATATTGTGTTATTTGAAAGGCAAACCTGATCAAGGTGTACTTTTCAATACCAATCCCTCTAGTTCTCTCATGGCTTTCTGTGATTCAAACTGGGCTGCTTGCCCCTTCACTAGACATTTGGTTAGTGGGTATTTCATCATCCTTGGAGGATCTCCCATCTCATGGAAGTCTAAGAAGTAAACTGTAGTGTCTTTGTCATCTGCTGAGGCTAAATATAGGTCCCTACGATGTGTTACATCTGAGCTAGCTTAGTTGACAAGGTTGCTCCATGAGCTGTCCATTATTGATATCACCCCTATTTTGGTCAAATGCGATAATCAAGTTGTGATTTATATTGCTAAGAATCCTGTTTTTCATGAACGCACTAAACACATCGAGTTAGATTGTCATTTTTTCGTGAACAACTCCTTGCTGGTTTGATTGAAATCACTCATGTTCGCACAAAAGAGTAGCTTGCAGATATACTCACCAAAACCCTTCCCGGATATGCTTATGACCAGGTTTACTCCAAGCTAGGCATGCATAGCCCTGCTCTAGCTTGCAAGGGGTGTTGGAATATACCCAAAGTGTAGCAGCCGCATGTTCCAACTCATCTGCTTGTGTCACCTGCTGTGATACTCAACAAACAGGATAACATCAAGCCTATATTTTCTCATGATTGGTTCTTGACTTGTTATTCAATCTTAGTTTTACTCGAGTAGTAATTTACTATGTATTTTTACTTTGTCTCTCATTTGCATCATTTTCTTCCTAAAGACTAGGAATTCTTATCTATTCCTATGTCTATTTCTACGTGTACTGTTATGTGCATTTGTGTATATATTGTAACCTTGAACACGTAATAAACTAAGCAATTAAGCCTCTCAATGTTTCTTCTCTGACTTTTTATTTCCACAAAATCAAGGTCACCTATCTCAAGAATCAAATATGACTTCATTAGGTTTGTAACAGGGCTAGGTTTAAGGGTTTGATGGATAAAAGGGAAATAAAGATTCAACAAAATATCCTAAAACCTATTAGAATCATGTTAATATAGAGACTTTTTATAAATTAAAGTTTATCAAGGTATCTTTAAATTAAATAACATCTCATCATATAGGCCAAATATCTTCATGTTGGGCCTTCACATCATTTTTATCACTTATTCTCAAAATAAAATTAAATAAAAGGAATAAATAGTTTTTTATTTTATTCTTTTCTTCTTCTTTTGGTATCACTTTTTTTATATTAAATTTTTTATTCCCCATACTTATTATTTTTTATGGTCTTTAACACTTTCTTCACATAAAACCCTAAATCACATGTATAAGTTTCATACAAATTTCTACTATTTTTCAGAACAAGGGTAGAGATGTGTTACAGATTTGGTTAGGAAAAATATGGGTGATGAAGAAATAAATTTCAATGTAAAAGAATCAAAGTGTTTAACTAAAGGTTTTACAACTCATGTACATAAAAAAAATTGGGGTAGAAGGTTATCAGGCTATGTGGTGGTAAATTCTAAGGTGTATTTATCACTTTCTCAATCAGAATGGTTAAGTCATAAAAGCTTCATTTAGCACATGAACAAGTTCTTGTAATCTCTATAGTCCATTACAAGAGCTACGGTAAGTAATTTGATAAAAAAAATATTACAAATGAGGTTTACAAAGAAAAATAAAGCCAATAAGATATAGATTATTTTACATGAAATGCTCAGAAGAGAAGGTATATATGGATCAAAAACTCACTACAGGTTATGATGAATCTCAACATGCCATATTGATGGTTAGAAAATCATACATGTTACCACTCCATTCACATCCAATCATGTAGATATGTGTTCCCCACATCAAAATTAATACAAAAAATCTCCACTCGACTTTATCTTAGTCTTGTGATCCTCTTTTAGTTAGATTTTAAAGATATGTTCATCATAAACCAGTTAAAGGCTCCTAAGGCTAAAAAAAATTAACTAAAAAAAATCATGCAAAACACTCAAAAAAATAAACACACATCAAATTAATGAAGCACAAAAATGAACCAAAACTCCCCATACTTATCATGGACATTATCCTCAATAGACAATAAATTCATATAAAGGAGTAGAAAGCAATTAAATATATGTGAGAGCATACAAAATGTACCTGAAAGGTGATGAAAATACTATAAAAATATCGTAGGAAATTGTTTTGTGTCTATCCCATCATGGATTGTGTTGTGAAACATGTCCCAACTCTATGTTACTTCAAAAGTGTTCCATTTGTGTTACCACCTACCTTCAAAAGTTGTATGTCCTTATGCCCTGCAATTCCTTCATTAAATGAATGAAAAAACTTTAGTCCCATCCACTTGTGATTCTTTAACAATATGATGGTTTTGAGGCTCTCAACCTCTCTACCTTCATAAACTTTCAGTCGGTGTCCATTTACCTTAAATGTTCCTTTTTTGGGACTACTTGTCTCTATTACTCTGGAGGGAAAGTTTGTGTCATTATGAATGGTCCATGCCAACGTTAATTTAACTTACTAAGAAATAATCGCAATTAGGAATTAAAAAGGAGTACTTATTTTCCCTTTTCATACTCTCTTTTTGCGATACTTTGTGCGTTCCTTGTATATTCGAGTATTTTCATATGTGCCTAATCAGAATTCATCGAGCTCATTTAATTGTAAGAGTCTTTGTTCACTTGTAGCTTGTATATCCATGTTAAGAAAATCAGTAGCCTAAAAATATTTATGCTCAATTTCTATAGGAAGGTGACGCGATTATTTAAAAACAAGTTTATATGGAGACATTCCTATGGAATTTTTAAAAGCAGTCCTATGTGCCCAAAGTGCATCATCTAAATTCAAAGACTAATATTTCTTAGAAGCATTAAACATTTTTTCTAATATACTTTTCATTTATCAATTTAAAACTTCTACTTGTTCGCTAGTTTGGAGATGATACGGAGTTGCAACCTTATGCGTAACTCCACACTTACACAGGAGAACATCAAATGCTCTATTATATAAATGAGAACCCTTGTCACTTATGATAGTCCTTAGCTTTCCAAATCTTGTAAAGATATTCTTTTTTAAGAATTTGATGATAACTTTTGCATCATTAGTGAGAGTTTCAATAGCCTCCACCCACTTGGGCACATAATTGACTACAACAAGGATATATTCATTATGCATAGATTATGGGAATGGTCCCATAAAGTCAATACCCCACACATCAAATAGTCCAATAACTAAAATATTTGTAAGGAGCATTTCTTGTTTTTGAGAAATATTGCGAACCCTTTAGCATCTATCATAGACCTTATCAAAATCATAAGTATCATTAAAAAATGTAGGTTAATAAAAACCACATTGTAGACCTTTAGCTACAGTCTGGTGGGTCCAAAATGACCACCACATTCTCTACTATGACAATAAGATAAAATAGAGTGAACTTCATTTTCAAGGATATATCTTCTTATTATTTGATCATAACATATTTTATAAAGATAAGGATCATCTTAAAAATAATATCTAAAGTCATGCCAAACTTTCTTCCTTTGATAATATGACAAGTCACCAGGTTGAATTCCACTTACAAAGTAATTATCTAAATCAACATACCAGGGATTTGTAACTACATAGAGTGTCTCATCAAGGAGCATGTCATGAATAGGCACACCCTTCTCACTTACCTTATATTATGATGGTAAATAGGAGGGATGCTCTTTTACATTATTTTTGCTTCACTTCTTATCCATGATCACCAAATCAAACTCTTGTAGTAGTAGGATCCATCAAATAATTATGGGCTTAGCATCTTGCTTAACAAAAAGATATCTCAAAGAATCTTGGTTAGTATGAACAATGATTTTATTAAGAAAAAATTAAGGGCAAAACTTATTAAAAGTAAAGTCCACGAATATCAATTCTTTTTTAGTAGTAGCATAATTCTTTTGTGCATAATTTAAAGTTTTGCTAGCATAATATAATAAATAGTATGGAAAATTTTATCTCTACGCTGTCCAAAACTGCTCCTATAGCCACATCACTCACATCACACTTGATTTCAAAAGGAAGATTCCAATCCAAAGCAAAAATAATAGGAGCATTCATAATTTTTTCTTTAAGGGTGTTAAAAGGCTTTAAGCACACATACAAAAAATAATTCAAAGATTGAATCTTTAGCCAATAGGTCATATAGAGGTTTTAAAAAATCCTCAATAAACCTTCTATAGAAACTAGCATGACCAATAAAACTGTGAATGTCCTTAAAACATTTTGGGGGATGTAATTTTTCAATAACTTTAATTTTTACTTTATCTACCTCTAACCTCTTACATGAGATCTTTTGTCCTAATACAATTCATTCTTGCACCATTAGATAATATTTTTCCCAATTTAAAATAAGACTGGTATTCTCACAACTTCTTAGCATACGCTTAAATTTGTCCAACACATGCATAAAAAATGAGCTAGATATTGAAAAATGATCCATAAAAATTTTCATAAATTTCTCAACCATGTCATGATATATGGTCATCATGCATATTAGGAAAGTAGTAGGAGCATTACAAAGGCAAAAAGGCATCCACCTATATGTAAAGGTACCATACGGATAAGTAAAATTGGTCTTTTCTTGGTCTCCAAAATAAGGTACCATGAGGAAAATGATATTTTATTGTGGCATCATTTAATTTTCTGAAATCAATACAAACACGTCATCCTGTAACAGTTCCAGTAGGTATTAACTTATTATTATCATTCTTAGCCATGGTAACTGTACATAACTAACCCAAGAGTTATTAGAGATGGGATGGATCATAAATACATCCAATAGCTTAATTACCTCTTTCTTCACCAACTCTTCCATTATTGTGTTTAGTCACCTTTGAGGTTGGTTCTCCTTCTTATAATTATCTTCCATGAGGATTTTGTACATGCATGTGGAAGGACTAATCCCCTTGATATAGGCGATGACCCATCCAAATGATTTCATTCTCTCTCTAAGCACTCTCTTTAACTTTTCTTCCTAAAGATCAGTTGATGAAGACATAATAACTAGAAGAGTATCATTATGATCAAGAAAAACATACTTTAAGTGTTTGGGAAGTTGCTTGAGTTATAAAGTTGGCGGCTCCTATATAGATGGTTTTAACTTTGGGACTTTATCTCTCTCTAATCCTTGTAAAGGGACTAATTTGTTTCTCTTATAAGGTAGCTAGTGATGCGGGAGCAGAGTCACAGAACATAACACCAAGGAAGACAGTTACGCTACTCATAATGGGTGCATGAATAGGGGGTATGCATGGCTTCATGTAACGTTTGTTAGCTAGCGTAACGTTTATGTTTAAGTACTAGTTATTGTTATTTACTTTTAGTCAGTTAGTAACTGACTATTAACTAGCTAGTCTTAAGGGAATTAATGCTTTTGAGAGGGAATATGCTTGTAATCTTTTGAGAAGATTCTTGGTTCCTTGGCTATATAAACCATAGGAAACCAAGTAGAAAGACAACTTGAATAAGAAGAACAACCTTAAGCATTGCTTAAACCTGAATTCTGTGTGGATTCATCTCGTAACAAGTCGAATCTGTGTGAACGATTTGTTTCGAATCATCTCGAAATAAAACCGAATCTGTGTGAACGGTTTTGTTCTCGAAACCTTAATCTTTATTTCTGTGTGGTTTAAAGATTAATTTACCCTTCTACCTCGTGTTCCATCATCATCCACCCCTTCGAATCCCCATCATCAACCTCCATAATCCATACTCATCAAATACTCCATATAAACTCCATCTAAATCTAAAACTCTAACCGTGCACGCATCAATTTGGTATCAAAGCCAGGTTGTGGTTAGAGTGAACAAATTCTTCAAGACCAACCATGGCAAGTCAAGAAGAAGAGTTTAGAGATATTCTCAAAGCCTTGGCGGAAGATTTTAAGGATGTCAAGATCCGTATGGGAAGAATCGAAGCTTCCCAAGCACAAGGGTCACATGTGCAACAACCTTACCGAAGAGAGCCAATCGAAGTAGAGCATATGAGGAGAACATCGCATCGATTGGAAGGGGAAGAAGAAAGTGTAGGAGACTACGGAAGGGCACATGAGTCCTTTAGGAGGACATATGACGACGTAGAGAAGGGGATCCGTTTTGACTTACCGGACTTTGAGGGTAATCTCGACCCGGAATTGTTCCTTGAATGGTTGCAAAACGTGGAGTCGATCTTTGAGTATAAGGAGATCGATGATGAGAAGAGATGTCGTATAGCAATCTTGAAGTTGAAGAAATTTGCTAGAGTATGGTATGACAATCTAAAACGAAGAAGAGAAAGAGAAGGGAAAACAAGAATCCGATCATGGGAAAAGTTGAAGAAGCATCTAAGGAAGAAGTTCGTTCCGAGAGAATACGAGCAAGAGAACTTCATCAAGATGACCACTCTGAGGCAGGGCCTACTCGGAGTTGAAGAGTATATTCGAGAATTCGAAAGGCTAACGCTTGTATGTGATGTGCAAGAACGAGAAGAGCAGTGATGTGCACGATTCATAGGAGGTTTGAATATGAATCTCCGAGAGAAGGTAGAAGTGTACCCATATGAAGTTTTCGAAGATTTGGCTAAACTAGCCATCAAGTTCGAAAAACAGTTGAAGCGGGGCAAGGTTCCAAGTAAGTCCATCAGTGTTTCGTATGGGTCAAACTTTAAAGGAGGATCTAAGCCACCAATGGTGCAATCCACTAACACCGATGCGGATAGAAGATTCACTCGGGGGGAAAAAGGCAAGGAGCAAGCGGAGGAGAAGGTCCGCAGGCAATGCTTCAAGTGCCGGGGATATGGTCACTTCGCTCGGGATTGCTCAAACCAACGAGTGTTATCCCTGAAGGAAATCGCCAATATGGAGACATGTGAGGAAAGTGAAGACCATGAGGAGGATGAAACCGAAGAGCCAGAGGATGCCTTGGAAGAAGGAACCGTAGATTGTTATGTGCTGAGACGAGTTCTCCAAGTGCAAACCCGACCTCTACCTACTCAGCGGGAAAGGCTTTTTAAGGCTAAGTGCCGAGTTGGAGATCGAGTATGTGAGATCATCGTTGATAGCGGCTCATGCACCAACGTAGCTAGTGAGAAGATGGTCAACAAGCTTGGATTGGAAACAACGAGTCACCCCAGGCCATATTCACTGCAATGGCTCAATCGCGACAAGGGCATACGGGTAACAAAACAATCTCTTATCTCGTTCAATGTTGGGAATTATGTAGATACTATTCTATGTGATGTCCTGCCTATGGATGCTTGTCATATTCTGTTGGGGAGACCATGGCAGTATGATAGAAAGGTTACACATGATGGGGTCCTCAACGAATACATCGTGTGTAAGGATCAGAAGAAGTACAAATTAAAACCAAACGAGGACGAGGAGAGTTTGGTTAGAGAGAAAGAAGAGAATTCGAGCTGGAAGAGTAAAGAATTGCTGATTTTGAAAGAGCATGAAATGTTGGAAGCTCTAAAGGGGGAAGAAAGGTGCTACGCCCTAGTAGCAAGGGAGATCTCAAAAAATAAAGAGGCCGTCAACCAAGATCCAAAGCTGAAAAAAATATTGAAAGAATATGCAGATGTGTTCCCAGATGAGCTACCAATTGGGTTGCCTCCTTTGAGAGGAATCGAGCATGCTATAGATCTCATGCCAGGAGCCCCACTGCCGAATCGCCCAGCTTATAGATGCAACCCAGAAGAAGCTAAGGAGTTGCAAAGACAGGTACAAGAGTTGTTGGATCAGGGTTTTATACGAGAGAGCATGAGTCCATGCGGGGTTCCAGCCTTATTGGTGCCAAAGAAAGATGGCACATGGAGGATGTGCATCGACTCCAGAGCAGTTAACAACATCACGATCAAGTACAGATTTCCAATGCCGAGGTTGGATGACATGCTAGATGAGTTGCACGGAGCTAAAGTCTTCTCGAAGCTCGATCTCAGAAGTGGCTATCATCAGATGAGGATTCGAGAGGGAGATGAATGGAAGACCGCTTTTAAGACCAAGTATGGGCTATACGAGTGGTTGGTAATGCCCTTCGGATTATGCAACGCACCGAGCTCTTTTATGCGGTTGATGACCGAGGTTCTACGACCCTTTCTTGGAGTCTTTGTTGTTGTATATCTGGATGATATCCTGGTGTATAGCAAGACAGAGGTCGAACACCGACAACATCTGAGACAATTGTTCGATAAGCTCAGAGAGGTGAAGCTCTACGGCAAAAGGGAAAAATGTGACTTCATGATAGCAAGTGTAATCTTTCTTGGTTATATAGTAAGCGGAGATGGTATCCGAGTAGATCCATCCAAGGTGGAATCAATCCAGACATGGCCAACCCCTACTAATGTGCATGAAGTTCGAAGTTTTCACGGACTGGCGTCCTTCTACCGAAGGTTCATCAAGGATTTCTCCACTATTGCGGCACCTATGACACAATTAATGAAAAAGGGGGAATTCCACTGGGATGACCGGGAAACCAAGGCATTTGAAGAATTGAAGGAGAGGCTCTCCAATGCACCGGTGCTAACCCTACCGTGTTTCGACAAGTTGTTTGAGGTAACTTGTGACGCAAGCGGTGTGGGTATCGGGGGAGTGCTTTCTCAGGAGAAGAGGCCAGTAGCATTCTTTAGCGAGAAGTTAAATGGGGCTAGACTCAACTACTCGACATACGACAAGGAGTTTTATGCTATTGTGCGAAGCTTGGAGACATGGAGCCACTATCTGAGACCAAAACCTTTTGTACTTCACTCTGATTATGAGAGTTTGAAATATTTACATGGCCAGAAGAAGATAAGCATAAGGCATGCCAAATGGACCAGCCTACTTCAGACTTTCGTCTTCTCTACCTGTCATGTGGATGGAAAAGAAAATGTGGTAGCAGATGCCCTATCCCGGCGGAGTATGGTGCTCACCGTGATGGAAGCTAAGCTACTAGGGTTCGAGATGCTCAAAGGGCAGTACTCCGCGGATGAGGATTTCTCCATGATAGTCGAGGAGTGTGAGAAACAGGGGGTTCACGGGGCCTATGCTCTTCAAGATGGGTTCTTATTCAAGAACAACAAATTGTGTATCCCCAGAACATCAGTTCGGGAATTACTCATCAAGGAGGTACATGAAGGAGGGATAGCCGGACATTTTGGGATCAACAAGACTCTGGAACTATTGCATGAACACTTCTACTGGCCAAGGATGAAAAAGGGAGTCCTAGACACGGTCACCAGATGTTCCACGTGTCAAAAAAGCAAAAGTTTCTTTCACAAGGGAGTCTATGTGCCATTGCCCGTACCTACCCAACCATGGGAAGGAGTTAGTATGGATTTTATACTAGGGATGCCCCGAACCCAACGCGGGAAAGATTCTATCATGGTAGTCGTTGATCGGTTCTCCAAGATGGCACATTTTATACCGTGTCATAAAACCAACGATGCAACCTATGTTGCGGATCTGTATTTTCAAGAGGTTGTGAAACTGCATGGGGTTCCGAGGACGATAGTTTCGGATAGGGATGTCAAGTTCCTTAGTTATTTTTGGAAGACTTTGTGGCACAAGCTGGGCACAAAACTTCTATTCAGTACTTCACACCACCCCCATACCGATGGACAGACAGAAGTCACGAACCGAACATTGGGAACTCTACTGAGGGGACTGGTTAGTAAAAGTACCAGGGATTGGGATGTCAAGCTTGCCCATGCTGAATTTTCTTACAATCGATATCCTTCTACAACCACAAAGTGTAGCCCTTTTGAGATCGTATATGGTGTCAATCCATATATTCCCATCGACATGGTAGCATTGAAGAAAGGGGAAATGCGGAACCATGATGCAGAAGAAAGGGTAGAATTCTTCCAGAAGCTACACCAACAGATTAAGGGCAATATCGAAAAGTCCAACGAGAGATATAAGGCCAAGGCAGACAAACATCGCACTCAACCAGATTTCCAGCCAGGAGACCTCGTATGGTTACACCTTCGGAAGGAAAGGTTTCCCAACTTAAGAAAAAATAAGCTCATGCCTCGAGCAGACGGTCCCTTCAAGGTCCTTCGTAGATTTGGAGAGAGCGCCTACGAGCTAGAGCTACCTGACTCCTACGGAGGAGTATCGAGAACGTTCAATATTGGAGACATCAGCCCCTATCATGACGACTCGAATTTGAGGACAAATTCAAACCAACCCGGGGAGAATGATGCGGGAGCAGAGTCACAGAACATAACACCAAGGAAGACAGTTACGCTACTCATAATGGGTGCATGAATAGGGGGTATGCATGGCTTCATGTAACGTTTGTTAGCTAGCGTAACGTTTATGTTTAAGTACTAGTTATTGTTATTTACTTTTAGTCAGTTAGTAACTGACTATTAACTAGCTAGTCTTAAGGGAATTAATGCTTTTGAGAGGGAATATGCTTGTAATCTTTTGAGAAGATTCTTGGTTCCTTGGCTATATAAACCATAGGAAACCAAGTAGAAAGACAACTTGAATAAGAAGAACAACCTTAAGCATTGCTTAAACCTGAATTCTGTGTGGATTCATCTCGTAACAAGTCGAATCTGTGTGAACGATTTGTTTCGAATCATCTCGAAATAAAACCGAATCTGTGTGAACGGTTTTGTTCTCGAAACCTTAATCTTTATTTCTGTGTGGTTTAAAGATTAATTTACCCTTCTACCTCGTGTTCCATCATCATCCACCCCTTCGAATCCCCATCATCAACCTCCATAATCCATACTCATCAAATACTCCATATAAACTCCATCTAAATCTAAAACTCTAACCGTGCACGCATCAGCTAGGAGCTTAGGTATTTATTGACATATTTGACCCCTTCGCCTTCTTCATTCCTTTAGGATTATACCAAGCACCTCTCTAAAGGATCCTATATGACACTTGCTTGAAAAAAAATCATTAATCACTTCATCCAATACATCAATGATATAGAAATTGTCATCCTTAAAAGGGTATTTCATGCTTTTAAAAATATTGAATGTGACTTCCTTACCTTGGAATCAAAGAATCAACTTACCCTTGTGGACATCAATCAGAGTCTTTTCTATAACTAGAAATGGTCTATCAAGAATGAGAGGAATCATTTGATCATCTTCCATATCAAGCACAACAAAATAAACTATAAATATAAATTTTTCCACTTTTACAAAAACATCTTCTATTATGCCCCTAGGGTATTGGATACAACTATTTTCTAGCTGTAAAGACAGATTAGTGGGTTTTGGTTCTCCTAAACCCAAATGCTTAAAAACAAATAAAGGCATCAAATTTATGCTAGTAGCTAATTCAATCACAAAAGGATTAGTAAAATTTTCTAGATCTTTCAGCTTAGGAGGCAATTTATTTTGTAAAATAGCAGAACACTCCTCATTCAATCTAACGGTATTACAATCTTCCAATTTCCTTTTATGAGTAAGAATGTCCTTAAGAAATTTGGAATAGTTTGGCATTTACCTCACAATATCAATTAATGGAAAATTAATATGGGATTTCTTCAAAATATCAAGAAACATAGAAAATTGTGCATCTAACTTACTTTGGACTATTCTACTAAAAAAAAAAGAGGAGGAGGGACATACGGTTTTACCTCTTCAAAAGGGGTCTTGGTTACCTCTTCTTATGACTTAGACATTGATTCTAAAGCTTTCTCCTCTTCTTTTCTTCTTGAGGTTGTGGTTCAGGTAGTGTCTTCCCACTATTTAATGATATAGTATTAACTTGCTCTTTTGGGTTCGTCACATGGAAATATATTGGGTGTCCTTCCAGAAACTGCATTAGTTAATTGCCAAATTTATGCTTCCAAGTTCTTGATTGAAGCTTCTTGATTTTGAAAATGTGTTTTTGTAACGCTAATGAACTTGCTGATCATTTCTTCTAAGAATGGCTTATGCAGTTGCTGAGGTGACATTAGAGTAAGAGGCATAGGTCTTTGTGGTGGGAATCCAAGGAGCCATACCATATTTTCATTTCTCCAACTGAAGTTTGGATGATTCCTCCACCCAAATTATACACGTTCAAGAAAGGATTATTTCAACATATAATTCATACATAAACATGATATATATGAACAAAACATTAATAATAATTGAAAACCTGAGCACCCCTAAAGAAGACCAAAAGAAAAAAGATTAGAAGAGTTAAAAAAGAAAAAAAGAAAAACTAGGCAATGACAAACAGAGGAAGATAGAACTAAAGTAAAAAAAGAGAGAGAGAGAAAAGGAAACACGACGGAGAAACATAGAGAAAAGTAGGAGGGCGGTAGTAGAAGGGCATGAAGCCCGAGGAGAACAAAAAGAAGGGAAAAAAAGAGAGCAAATGGTATTTGAGATGGACAGAAAGAAAAAAAGACATGAAGGCCGAGGATGAAAAAGGGATCTAAAACAGAATAGAGAAAAAAGAATTGAATGATAGAAGAGAAAAAATATTCTACCCTACCCGACGAGTACAATATTTTTTTTTGGTTATGATTTTAAATATGAAGTGTTGTAATTTTATATTTCAAAATTCTTTGATTTAATATTTTATGTATAATTTATATCCTTTGTTCAGTTTGATTATTTTTATTTTTATTAATATCATGTTTTAGTCTTATTTTACTAAGGATATGATGAAACCCTATTCTTTATATTGATGGATTAATTAATAAATTACTCTATGTGTTTTATACTATTGTTCTTAACTATGCTTGATTAATAAATCAATCACTTTTAATTAGAATTTAACAAGTCGAGAAAAGATGTGACAATTGATGAAATGCCCCAAAACCTTAATTTTAGAAATTTTTGCCAAATAAGGATTTAATAGGGAAATTAATTAAATAAATTATTTTTATTAAAATAAAAGGGAATTAATTAGGGATAATCAAGAAGAAAATAATAAATATTTTAATTAGGAAAAATTTGTGTATTTTGCTAATTAAAATGGAATTTAGGAAAAACCTTTTAAAAATCCTAAATTAGCGTAAAAAGGGAAATAAATAATATTATTTTTAAATATCCAAAAATACCAAAATATTCCAAATACCCCAACCAACCTATTTTTCCTTTCTCCTTTTCTTTTCTTTCCTTTTTCTTCTTCTTTTTCCTTTTTCTTTCTTCCTCTCCATTCTTCTTCTCTTTTTCTCTTCTTTTCCCCCTCAAATTGGGCCTGTTTTCCTACGGCCTAATTCCTCTCTATGATTCTCCTTCATCGCAGCCTGCCTCGGTACACTGTGTTTTGGTCTCAATTTTTTTTACCTTCCATCGCCCAATTGATTTTTCCCTTCTTTTCTTCCTGGATCGCCGGTCCACGCCCCTCCTCCTCCTTCCTTCTTCTTACTCCCCTATCAACCTGCAACTCTCCTCTAACTGCCCTAAAAATCTTGCCGCCTACCACCCCCGCTAACCAGATGATTTCTCCTCTCTCCTTTCCCTTGACTCCCCTGCCATTTCGACCCAACTAACTTCCCTCCTTCTCAAGCGATTTTTCCTCCTCCCTGGCCAATCACCCCTGCCACGAGCTAACCTCCGTCGGCCGGAGCGTTCCCACCTACATGCCCTTATTCTCCCATCCTCCTATGACCTTATCCTCCCCTCATTAGCCTATAAAAACCCCATAACCAGCCCTGGAGTCAAGTTTTTCCCGAAACCCAAAAACTTCTACTTTTGCACCATTGCCTAATCAGACACTAGTCCTGTTCCGTCGACCAACACCACCGCCTAAGCCACTCACCTAAGAACTCCCTACATCACCCTCTACCCAACTACACCTCCATCCTCCCTCAATTTTCCCTGCACGAGCCACCCCGGCCGTGCAAATTAACCTCCCCGATCAGCCATTCCCTCATCCCTGCCACCCTTCGGACCATTGTCCACCACCACTTTCGCCGTAACCACTGCCCCTTAAACCTCCCAAAAACACCTGCAGACCTTCCTCTACCTCCCCTACCCTTCTTTTCCCTTTACTCCCTCTCCTCCTCCCTTTCTTCCTTTCCTCCCATTTTAGCCATCACAATCGCTGCCATGCGCTGCCACCTTTGGTTGCGCCACCACCTTTATTCCACCCTTCTCTACCTAGGCAACCATCAACACCCCAAATTCCACCCTCTTTCTCTCTCTCATTTTCCCAACACTCAACTATCTCTCTTTTCTCTCCTTTTTCTAGCCACCGCATCCGGTGCCGCTAGTCACCACCCCCCAAGGTGGTACCCAAAACCCTCTCAACCCTTAAACCCTAATTATGCAAGCTTTATTTATTTAATTTTATTATATTACTATTATTCAATTATTATTATTATTATTATTATTACGTATTATTATTATTATTATTATTATTATTATTATTATTATTATTATTATTATTATTTCTATATAGGGCGGAGACCCTATTATGTCACTATTTCAATTATTATTATTATTATTGTTATTATCATCATCATCATCATCATCATCATTATTTATTATTATTATTATTATTTCAATGTATGGTCGAAACCCTACTTTACTTTATTTTTGATTAATACCATTATTATTATTATTATTATTATTATTATTATTATTATTATTAGTAGTAGTAGTAGTAGTAGTAGTAGTAGTAGTAGTAGTAGTAGTAGTAGTAGTAGTAGTATCGTTATTATTATTAGGGTAAAATCTTCAAACCATATATTATCATCTTTTCCAATATTACTATTATTACTATTATCCTTAACAATATTAGTATTTAGTTAGTGTTACTATTATTATATTATTATTTTGTCTATAACCCTAATTTTAGAATAAATTAGGAAATAATAGTATTTTTGGTAGGAGGGAATCTAATCCTTAGTTTTTTCCTCTCATAGGTGAGACTAGTCAAAACCCTAAGGAGGAATAGAAGTGTACTCTAAGACCGGTGTCGTATTAGGTAAGGGTGTAGCTAAGGCCTTATGTATGTTATGTGTTTTATGTGCCTTGCAAGCCATGTATCATGATGTGTTATGCATGTTATGCTTATCGTTATAACTATTTTATGTGAAGTGTAGCTTGGAGTTGAGGTATGCTCATGTGTTATCTTATGACATATGTATAATTTGTTTATGCTATGATTATGATGTGGTCTTTTAGGACATGCATGCTAGGTTATGTAATGTGATGATATCGGGTGAAATGATGAAAAAGGAAAATTAGGAAGTAAGTTGACCAAGGGATGTGGATTTGACCTAAATGTTGCATAACCATACACGGAGGAATCTAGGGTTTTATATGGAATAATCTAGGGTTTTGCATGGAAGAATCTAGGGGTGTGCATGGGAGAATCTAAGTACGTATGGAAGAATCTATGATTCACGTGGAAGTTTTAGGTTTTGCATGAAGATCTTCGAGGGTTTGCATGGGATGTATAAAGTCTTCATGGGGGTATATTTTACGTATGGCAAGTTGATTTGGGGTGTGAGGAAGGTAATGGAAGAGTTGTTTGGATGCTTGGAGGCTTTGGGTGAAAAATAGTATATGGGACAGTATAAGGGTATATAGGAGACCAAGCTAGGGTTTGGGGGAAAACCCTAATATGAGAAGGTGGTAAAAAGGAGAAATAAATGAGGATGAGTGGAGTACGAGATGAGGATGAAAATTATCATGCAAGGGGGAGCATGATCATCGTGGAAATATAAAAGTTGAAGGTGAGACATGGAGGGGTGACATGTGGAAAGGAGGATGCTAGGGTTTGGTGTGGCTACTTAGGGTTTCGTGATTACATGTGCACTTAGGGAGTAAAGTATGATGATGAGGGTTGACTCTAAGAGTTGTGATGTGTAGGTGTTAAAATAGTTTGGGTTGAGTGAGGTGGAGTAGGATGAGTTACATAGGCCCAAATTAGGGTTTCTGGAGAAAAGCCTAGAGTAAGGTAGTGAGTGGACTTGGAAGTGTATGGTAGTAGGCCTTGACCCATGCACTTAGGAGTTGGGTCTCTGGTGTGAGTTAGGGTAAGGAGGAAAGGATGTTGGAAGAAGTTAGGAGGTGCATGAGTCTCTTATTATAGGATGGGTCCTTTTGGAGGATAAGCGTAGAGGGAGTTAGTCATGCAATTCTAGGGTGAAGACCTTTTTGAATAAGACGTGGTAAGACACTAATCATTTAAAGAGGAAAACTGTTGAACCGGGCCTATACCAGTCCATCGGCGAATAATGGTGGCCTGGAGCTGGGGTGCCCTGGAGACCGATCCACCAGCGAATAATAGTGGTCAGGCGTATTATGCTTGTATGTTTCTAGTCCACCACATATAATAGTGGGGTATTCTATGCTCAACAAACCGAACATAATTATGATAAGACTTGGAAAGACACTAAGTACTTACAGTGAAACACCATGAGAGCCAGAGCCAGACCCGTCCATCAACGAATAATAGTGGTTAGGTGCGTTCTGCCCTATAAGTGATCGATCCACCGGTGAATAATATTGGTCAGAAGCTTTATGCCCTATAAGTTTCTAGTCCACCGGCTATAATAGTGGGGTTCCCGTACTCGCATGGAATATTAATAAGCATGGTGCGAATTGAGCATTGATCAGAGATTAAATAATTAATTTATTTGAACTACAGCTTGGACTTTATTTATCTGTAAATTTTGAATGTTGTTATGTTATCGTGCTTGAATTATATGCATTTATGTGTTGGCCTTTGTACATGCTTACCTTACTCAGTATGCAGTGTACTGACCACCCTTTTTATGGGTCATGCTCATTCTCATGAGCAGAAGGCCCTTCTGACTTTGTGTAGGTTGGTGATGCTGTTTTTGGTGTCTTCGATGCTTGTGAGGCACCAGGTGGGACTGTGAGTTGAGCATGGACCTGGTTCGGAGATCAAGAGTGGCATGGCCGAATTTTCCTTTTATGAATTTCTATTTTGTATTGTGTATCCTAAACTTAATTTTTATCGGTTGTAAATAAAAATTCCTTTTTAGGAACTTTGACTACGCAGTCTGATTTCTATCTTATGATTGATTATACTCCTTTGGATTGTAAACTTTTACGCGTACTCTGATTTCTATGTTATGATATTTCTAGTTCTTTTTATGAACTCTTAGTTTAAGTTTGACAATAATCCTTTTTAGCCTTAGCACTTGGTACTGGAACAGTCGGAGTGAACCGGTCTGGTACTAAGTGTGGCAGTAACATCCCTAGAATTCACAGGTTTTAATTTAATTAATTTTGTTTTATAAAAAAAATAGCTAATTTTAGGGTGTTACAAGTTAGTATCAGCGCGGTTGGTCATGTTGGCCACACTCAGTTTTCAAAGCAAAGTTGATTTACAAAGTTTTTACTAGGTTTTGAAGTGTTTTCACACCTTAATGAAATCCTTCTGTTTTTAATGATTCTAAGTCCCAGTCACAATGAGGAACTTAAGGGTAGATTAGGGATTTTCCAAAAAGAGAAAATGTGTGATATGATTGCTTTGAACTAGTTGGTTCACCCTTAACCTCATTTTTCTCTATGTAGTTTTTAATGGCGAGAAACAGTCGAGTAGGACAATTGGAGAAGGCCTTAACGACTTTCATGGAGTTCGTCCAACACCAACCCTTGGTGCCTGTCCTACATCCTCACCTTGCTAAGGGCGTTGGTGAGGACTAGCTTCGGAGGGTTACTGGACATCACCCTCCTACCTAATCCAAAGAGGAGGACCCGGTAGTCCTCGAGGGGTAGTCCTCGAAGAGTGGATCCGGGATATGGATCGCACCTTTGAAGCGGTGGATTTTCCACATACCCGGTAGCCCAACATCATAGCTTTCTTTTTTAGGGGAGTAGCAGACGCCTGGTGGGTAGAGTATTGTGCACGAGAAGAAACTCTGGCTATGTGGGAGGCATTCAAGACCGCTCTCCATTCCAGGTTTTATCTCGAGAGCTTGAAGAGGGATATGCTCTAAGAGTTTATGCAGCTCACTCAGGGGACGATGACGGTCCGCCAGTATCATGCAGGCTTCACTGAGCTGCTCCGAATTGCCCCAGGAATCTCCGCTAGCAAACCTATGGAGGTGTTCTAGTTCGAGTAAGGATTGAACTTCAGTATCCCCCGATTGCTGGGACTTCTAGGCTAATTCATCAATAGAATTATAAACTTGCTTTGGACTCTTATTTATAATAGTGCCACTTGAGCTGCATCTAGAATAAAATGGTTAGAGATACAATTATAAAATATTTGCATTTGTAACCAAATAGGCAAGCCATGATGTAAGAATTTACTTAATAATTCTTGTTCTCATGAATCATATAGTGATTCTAGATCATTTAGTATAAAAGTGGTGATGTCATTTCTTAACTTAAATGTTTTCGTAGGTGGAAAAAAATTAGAAAGAAACAACTTCACCAATTCATCCCACGTTAAAATAGAATTAGGTGCTAAAGAATTTAACCAACATTTTAGCCTTGTCACGTAATGAGAATGGAAACAATCTAAGCCTAATATCATCACCGGAAACACCATTATTTTTAAAAGTATTACAATTTTTGATAAATGTAATAATATGAGCATTCGGGTCATCATTAGGTGTGCCTCCAAATTGGACCGAATTCTGTATCATCTGAATGATCATATGATTGATCTCAAAATTATGCACCTCAAATGCTATCTTCTAATGCTTGATCCTAAATTCGCTATACTAGGGGAAGTATAGTCTTTTAATGATCTCCAAACTTGCTCTAGCTGATTTTGTTCCCTATGAGCCATTTATTGATTTTGTTTCTTCACAGCGACAAAAGTCTTTATATGTGTTATTAATTTACAAAAACTTCTTTCAATCTCTAGATCAAGGGTACCAATTCACTAGGATTGATTTGGGTTATGCACTACTGACCTGCACCATTACAAGAATACCAGCTGCCTATAAAATTGACTAAATTAAAAAAATATAAAAAATAAAAGTTTTGCCAAGATTAAGATTTAAATTTTAGGGTCTAGGGATATTATATTAGTCCCTGACAATGATGCCAAAAACTTGATGTTGGCCAAATATATCTATCAACAAGTATACCGACTGCAAGTAATAGAGGGCAAAATGAGTACCAAATTATTATCTCACAGAAACTAAATAATAACACAAAAAATCTGATCACTATAATTAGGCTTAGGCAATCAAAATCAAATAAAGAGATAACTAATTCTAAACTAAAAATTTTAAATCAACTAAATTAAACTAAAACATAATCAAATATAATATAATAATAATAATCAAAATTAATTAATAAAAGCTACCAAGAAATCTGGATCTACCACTATCCAATTATATTAAAAAATTAACTAATTACATGATCTTTTCAATTACTAGCTATGTGCCAACAAAAATATTTTACTAACATACTCTCTCGAGTTATGCAGTCATATCATCAATTATCAGTTTCGCTATCTTTAGTCAAATGATTTAAATAAAAGACGATGCTTTAGGTTTAATTAATTATTTATTCTTCTCTATTGTTGTAGAAATTATGCAATTGTTCTCATAACCCATTCAATGTCTATTTATGTTATTTAACCTAAAGTGGAGAATCAGTTGTTGCATCTTTTCTCGAATTGCTAAATGCTAATTAAAGGTGATCAGTTTGTAAATAAGGCACAATTCAGGAAAAAAAACATAAACCACATAGAGTAATTTATTAATCAAGCAATCAATTAATATATTAATATAAAGAATAGGGTTTCATCGTATCCTTGGTAAAATAAAATTAGAACATGATATTAATAAAAATAAAAATAATCAAATTAAATAAAGAATCTAAATTATAAAAAATAAATCAAAGAATATTTGAATATAAAATTACAATACTTCATATTTAAAATCATAACAAAAAAATATTGTACTCATCGGGCAGGGTGGAATATTTTTTCTTCGGCGTTGTTTCTCTTATGTTGTATGGTTCTTTTCTCTCTCTTCTTTTTTGGCTCCCTTTTTAATCCTCGACCTTCGTGCCTTTTTTTCTTTCATCTCATCTTGGTTGCCTTCTACTTTTTATTTTTTTATTTTTCATTTTTTTGTTCTCTTCAGGCTTTATGCCCTTCTAATACCACCCTCATGCTTTTCTCTATGTCGTCTGCACCGTGTTTCCTTTTCTCTGTTTTTTTGTTTTTGTTTTTTTGACTTTGGCCTCTATCTCCCTCTATTTGACATCGCTTCTCTCTTATCTTATCTTTTTTGATTCTCCCAATATTTTTTCTTTTGGCCTTGACCCTGTTGCCTCCCTCTCCCTCTTATATATAAGTATACATGTACTCTACTTCCTCTTTTGTGTTTTTTTCCTACCGCCAACTTTTTCTTTATTTTTATTTTTATTCGTTTAACCCTTTCTGTACGGAAAGCCTTTGGGCCTTTTTTCCCCATTTGACAATACACTTTTGTCGTCTTTTTTTTCATTTATATTTTTTTCTATTTCACTTTTTTATTTTCTTTTTCTTGATTTATTATTCCAAGCATCAGTTAGTACATACATAATAAATATATTGAAATCAACTTTAAGCTCTAAATTTATTAAATATATGATATTACTATAAATTAAGCACATAATTAAAAATAATATAAACAACCTTAAATATTATTCCCATAAATAGCCAAAAGCTTAAAATAAAAAGGTATAAAATAACTAAAAATATGTGTTCATCACGAGCTTAATTAGGCACAATCTTTAGATAAACAAGAGGCTTTATATTAATATAGGCTAATTCACTATTTTTAGCTTAAACCAATATTGAGAATTGAAATAATTCATCATTGAGTATCGAAGTTGTGGTAAAAACCCAATCCTAACCCTTTATTATATTAAATTCCACTCGATTAGCTATTTATTTTATTTTTATTATTTAATCTTATAATTTTATTATCTTTTACCTTAATCATTAGTTTAGCTGGTCAAAAACATAAATTTTGGTTGCTAACCCCGTGTCCCTGTAGGATTGACCTTGATAGCTACAATAATCCATGCGCTTGTGAATTTTTCTATTAAGTTTTTTGTGCCGTTGTTGGGGACTACGATGTTAATATTGATTGTTTATGTGATTAGGCTAGGCTTGGCTTTCTATTTTTATTTTATTTTTGTTTATTTATTTATTTTATTTGCTACCGACTTTCTTTTATACTAGGGCATCAACTAGAAGTATACGACGAGAATGATCATGAACTATCATTGATTGTTGTAGACATAAGAAGGTATATAAGGAATACAGAACAAGCTATGATGGTGATCAAAATCATCTTCTTAAGGATTTTGCTTCTCCAAATGGTTAAGGCATGCACTCGAGCATTACAAGGTCCACTATTAAAGCTAATAACTTTGAGTTGAAACCATCACTGCTCTCAATGGTTCAGCATAATCAGTTTGGAGGAGGTCCTACCAAAGACCTGAACCTCCATCGGTCAATTTTCTTGGAGTATTGTGACACATTAAAGCTTAATGGAGTAATTAATGATGCTATTTGAATTAGACTATTTCCGTTATCTCTAAAATACAAGGCTAGGGCTTGATTGCATTCACTATTAGTTGGGTCCATTACCACTCGGGATCAGTTGTCTAGGGCGTTCCTAGCAAAGTACTTTCTCTCGAGTAAAACAACACAAATGAGGAACCAAATCACAAGCTTTGTACAAAAGGAAGGGTAATTATTATATGAAGCTTTAGATCACTACAAGTAATTATTGAGGATGTGCCCTCAACAAGGATTAGAGAAGAGGCTTATTGTTCACACATTTTACAACACGCTTAATTACAAAACTTGGATGACTATTGATGTTGTTGCAAGCCAAGCTTTGATGAAAAAAATAATAGATGAGGCATATACTCTCATTAAAGACATGGCTTATAATCATTATTAATGGGCATGCGAGTGTGCTCAAACATCAAAAGGTGGAAGGTATGGCATCGATGCCTTATATCATATATCCTCTAAAGTTGATACTTTGTTTAAATAATTTGAAAGCTTGAGTATCAATTCTGTGGCATCTACTTCAATAATTGCATGTGAAATTTGTGGTTATGTGGATCACTCTACACTATAATGTCAATTAGGAAAACTCTCATCCCTTGATACTTATGGTAATGAGCAGGTCAACTATGTTAATAATTTTAATCAAAATGGAGATACATTCTCCAACACCAAATAATTTTAATCAAAATGGATATACATTCTCCAACACCAATAATCTAGGGTGGAGGAATCGTCCAAATATGTCTTATAGAAACCCACTTCTAAATCCCATGCCTGCATCTAATTTTTCCCCTCTTGGTTTTCATGCCCATCAACTAAATCTTCCTCCTCAAAGGTCTAATTTGGAAAATATAATGGAAATTTTTTTGAGACTCAATCAAATTGAATGAAGAGTTTAAGAAACAACAACAAACTACGAATGAGGTAGTAAAACAATTATCATCTAAGATGGATTACCTAGTTATGCATAACAAGATGTTAGAGACACAAATCACTCAATTGACACATAATGCTAGCTCTTCCTCTAGGCTTTGGATATGCTACCTAGACAACCTAAGATGAATCATGAAGGTTATGCAATTGTTGTATCCCTTTAGAGTGGAAAACAATACGAGGGACCTAAGATGAAGGAAAGTGATGGGGTACATGGTCATCATTAAGAAAAAGGTTAAAAGACAGTAGATGGGGATAATAAAACCCAAATTCAAGAAGAAGAAAAGGTTGAGAAATGTGTGCCTCTCACTCCTTACAAGACTCATCTACCTTTTCCTCAAAGGTTATCCAATGCTAAGTTAGAAAAGCAATTTAGAATTTTTTTTAGAGATTTTGAAAAAATTACAAATTAATATCCCATTCATTGAGGTTATTTCTCAAATTCCTCCTTACAGTAAGTTATTGAAAGAGATCCTCTCTAATAAAATGAAGTTGGAAGAATATGAGACTGTGACCCTTACTGAGAAGTGTAGTGTTATAATTCAAAAAAAGTTGCCTCCTAAACTTAAGAATCCTAGTTCATTTTATATTTTTGGTGTTATTGGTAGTGTTTCTAATAATCATACTTTGTGTTATTTGGGTGCAAGTGTAATCTTGGTGCCAATGTCTATTTGCAAGAAGTTTGGTACAGGCGATTCAAAGCCAACCATGATATCACTACAATTGGTGGATCAAACGGTAAAATATCTAGTAGGTATACTTGAAGATGTGCCTATTCCGGTTGGTAAGTTCTTTATCCTGATTGATTTCATTATTTTAGAAATGGAGGACTCTAACATTCCAATTATATTAGGAAAACCCTTCCCTGCTACATCAGGTGCTATAATTGATGCTAAAAATGGAAGGCTCTCCCTAAATAATATAGGGGATAAGGTAGAATTTGATTTAATCAAAGCTATGAAAATCCCTTAAAGTGATAAAGTTTTTTACAGGGTTGACATGATTGACAAGTGTACACATGAGCAATTTGCAAACCATTACTCAGTTGATCCACTTAAGAAGTGTTTGGTAAGTAGCGACTCAATGAATGATGAAGACCCTGAGGTAGCCACATCTTTGGAATCAACCTCAACCGCTCCACTTCGAAATGTAAAGATTGAAAGTTTAAAGTTAGAGCCAAAAAGTTCCACTTGTGAAGAGGATAAATCACCAATGGTAGAACTAAACCCTTCTCATCCTCTTTAAGGCATGGATTCTTGGCCCTAACTCTATTTATAATGTGATTGTGAATGCATGTCTAATTGAAAATGAAACTGATAAGTTTCTTACTTAGGAATCATCGCAAGGTCATAAGATACACCATGGATGAAATTAAAGGAATCAACCCATCAATTTGTATGCACAAAATTCTCATAAAGATGATCATAAATCCTTTATAGAACACCAATTTAGATTAAATCCTAACATGAAGGAAGTGGTAAAAAAGAAGAATAAATGCTTAAGCTACTAGATGTTGGGGTAATTTATCCTATTTCAAATAGTGAATGGGTTAGGCCGTTCCATGTGTTTTCTAAAAAAGGGGTGTAACCGTAGTCAAGAATGAGGATAATGAACTTATTTCTACTAGGACAATTATGGGTTGGAGGATGTGCGTTGACCATAGAAAATTGAATAAGGTAGCCCTAAAAGATTATTTTTCACTCCCTTTTATAGACCAAATGTTGGAAAGGTTGGCTAAATACTCTTATTTTTGTGATTTAGATGGCTATTCAGGATTCTTCTAAATCCCTATTCATCTTAGTGACCAAGAAAATATCACTTTTACTTGTCCTTATGGGACCTTTGCTTATAGGCACATGCCTTTTTGTCTTTGTAATGCCCCTACCACTTTTCAATGATGTATGGTGGTTATCTTCTTTGATTTTATAGCGGACATTATGGACATGTTTATTGGTGACTTCTTCGTGTATGACATTACTTTTTATGATTGTTTAGCTAAACTTTCTTGAGTTTTGCAACGTTGCAAAGAGTTTAATTTAGTCCTAAATTGGGAGGAATGCCACTTTATGGTAAAGGATGGAATAGTTATAGGACATAACATGTTCGAGCGTGGCATTGAGGTTGATCGAGAAAAAGTGGAAGTCATTTAAAAATTACCTCTATTCACATTGGTTAGGGGAGTAAGAAGTTTCTTAGGACATGCCAGTTTTTATTGGCATTTCATTAAAGAATTTTTGAAAATTAAAAAACCCTTAACTAGCCTCCTTCTTAAACATTTTACCTTTGATTTCATTGATGAATGTCTAAATGCTTTTTGTAGGTTGAACGAAGCACTAATAACAACTTTTATTATGCAACAATTGGATTGGAATATTCCATTTAAAGTTATGATTGATGCACTTAATTATGAGGTTGGTGTTGTGTTGGGCCAAAAGAAATATAATATAGTTCATGCAATTTATTGTGCTAATCATACTTTTAATGAGGCCCAAGTTAACTATGCTACCACAGAAAAGGAGCTATTAGCATTTTTGTTCTCCTTTGGGAAGTTTTGATCTTACTTAGTGGGATATAAAGTTATCATTTATACTGACAACTCCACCATCAAATATCTTTTTAGCAAGAAAAATTTCAAGCCTAGGTTGATTCAATAGATACTACTACTACAAGATTTTAACCTAGAGATAAAAGATAAGAAAAGGTTAGAAAATCTAGTGGATTTATTGAAGATGAAACAAAAGTTGCATGATAGGGAGGAGGATGGACTACCAATCAATGACCCCTTCCTAGATGATTAGTTGTTATCCATATAAATATTGGATGCACCATGGTATGTGGACTTTATCAACTACATAGTGTGCGGAGTCTTACCCCTGATCTGATCTATCAACATAAGAAGTTCTTTGTAGACTTGAAGAATTATTATTGGGATGGACATTTTCTATATAAACGGTGTGTTGATGGGATGTTTAGTAGGTTTTTTCCCTATGATGAGGTTACAAGTATTCTCCATCATTATCATTTCTCTTCCCATGGGGGACATGTAAGCATTTCAAAAATAGCTGCAAAAGTTCTACAATTAGATTTCTATTAGATGAGTTTTTTTTGACACTTTCCATAATTGTGGGTCATTCATAGTGTAGAATTCCTTTCACCCATTTTAGGCATGAATTGGGATATGAGGCCTAATTTTTTCCTCCATAAGTAGCGACAAAATTTTCAAACTTTATCATAATATAATATAATATATTTTTTAATAAAAATATTTATAATTTAAAAAAAATAGTTATCAAATTAGAACTATATTAACAAAATTTTAATGATTATGAAATTTAAGTTTATAACTAAGGGATAAATCACAAATTTTGTGAAAGTATTAAAAATTCAAAAAAGAGTCAAGAATAAATATTATTTTGGTACTTCTATATTGAACATAATTTCATAGAAGTACCAGACATTTCAAATAATTCTATTAAGGTACCTTAATAATTTTAATTATTTTATTTATTTATTTAGTACCATCATAATAATATTATTGGTCTTAGATTACTAAATTAACAAAATTTGAAAGATATTATTTTTTTATTAGCTAATTGAATGGTTTGGGAATATTTTATCCTTTTAATATTTATTTATTTTGGGGGAAATTATAGTTTAAAAATGAAACGTGTGTAAAATATAAAAGAAAAAAAGGGTTAGAATACCCCAAAAGTAATTTATAAGATTATGTATTTTTTTTTAAATTCTAGCATAACTCAACTAATAATATATTTATGATAATTCTAAATAAAAATAACAACAAATATTACAGTACTTCTATAGAATTGTTAGAGACACATGATGTCTTTATTTAATTAAATTAGATACCATTCTATTCTAATAGAATTTATCCTAAATTCAAATGAATAAAAATATCCCAAATTTTAATTACAAAAATATTGAACACTAATACTTTATCATTTTTATAAGCATTTTTAATGAAAGGTGATAAATGATGCTAATCCTTAGAAAAGTAAAATTAAAATTGAGCATATTACCAAAGCGGTCCTTCAAAAATATATGAAGGTTTATTTCTATTTAGGACTTTTGTTGGATTGTGTTCATGTGCCTAATTTGTTCTATACATCATACATTTGGGATACAACTTTTAAGTCACGATCTTCTTTCTATCTAAATATTGTTCCATCAATTCACATATTTTTGTTTTAGTAATTTATTATAACATAAATACTTATAATATGGTAAACATATTGATTATATAAGGACAAAAGTATGTGCACATTTTAATAACAAATAAAAAAGAAAAGTATTAATTTACGTACCTTCAATCCTAATGTCTCACTATCCACTACATAAAGATATCACACAAATAAAATATGGCTATGCAAGTAATATTTGTTAAAAATTCACAAATCTAATTATTTTTAATCAATTCCTATTACATATTTATGATATTTTTCCTATCATTGAAGTAAAATAACAAAGAACTTTTTCTAAAAATAAAAAATAGTTGACATACTATTAGAAAAATCAAAGACATGCAATATTTGTCATATAATTGTTGTTGGTGTCATCTATATTTAATGTTTGATTAGATTTGGTTGTTATAGTTATAATGCACATGTAGTAAATATTTTTTAATCATTCATTCTCTAAACAAGTAGTTGATTTTGTCTCAAACCTTCCTCAAGTTTGCCTTTTGGTTAATATAAGGCGATTGGATCTTGTAATTCACACCGATACCCTATAAAAGGAACACAATGTAATACCTCAAACTTTTATATAATAGATGAGTGAGATTTTTTTTTTCAAATTTTGGGTATTTTATTTTGATTTAATGTTATGATTTTATTTGGGTTAAAATTTGATTTGAAATCATGTGGGAAATAAAGTTGATTGAGTTTTATAGGCAAACCCATCGACTGGTTCCATGAACCGATCAACTGGTTTGTCTTTTTAGGCCAAATTGGGTTCCTGGACTAAACCGATCGACTGATTGATGGAAACTATTGACTGGTAGATGAACAATCAATCGGTAAATCCAAACCGATTGACTGGTTTGTCGAGCTGGTTACGTTTTGAGTTTAATTTTTCTAGAAAATCCCTTACACTAAATTGGAACCTTACCAACCTATGCGAGATTGTCCCTAAGATATTCCTAACCATTTTTATGATGCATTTAATCCAAAATATTGCCTCAATTTGATCTAGAGATCTATTGGGACACAAGAGGGGAGAGGTGGCCTCAGCAATTATCTTCCTCCTCCTCTCTCTTCTGCATGATTTTAAGATCAAAATTTTCAATCTCAGGCATGCTTCTGAGCAGTTAGAAGATTCCTTCCAAGCTGACTTCCTATTTCTCCATTCGTAAATGAAAATTCTAGCCTAATTCACCTGAATTGTCCAGAGTTATCATTTGAGCTTTAGAAAGAGGTCAACAAATCCTAGACAAATCTATCTTTTCTACTCAAATTCAAATGGTTAATGGTAGTGTTTGGAGTTGATCTCCGAACCCTCAATAATTCCTTTCAATTGGTTGGCTATAAATATCCCTAATCATCCCTTTATTGCACCTTTCTTTTAGCCACTTAATTTCCTTGAGTTTTACTTTCCCTCTCTTCTTTCCACATTTTGAGCCTTGTTAATCTAGCTCTTTCTTGTTTCGATTCTGAAGCAAGGTGAAGTTAGATTCTAGGAAAGGTTAAGTAGTTTAACTAGCCTTTTATCTATTTTGACCTTAAGTTGGTAAGTTTTTACTCTCTTCTAATTTTGAGATTTCAAAACTTGATAAGATTTTGATATAATTTTTGAGTTTGATATTTTGATTTTAAGGTTTGCAAAGCTAAGAATTTTCCATTGTGGAATCTCTATTTTAAGAAGAATTTTTTCTGCATTAAGTAAGTGATTCTTTCTCTTAAAATGTTTAGTATGTGTTCCTACATGGTAGGACTTACCTTTAGTTGATTGATGCATGTTGGCATGAAGAAATGACGTTGTATGTATGATTTGCAGGCTTAAATGACATGATTTGAGTAAAAAGAATGAAAATGGATAAAAGTAGGCTATGATGATATCATGATGAGGAATGCATGTTAATTTAGTTGGAAGTAAGTTAGTTGATGTTGATACATGTTATAATATGGCTAAAAATGATTATATGAAAGAATTTGCATGAAATTTGTGGTTTGATAGTGTGTTAGGGCAGATCAATTAAATGGTTAGGCCAAACCAATCGACTGGTTCCTAGAATATTTTACTGGTTGACACAACCCATTGATTGGTACACCTGCATAGACCTTGGTCTTTCTCTCTACTTAAACCTACCGACTGGTCTATGAATAGTCGATTGGTTTGCTCAAATCGATCTACCAATTTGAGGAAAACATGTTTTGGTTGAGTCAAACTGATCCATTGGTAGACCCAAATTGATTGATTGGTTAGTGCAACCGATCAAATAATTGGACCAGACCGATCGACTGGTTCAACTAGTTTGCTTAATTTGTTTCTTTTGAGTTAGATTATGCTTTGAGATTTTGATTGGTATTATATCATGGTTATTAAATGGATAAAATATAGATTTTATCATGGACTATTAGCCTAATTAAAAGATCAAATGGATCATGGGTTATGGTATACCTTATGGGTAATGGAAGGATTAAATGGGCACTTCACTTATGATAAGTAAGACTAAGTGAGAAAAGAGTAATGAACTCATCTTGGGCTAGAATCGAATGTAGTGGTAGACCTAAATAACATTGGCTAAAGATAAATGGTAAACCCACATGGTTAGGAAAATGAAAAGGAAAAGATTAATGTGGATTAACATGAAAGTTGACCTCCTTGCTTGACGGGTCTTGTTTGATCACCCATCTTTATGCATAAAACACTAATTATGTAAAGCAAAAGAAAAGTTGAGTTGAGTATGAGTCTGGGTTACCCAATCATCGATTAGCTACCAAGGGTTAGTTTGCCTTTGGGATTTATCTTCTAGCGGGATCTTAAGAGGCTTCGGTGCCTTACCTACTTTAGACATTGATGATGTACTAGGGGGTATCGATACTAAAGGATCTGGTTACCTAGATGGTCGGCTTTGACCTGGACTTATGTCCATTTTGGTGATTGGCTTTGGCCTGGACTTATGTCCACTTGGTGATTGGTGTCGGCCTGGACTTTATGTCCCTTTTTGGATAGGCTTCCATGGTATGTGAGACCATGGAGTGGTGCACAGTTCATTGTTTGATGATAATAAAATATGGTTGGAAAATACTAGTTGATAATTATAAATGGTAGCCAAATAAATGTTGATGATTGATTAAGGAAGGGAAGCAATGGTATAAATAAACAACATGAATAAAGCTAGTGCATGTATTAACTAAATGGTTATGGAATGGACTATTAATTGAGTTGATTAGTCTATCTATTATATGGATAATGGATGCCATGTCTTAAAGGAATTGGATAATTGAAAATAACCCTAGGGGTTGTTGAAGTACTCTCTACTATTTCTTATGTAAATAGTTATGTGAAAGTGTTGTGATTCCTAAGCATGGTGTTTTTATTGTGCTGAAATCGTAGATGATAGCATGTTTTATGCACTCTTACTTATATATATGGTCTTACCATAATGCATGTTGTACATTATGTTTATGAATAATAAATCAGTATACTTGTGTACATTATGGGAGCAGCTTGGCTTACTCAGTACGTAGCATACTGATGTGCCCATTTGCTTTGTCACCTGCTCATTCCCACGAGTAGAGGACCATGTGTAGGTCTTTGGGGGATGGCTAGTAAAAGACCTACCTCAATTGGGTTAGGGCTTGCCAGCGAGGACATCTAGAAGGTTTTTTTGGGGTCCATGGAGACCATGGTTTTGATTTGGGTGTCATACCCAACTTATGTATTGTAATTCTGTACTTATTAGTATGTATTTCATAACATTTTAACTAGAACCCGTTAGGGTAGCCCAATGTAAACACTTTTGGAGATGTTTAATTGGATGGTTATTTTGCGCACTCTATTGTTTTTTATGTTTGGTTGGTTTAGCCTTGTATTTTATATGAGGAAGGTCACAAACGTCTATTCTATGTCAGGTACAACGGTAACACCTCATTTTTCCTAGGTATTTTCTATTTCCGCAACCTGTTTTAACAAAAAAATTTGGTAGTAAAAATTGGGGTGTTACACACGACACAATTGATGAATTACACAATATTCCACTATTGTTTCAATGGAAATAAGCACCTAATGATCATGGAAAACTTGCAATACTCCTCTTCCATTTGTGACTTTTCTAAATAGGTGGCATTGATGTTGTTGAAGAGCAGCTTGTCCATGAGCCCATCTCATGATGAGCCTTATTCATATAGTAATGGAGCGCACTATAGGACCCACATTGTAATAACTCACATTTAGTCCTTTATGCATGCTAATTTTTTTGTTACATCATGATCTAATTATACTTAATTATGATTTGGAGATGTGTTTTGATTTGATTTTCAAAAGTTTAAGAAAGGTGTTTTTTTTTTGGATTTAGTTAGTGAGGAAACTAGATGACAAGTTTGGCCCTATACCAATCAAATGGTTTATCTATTCTTGGGGTAGTTGGGTCAGGAAGAACCAACCAACTGGTTTTGACATATCAGTTTATTGGTTCGTTTAACCTAGATATTTTCATGCTCAATTTTAATTTGATTTTTTTCAATGATCTTGAAATTTGACAATTAATTTGTGAAATGTTTCTAAATCTATTTTAAGAATTCATGACCCCTAATTCATACATTATTCGGTTTAAAAAGGATTCGTAGATGAATTTGTGCAAAAAGTGAGTATTGACCAAAACAACATTTATCATCCTCTTCCTTTGTTTATCTCCACTATGCATATCAGAATTTGACGATTTCGCCCCCAAATGATTTCCTACTAGCTGAAGCTTATGTCCTTCCCACCTTTTTTCCCTCTTCTATTATTGTATTTCTCTTTTTTTTTCCTTTGTAGTACCCTAAAACTTCTCACCCTTCGCCATTTTAGCTTTTAAGGTAGAGTCGGCTCTAATTTCCTCTATAATATGACCCACACAAGTCTATTCACAAGTTAGGAAGTGAGTTTCAAATTATTTATACCCTCACACCCCTTTATTAGTCAAAATTTACTCAAGTATTGAGACAAGCCCTCCATTTTCCCACAGTTCCTCCAAACCACAGAGTTCCCTTTTTCTTCACTCTTACTTTCATTCTTCTTCCTCTACTTGTACATCTATCTTTTGATCTTCTCTATTTTTCCAATCATCTATCTATCTCACTTTTTTCCTAAACAAAAGGGAATTATATTTAAGAAAAGTTGAAGTTTTTACTTCCTTTTCTTGATTTTCTGATATTTTGTGGGAAATGTTGATTTCTCTATTTTCTTTGAGTTTCTAGTTTTGTTTTAGCTTTAAAGGATTTTAAAGAAGTTTTGTTAAGCTTTTCTCTTCTATTTTATAAGGTATTCATGATCCTAAAGTTTCAAGCCAGAGGCTTCTCCCTTTTCTTATGAATTTTGCTAGCTTGATAAGGTAATCCATTCTTAATTACCTTATTGTATGGTGTGAATGAGCATGTAAGTTGTATATGCCATAGTTTTTTTTTTCATGTATGCATATATATATATGATATTATTTTGGTTAATGCAAGTATTTTTTGATGAAGCATATGCAAGCATGTGTAGAAAGCATGGAGTTAGGGCTGAGCATGTCTTGCTAGATTGACCTTTTTTGTGGATTCTATATATAATTGGTATGAATTGTGAATATATGGAGTTTTAACATGTAAGAATATCTAAAATGAAGTATGAAATGATTGAGATAAGTGTTGAAACATGTTTTTATAAAGTTTCTAATGAATGACATACCATGAAATGACATATTGAATATGGGTAAATTCATGAAGTCCTAGTATGATTTAGGTATAATGTTGTTAGTTCATGCTTTCCTAATGTTGAATGATAATGTTTGTTGTTTGGCCAAAGCATGAAATTGTGATTGTGTCTCAAATAGAATATGTAACTGATTCCTTGTGTAAATCGATTGATTGGTTGGGAGTAGAACAAGTCAACTAGTTATATTAATCAACTGGTTGGCCTAAACCCATCGACTAATTTAGTTGTTTTGAGTATTATGCTTCTGTTATACAACCCAAATCAGTTCACTAGTTCTAAGGACTAGTCAATCGGTATTTTAGAAGTATTAAGTGACACTTTTGAATACTATTCATATACATTGACCATAACTTTGACCTTAGTTTAGGTTTGACTTAAAACTTTGACTTTGGAATAAAAGAAATAATATAGGAAATAAATTATGATCTTTGAATTCTTTGGTCATTATTGGATAATCTAATTACCATGTTGATATAATTTGGCTAAGTGATAATGTTAGCACCTTTAATTACCCTTGATGAGGAATGTAGGATTATGTGGAACACCTTTGTGGATATGTTTGGCAGGATGATGGGTATGCCTTGTATGTTATATGTTGTTGGTTTAATAGAATGCTAACCACTTAAATATAAAGATTATGGAGTACTATATGTGTTTAGATTATTTGATCCTTTATTAATTACCAGGGTTTAGTATGCTTTCAGATATTTTTATTATCTTTTACCTTCAAGCGGGATATAAGAAATTCCAATGCAAGATGTACTAGTGGGTATTGATTCTAAAGGACATGGTTACATAGGTGGGTTGTTTGGCTTCTTTTGGACTTTATGTCCCTTGGTGGTTTCTATAGCTTTTGTCGAACTTATGTTCTCTAATTACTGGTTTAACTTCTATAGGTATTGAGAGACTATGAGGGATAATCCAACCTATTCCTCAAAGATAAATAGTAATATGATATCGTGATCATAATCTAGTGAATAATTAAATGGAATCCACCTATGTTGTTATCCATGATTCCCTAGTCTTGTGATAAATATGATTATCTATGAATCCATGTTTATCATTGAGCATGATGATTGTAGTCCTCCATATACATGTATAGGAATGTCATATCATGAATATCAGGCTAGTAAAGTATAGAGTGTTGGGATGTTAATGTATAAGCATGTTAGTGTATGTATAGTGTGACTCATATGCCCATCATGACCCTATGTGCAACATGAACATTTATGATAGGGTAACTTGGCTTACTTAGCACATACCGATGTACCCATTTAATTAATCAGGTTTACAATCCCATCATGTGATCATATGCTTGCTTGAAGTCAGTGTATTTGAGAGCTAGACTTTCCAACGTTATTTCTCTTTTGTGGGTCCTTAGAGGTAGTTATATTTTCTTTAGAATTGTCTTTATGTGTTTTTGTACTTATTCACAAAGTTCATGCACTTAGCACTCCATCACATACCTAAACAGGGATAGTCACCCAAGCCAAACTTATACCATATTAATAGATCATAAACGTGAAATCAATACTTTTGGACTTAAGCCATTAATTAAACAATTAGTTAACATCAATTCTCGACTTATATTCATATGAGTGCGGGAACCCCACTATTATAGCTAGTTGATCGGAAACAATCAGGGTAGAACGCACCCAACCACTATTATTTATCTGTGGATCGGTTTTCAGGGCACCTTGTACCTAACCACTATTCTCACCGGTAGATTGGTTTGACACTTTCCCATAAATTTTTATAATTTTTGGGATTCATTTACTATTTTTACTAATAAATCCTTATTCTCTAGCCTTTGTATCTATTTTATTATACTAAAAATTAAGAAATACCTATCCTACCCCTTTTTCTTGTTTCATGTAATGCTCAAATATTGAAAAATTGTATTTCCAAGTCTTTCTTGTATTTACTCAACTAAAAATACTTCTATACTCCAATCTCACCAAAATTCATCAACTCCCCTAATCAACCATCCCTTAGTGTTCTTTTCTATTGTTGATGAAGAAAAACCCACATGGCTTGAATTGTAAACCTAAACACTTATTGCCTCTTATGTAATTTATTTTGCATGCTTTGATTTTATTTTTGTATGTTGTGGGTTTAGATACCTACCCATGTGTCTAGGGGACGAAAGAGCTTTTATCTTATGTTAGCTACGGCAATAACATTTTACTTTTTTTAATATCGTTTTCATATTGTCGCTTCTACGAACATTTAAAAAATGAAATTTTTTATAGTAAAAAATAGCGGCTGTACCATAATCTATGCAAGAGGTGTATTGTATTTGCTGTAGGTGGTTAATATGCCTACAAGTGATGCATATTTATAGGGGTGTAATTACTTGTATTAAATTGTTTATAAAAAAACAATGGTCTAAACTGTTCAGTTTGTCTTGCTTTAAATTATGGTTAATGTAGCTAATTGAATAGACATTTGTATTTAATAAAGGAAACTAACTCACAAAGAAGTGACGTTCCTAATGCAGAGTATGAGTAACCGTCGTTGAATTCCTAATCACACACTCATTTGTACTGTAAGCCATAATAATGGCAGGTGTAATTTCCAGTGCCATAATAATGGCAGTAGGAGTTAATATGCTTAATGTCGAATGAATACAAAGGCATTAGAAAAAGGATTGATCTTGTCGTCAACGACATAGGGTGCTATTTTGGAGGACATATTTAATACAATACATATATGATATATCCTACAAACGGTTGTACTCAGAAGGAATGTATGACGCGTTGGTGTCAGTATTTAAAAAAAAAATTAGAATATCTTTCAGTAGGATTATAAAATAAATAATACCATAATGTTCTTGAAATTTTAATATACAAATTGACATTTATATTGATATAATCGTCTTAAAACATAATTTGAATGTATATACCATTGTTTTTATATATTTTATCACCCCTAGTTCTATTGAATCTTTAATTACAAACTAGACATATATTTTACCATTATTAAACTAATATTTTATTACTAATATACCGATCTTTTACCACTAATATATTGATATTCACTAACGAGTTGATATTTTACAATTATTATAGTTACAATTAATCTTTTACTCCTAATATATTCAACTTTTACTATTAATGTATTAATTTTTTAATAGTAAGTTAATATTTTCTACCTGTACCCCTTGTTACTCAGGGTCACTAAAATTGTAGTTTTTTAGAATTTTTAACAGTGGAGGAGGAGGAGAAATCTGATTGAGGAACAAGAGGGTGCATCTGTACATCATTATTACTATTTCCTCAGCTTGATTTACAGTTAACGTTGGTGCTAACTACTAACTAGCTACCCCATCTGAAGATTACTATAATTCGGAGGATTGCATAACATGTTCAAGCAATTAAACATTTGTTAATATCATGTAGAGACGCAAACTGAATCCTTTTTTTGATAATTAATAAAGCGACAAGCGCCAAAAGGTCCATACAAAGTTATAGAAGCGCATCAACATTATAAACCACTTCCTGAACCCTATAGGGAAACTCCTTTCTGTTCGCCTTAATCCAGGACCCAATTCTCACTTTAATGAGCAAAATTAGCCATCTATTACACACCTGAACATCCTCGAACACCACTTTGTTTCTGAACTCCCAAATAGCTCCAATGATCGCGAAAAAAGCTGTGCGCCAAAGATCTCCGCGTAACCCAATTCTATACACGCCAAGCCAAGCAGAAACGTGTTCCTCCATAGACCCAGACTGCACCCATGAAAACCCCAACCAGTCGCTAATCTCATACCAAATCCTCCCGACCACATTACAATGGAGGAACACATGATTCACCGATTCCTCTACCTCCTTGCAAAACGGGCAACCTATTTCACCAGGACCCACAATACTAAGTCTAGCCAATCTGTCTCTCGTGTTAAGCCGTATCTGTACTGCAAACCAGGAAATAAGCTCGACCCTTGGGGGTGCTAGTCCGCTCCAGATCAAATTGAGATTCGACTCCCGATGACTGTCCTCGTCCTCTTTCTGGTAAGTCCTCTGGCAGAACGACTTGACTGAGAAAATCCCACTATCCTCATAAGCCCATCTGACTGCATCATCTTTATCTCTGGACAGGGGACTCGATTAATTAGGCCCTTCAATTGCTCGACCTGCTCTACCTCCCAATCAAAGAGACCCCGCCTCCACCATAACCTCCAAATCCACATTGATCCTTCCCATCTCCCCATGCTAGCAATCCTCTCCCCTTGTTGGCCAGACACCGAGAAGAGTCTTGGAAAAATGCTCTTCAAGTCTCCTGATCCGGTCCAGTCATCATGCCAGAAACTAATCTCTTTCCCATCCCCTACAACAACCAACAGCCCCTCCTTCAAGGTAGGGTCTGCTCTCCCTAACTTTACAATATCTGCCCACGGTGACCATCTCCTTTGAAAGCCCAGGTTCAGACCACCCGTACACTGCTCCCCATAGTGAATGGATGAAATAACGTTCTTCCATGACGACCCATCTATCGAGTAATACCGCCACCACCATTTGAACAATAACGCATTGTTCCTCATTATGATATCCCCCACTCCTAGTCCTCCCAAACTTTTAGGCTTCTGAATCACACTCCACTTGACTAAAGGCAGACTTTTCCTGTTCCCATTCTGGCCCTAGAAAAAATTACGCTGAATACTGATGATTTCTCTTACCACGCCCTTGGGGATCCGAAAAAGACTCATAAAGTACATGGGTAAGCTGTTAAGCACACTTTTGATGAGGACCAATCTTCCTGCTCTAGATAGCACTTTTGATTTCCACCTCGATAACCGCTTTTTCACTTTATCGATTACTGGTTTCCAAGTTTGTCTTCTTCTGGCATTTGCCCCTAAAGGGAGGCCAAGGTAAACAGAAGGCAACTTACCAATGGCACACCCCAGCAAATCAGCCGCCTCTCTCTGAAACTGGTCTTCCACCCCAAGACCTATGAGTTCCGTCTTAGCAAAGTTCACCTTCAAACCCGAGAGCAAGTAGAAACACTCCAGAACTCTCCTCCAGTTCTTGATATTCTCTATGGACGCCTCGAAGAAAATCATTGTATCATCAGCGAACTGTAGATGCGTCACATGACACCGTTGATGCCCCACTCTTATACCATGAATCAACCCCTTCTCAACACCCTTCCTCATCAATTGATTAAAAGCTTTGACAGCTATCGCAAACAAAAAAGGGGAAATCGGATCCCCTTGTCTAAGACCCCTCCCCATAGTGAAAGGTGGAGCAGGAGACCCATTCACCAGAACCGAGATACTAGCTATCGAAATGCACTCCTTGATCCATCCTCTAAACCTATCACCGAAGCCCATGATCCTGAGCATGTTGATCACGAAATCCCATCTGATGCTATCATAAGCCTTCTGAAAATCCAATTTAACCATAACCCCTCTCATGCTCTTCTTCCTTCTGGACCATTGCACAATTTCATTAGCCACCAAGGCCCCATCCAAAATACTCCTTCCTTCAATGAAAGCTGACTGCGAATCCCCTACCAAACCATCAACAACCTGTTTCAACCTCTGCGTAAGAATCTTCGAAATCACCTTATAAATGCAGCCCACCATTCTAATGGGTCTAAACTGGTTCACCTCCTCTGCTTCAGCCACTTTGGGAATCAAAGTTACCAAAGTTGTATTGAGCGCCGACGATAATCTGCTGAACCGAAAAAAATCCAAGACTACTTCAGTAAACTCCTTCCCAATTACTCCCCACATCTTTCGGATAAAACCCATATGGTACCCATCATATCCTGGTGCTTTCAAAGGATCACAAGACCATACTGCCTTCTTAACGTCCTCCTCAACCGGTAAGCTCTCCAGTGCCAAGCTCTTCTCCCTTGCCAATTTGCTGAAGCCGTCCTCACTAATCTCAATATCAGGAAGATTCTGGTGCTCATACAACTTCTTATAAAAAGATGTGATGATCGCCCTGATCTCTGCTGGATCTGTACACTCCCTTCCATCATGAATAAGCCTATTGATGATCGCTTTCTTTCTCTTGACCGCTGCAATAGCATGGAAAAACTTAGTGTTCCTATCTCTCTCCTTAAAGCCTCTTACCCTGGAAACTTGAAGCCAATATGCCTCCTTCCTCTTATGCCATTTCCACAGCTGACTCTGCAATGCCGCTCGTCTAGCAATCTCTATTTCATCACAAACATTCCCAGGCCTAGGGCTCTCCAACTTTCCCAACTCTACTTCAATCGTCTTAATCTTTGAATTAATATCCCCGAATACCTCCCTATTCCACTTTCTTAGCTCCCCCTTCAACATCTTCAGCTTATCTTGCCATCTTCTCCCCTCCATACTCGCCCAGCACTTGGCCACAAAACCTTGAAAATGAGGATGCGAGAACCACATATCCCAAGATCGAAACGGAATCGGTCCTTTCTCACTCTTCAAAAAGCTAATACGGATAGGGTTATGGTCCGAGAGCGACTTACCTAGTCCAACACACTCCACGTCTGGGCACGACACCAACCAGCTAGGGTCTACTAGGAACCTGTCTAGAAGACTAGCTGACTTCGCCTTATGCTAGGAAAACTTCAAATTTGATGGCTTCAAATCTATCGATCCACTCATTAAAATCCTTAACACTGCTAATATCCACCCATCCTCCCTTCCTCTCAACCCCCGATCTCACCTCATTGAAATCCCCCATGATAATAAGGGGATCCCTGCACTGTTGTCCCACACCCCACAACTCCTCCCACAGGGCCTTTCGATCCCTCGACACTGGGTTACCATACACCAGAAGAATCCCGCAATCCAACGCTAGAGAGCAAAAGCGCCCTTCGAGCAAGATCCACCTACTACCACTACTGCACTTTCTTAATTCAAAAAACTAAGTGTTCCACCCCACTATCAAACCCCCACTTCTTCCTTGTGCCACTGAATCCCTCCATTCAACCCTGTCAGAACCCCACACCTTATGTTTCCAAGAGTCCAAGATCACCTGATGTTTAATTTCCACCAAACCACACACCCACGGTTTTTCCTTTGCAATCAACGCTTGCAAACACGACATCTTTCCTACAGCTCCAATCCCCCTTATATTCCAACTAATTACGACCATTGATGACCTATACACCCACTCCCTTCTCTTCTGCCTTCATCTTTGCCTCTCCTTTATTTTCCTTTGGCTCCTTCTAAGACCTGCCAATTTTTCGACACACTTCTTCTCTTCGTTTGATGAAAGCCCAAGCTCCTTTCCTATCTTCCAGCACTCATTAGCCTCTACCCATCCTTCCTCCTCCCTTTCTTTCCCATCATCTCCATTTCTGCTCATTCGTTCCCTCTCCCATTGATGTACCGACACCCTATGTTTCTCGCATCCTTCAAACCCGGGTGGAGGCCTATCATCACTAGAAGAAGACACCTCCTGGCTCTTCTCCTTACCACTCTCCTCCTCACCTCCTCTTTCTATTTCTGTTCCTAACCCCCCTTGTCCTTCCTTCCTTCTGCACCACCTCACGAGCATTCTCTCTTCCTCAAAGTCATGATCAACCCCTGCCAAAATGGTCTTGTTTGATCCAACGGAGCGTGCCTCCCTCGAGCCACCACCTTCCTAATTCAGCCCGACACAATCATGCTGCGCACGACAGTTCATAGCTTCCTGCCCCTGTATCTTTAATGCCCCATTGGCCTCACGCCCAATCACCTGCTCAGCCCCTTTTTTTCCACTATTCCACGCACTCCCGTCACCTTCCCATGCCAACACTAACTCTCTCTCTTGCGCGTGACGCCGCCACCCCTCCTCTTCCCAAGACTCACGATTCCTTCCTTCCTATCCCAAACCAACGTCGCACACCGCCTGCATTAACTCCCCTTCCCCCCACTGTGGACCTTCTTCCTTTTCCCATGCTGTCGTGGATCCAGCTTCATCAGCCCCATTTAACGGCTGCACATCCTCCAATGCCTCACCCTCCCTCGGACACAACACCTTCACCGAGTTGCTGCATGCCTCTTCGCCTTCCATGCACGTTCTCCTGCCCGGTGCTTTCTTCGCCACCCCTTCACCTTCCTCGTCGGACTCCGTCGAGCATGGCCAGAAACATTCCTTTCTCTCCGTCGGCTTCTGGCATGAGCAACAGCCATGCCCAACCTCAGAGACCTGCAACGTTATCTCCTTCCCATTAACATTTAACTGCATTTGCTCCCTGATATCCTCCATTCTTGCCGTATCTACCAAGGCCCTGGTTACCTCCATGGATTCCCCAAAATCTTTTTCATCCTCCCAGCACACCCACTGACCTACCATAAACACCACCTGCCTCGCCACCTCCTCTTTCCATGCCATTATCGGAAGCCCTCTAATTTCAACCCATATCCTTCTGGTGTAGCATGCGTCTTCCAACTTCCATTTTCTAACCACACTGAAGGTTTCACGCAGGAGGCTTCCGGTGTCCATTGCGTCAAGAGCAGCCTCCACATTTTCGAAGGTAAGAAGGTATTTGTACCATCCGAGGTCTCTCACCTTGCAAAGCGTACTCCATGACGCCATTAACCGCTGAGCCACCAAGTCCGTCATCATGGGTCGCTCCGCCTCAACTACAACACTCAGTTCTAACCACTCCATTTCCTCCTTATCCACCCGTATCTGGATTCCTCGTCTATCATTCTTCCTCCCAGCAACCATCGCATAAGACCTGTCATCCCTCCATGCGTTTCTCCACCTCGTCGTGACCCCATTCATCCTCACCGCACTCCTATTCTCCGTCCTCTGTTGCATGATCTGGCCCTCCCTCCCATATCTTGCCACCCTGACGTATAGTTTTGCCCCATGCAGGAGTATCCCATTGCATTTTCGCACTGCCTCATTTGCCCCTCGTTCATCCCCAAATCGCACAAAGCCAAACAAAAACTTCTTCCCCCTCCTAAGTTTCCTGCTAATAAAGACATCCTCCACCTTCCCAACCATTTCAAAGATCTCCTGCACTTCCCCTACATTGATGTCACCAACAATATTATCAATGAAAACAGAGAAGAGCCTCTTACCCAGTTGCCGCCTTGCACGGCTAAACTGTTGGCGTTCCTCTCCTTTTGCTGAAGGCACAACCTTCCAACTATCATTATGATGAGGTGGTGAACCCGAGCGACTTTCACGAGAAGCTAGCCTGTAGGATGGTTTGGCTCCGATACTGTGTGGATGGTTGGTATGTCTGCCAAGAAGCTTTGGAGAATTTTGATGGGTGTAGAGATGGTAGTTTGAATGCGACGGATGAGGGTTAAACGTCTCCGTTCGCAGTTTTTCAAACTCCTTTTAAGCATTGCTATATCATGATTATTAAGTTGACATGCCTTTTATATGCACTCTCATGAATTAAACAATAAACTGAATCCTTTTGACCATGAGTATCGAACTATGGCCTCTTGCTTCATTTGATATTTGAATAACCGCTTGAAATTACCCTTTGTTTTGCGTGATGTGCACTTGTCGCAAGGTATAACATACACATTTAGCTTATTAATAGCAGTGTATATATATATTATTTTATTTTTCTACGACAAAAAGAATACGTGGAGGTGTAATTTTAGACACTCGATTAACAAACCGAAGCAGAAATTATAGCCCTTTCTATACTACAACGAAAATGGTTTGAACAGAAAGATATTCAAACTCTATATGAAGCACTGTCCCATACACTACAGGATCGGCCTGAATAGCTTGATCACAACCTTCAAATAGAAAACAAAAAACGAAAAGGTCTTAACTCTCAACTTCTTCAAAAGAATTTCAGGATCAACTCATTTTACAATGACTAGATACGATTCTCCAGGTATGCTAATTCCCAAATGATTACAAAATACATTTAAAAGTCTATTACAGGATCCTGTCTTGGAGATCTGACATCAAGTTTGATGCTAGTGAACCCAGCTTCTTCCCCGTCTCGCCAGCAATGCTCTTCAGAGACGTTAAATCTTGTTGTGCCTGTGAAAGGAATGTAGCAGCGACAATGTCAAAGTTGGCAAATAGCAAATGGTATTTTCATACATCTGCAATTAGAACTATAAATGGACTGATCCAAGCCAGAATAGACTCACTTTCAGGTTTATTAAATAAGGCTTGGGCTTACGAACTTTTTTGGTAAATAAGTCAAACTCATGAACTTTAGTTCTGAAAAATAGCTTGAACCTAAATTTTTCGTGCCTAAAATTATTCTCCATGAATGGCTTTTTAATCTAAATAAACAAAGCCGAACCGAGCCGAACCCTTAACGAGTCGATTCCAGAAAACTCACAAACTAATCTGCGATTGATGATCAATGGATTACTTGCTTGGTAATAGCGTTGGTTCCTTTTCGCTTTTCTCAAGTAGGTCATAATCCCCTACCAGCATTTTCATTCCATTGTCTACTCTAGTCGCATATATTAATATAATATTGGAGATCAATATTATCTCTTCTCAGAATGACAAGCAGTGCATTTCCTTCCCGTGTCACAAAATTTTGATGCTCAAAGAGAGTTTTACGTGATTCTTAAAATCACAAGAGACCCCTTTCCGTCCGCCATAAACAAATTCTACAAAAACCATGAAGATATTTACACTTCTCTCAAAATACAAAATCGCAAGATACATATCATCCAACCAAACTACAATGACTTGCACAGAATTAAACTAAGTGTTTGTTTGGTACGAAGATAACAAAGGTGAAAAGGATACCATTGTAGTTGAATTGGAAGAAAACGTTTCAGACAGATACCCATTTCACAGACTTTTTGGGACTAGTGTTTCTTCAAAAAGGTTTTTGTTATTTCCAAATACACTGTAAGAGACAAAATATGAGGTTATCTATTCCAGTCAAACAATAAAACCGCGATCGTGATAGCGTTTGTAGTCACTGTATCAGAGCCTTGCGAATGATAAATTACGTATCGCGGTCGTCAGAACATAAACTTTTTTTTTATTTCACTGTATATTCTAATTATTATTTATTAATCATTTGAATATGATTTTTCAATAAAGTAATATTTTATATTACATTAGAAGTATTTAAGTGAACCATTATATACTAAATTGTTCTAATAACCCTAAATTTACCTTAGAATAAAAACAAAATATTATTTAGTAGGACATGTAAAGGTAACAAATAACAACACTTTATTATTGTTTAATAGTAACTTAGTTCAAGATATATACAGTAAATGAATAAGAGCTTGTTTGATTTTACTTTTAAAAACAGTTTTTTATAAAAGTAATTATAAAAAGTAACTTTAAGTTAATTAACTGTATTTGGTTTTACTTATAAAAAGTTATTATAAAAAAGTAATTAGTAATAATTAATTTTTAAAAGTAGTAATCTAAAAGTAAATTTAACCTACTTCTAAAAGTAATTTTGATAATGCAGCACGGTAATTGTTAATTAGGAAGAAATTCATATAAGTCCGTACATCACAACAATAAATAGCTAAGTTTCACAAAAACTCAGTCTTCAGGTCCGCATAGCAAATATGTCTCCATCTTCTACTCTTCACGTCCGCTCCGCATCTGCTACTCTTCAGTCTTCTCGTCCGCTCTACAGTTGCTAACTCCGATGACTGCAGCGAAATCTAGCTTTTCCCGGCGAAACCCAGAGCCCAACCAGGCAGAGCCGCCCGCACTTTAGTTTGCTGGTTTTTTCTTCGTTGTCAAACTCTAATTTCAAGGGTGAGCTCAAGCTCTCCAGCCTGTTGTTCAATTCAATTTGTTCCCTCACTATTGCGAGTCTCCAGCTTCAAGGTTCAGGATAGGTATGTTCCAATTTCAATTAATTTTGGTATTTTGTACTTTTGTTTTTGGGCTTTGCGAGCAGACCGACCGAGCATCCTTCATTGTTCGGCCCTCCACTTTTCTTGAATTTTTTTGTTCAATCGCTGGTTTGGTCCTGCACTATTTGAAGGAGAATGGGGTTTGGGGACAGGGATATAAGAAGTCTGAGAGACTGCTGGGAAATGGAATAAGGCATAAGCTCAGTTGAACAGAATACTGAGATGAGGAAAATTTGGTCTCTATATAGAAATTAAGCGTAGCAGGCAACACGAATGTTGCGGGTTGCTTTAAAATGCTACAGACGACGTAGAAGTGTGTGCTCTCAAATGGGGACTGTAGGTGGCAAAGTGCATATTCTTGGTGCGCCAAGCTAGTGGTTAGATCTTCTACTGCTGCCATTTCAGTTCCCCTTTTGGAAGCTGGATTAAGATAAGAGAGAGCATGATATGTCGGAGTAATAGACTATTAAAATGCGCCGCACTGCATAGGAAAAGGCAAATGCAGAAGAAGGGTGGTGGTGGGGAACACACGACATCATGTATGGTCTACTCTAGGCTTAAAAATAAAAATATAGGGGTGTGTCTGTGTAGTCCATGGAGTATCGAGACGCATCATATTAATATACAAATGGCCGCCACTGGTGCCTTGAGTCCTTCACCTTTGACCCTTGACAGACGAGATGAAGGCTTTTCCTTGATCCTCGAAGGGCATGGTTATTTTTTTTTAATTCTTTTATATAACCACTAACTTTTAGGAATAGGAATAGGAATATGGCTATGAATCTTCCCAATGTCGTCTCGTCTTACTTTTATTTATTTATTTTTGTAATTCATGAATGGCTTTAAAGAGAAACTAATCAAAACTAGTGGTAATATTTTTCAAGCTGAAGCTTTTTCCAATCCACCCCTTAGAGGAAGAGCACAAACCTGGAAAGCAGCTTGTTATAGTATTTTTATTTTCTTGTGAATGAACTTTTGTCCATGTATTTTTGTATTTTTAGGTTGTGCCCAAGAGGTTAAAATTTGCGATGGCTTCTTCCTATCACAAAACACTAGTTCATTAATTCAATAATCTTATGGTAAGAAAGAAAATGATAGCCACGGACCAATACTTTTTCATTCTTTTTATTTCAAGTTAACATTTTGAAAATGACATTTACTACCAACTTGGAGTGCATATTGTCTTTGTAAATATTCGTGTTTCTACATCTTATCAAGTTCAGAATTTCCTGCATGTGCAAAACTTTTAATATATTATTTGACACTGTTATTCATTGGCAGTTCAATTTTATTCAACAATGTGCTAACAAATAATAAGTGACAAGTGAAATGAATGGTGTGATGATAGCTGCTAACATAGAAAATTTGGTCCTACTGCAAAATCAGTTGTAATTTTGACCGTTGTTACAAAATCTCATTGCGTATTTAAGCAGAGATTAGCATCATCACTGTAGTTTAACGGGCTTGATTAAGGATGTGAATTTAAATTGCTTATCTAAAATTTTGCTAGTATGCTCTTAACATGCTGATGCGTCCTAGTAATTTCAGTGGTTTGATGGGAATAAAAACCTGTCTGTAAATCTTTTAGGTTCCAATGCCTCGAAAATATTTAGACTTCTCTAGCTTTCTTCTACTGTGATATTATGCCTTTGTTGGGTCAAATGCAGCCCCCAGTTTGTTGTACTAATACAGCAAGAAAGTCAAACCACAACACTTAGACTAAATGTGTAAATGCTGATGTGTACAAACTTATGAGAGGCCTTTTGCTTGTGTTACGTGGTTTTAGTGAGTCTAGGGGCACGACACACTGTTAACTCTTACTGGTCCAGCTGTTCATATTTTATTATTGGTTTGCGTATTCTAAAATTAGCATTTTTGTTTGTTTATGGAAGACATGTTAATTATATTCTTTGAGTGGTTTTCTTTTTACTCATATTGTTTTTTACCATTTAACATGTTTGTGTCTCATTTTTGTGTTCATATTTTACCTGTTCACATCTGTGTTGATTGCTTTCTGGCCTTGTTCATATTATGGTGTTTTTGTTATTTATGTTATTTTCTTACTGAACTTTTTTGAACTATGGATTTCTTACAATAAAATAGGCTTACTGGTGGTTTCGTTAAGATTTGTTCAATAGATAATTTTCTGACATTTCACATACCTATGAATGATTTTATAGAACCATCCATAATATTATGCATTTATTTTCAATTAGAATTGCTGTATTTTCCTGTCCTTTTCTCTCGAACACATATCATTCTATCAAAGCTGGTGGATTTACGATGTAGAGCCATGATATGTTTGCAACTTAAGTATATCTTTTGTGTGTTCCTTTTTAAGGTTTTGACAATCATGAACTTTGTCTGGTTTTCCATGGGTCTGATAATCAATTCAATTATTTTAATATTTTATTGCATCCAAATTGCTTAAATGATCTATTTAGAATATAGTTGCATCTTGTAAATGATCTCTCATCATTGATAGTATGTAAATATACTTGTAGGATCTATGACATCTTCATCAGATATTGCACATTGGACTGAATCAAGACATCAAACCTTTGTTCAATTATGTGTTGAGGAGGTTAAGAAAGACAATAAGCCTAGCTCAAGTTTCAACAAGATTGGATGGTCCAACATAGTTGATGGTCATACTAGGATTGAGAGTGTGCGATACCAAAAAGTTCAAGTGAAAAATCATTTTATCTCAACGAAAAAAGTTTGCTTAGCATGGGTGAAACTTAAAAGTGAAACTAGACTTAGGAGAGACCCCATAACAGGTGCAATCACTTGTGGGAAGGATAGATGGAAGACATTTATTCAGGTAAATTATAGCTATTATTTATTTTCACATTTTTTTTTTTTTTAATTATGATCTATAGTGTGTAATAATTTCATTTTTTTTCATTCTAGCAAAACCCACGCTGTAAGCACTTTCACAGCAAGACAATTGCCCATTTAGATGAGCGTTGGTTAATATTTTGAGGTACTCATGCAACCGGAGAACATTCATGGGCTCCATGTTAAGGGATTCACCCAAGTTTTGATAAAGATGATGAAGAACTAAGGACATGCAGAGTGGATCCTTTTAAATCCCAAAAATTCATTGAGATTGAGGGTCATGATTCTAGTGATTCATATGGTGCGTCAGATCAAAAAGAAAAGTCAAGCAAGAAGCATTCTAAGAGTCAACAATCTAGTTCTTGTAAGAGAAAAGAGTCAGCCAATGAAAAGCTTGATAATAAATTGCTACAACTGTGTGAATCAGCATTTAAGAGTAACAATGATCCACCTTTGTCAACACCTCAATCTTCAACAACACCCACCATAAAAGAATGCTTAGATATTCTAAATGCCATGGTTGATGAAATTTCTGATGATTTATTTATCCTTGCTACTCGTCCTTTTAAGGATCCTAATAACAGACACATATATATGTATATGGCTCCTCAAAAACGTAATGTTTGATTGAAAGCTTTAAGAGATCCATCTAAGAATTGATATGGGAAGTTCGGATATAAATTCTCTTTTTTATGCTAACCTTATGTAATTTTATTGAGTTGTGACTCTTAATATTTTAGAATGGGTAATATTATATGTGAAATTACTACTTTTAGTTGTTCATTCTTGAAAGATCATATTTTTTCTTTAGCTGTACCATCCATTCCTTAAATGGTCTACCTTTAGTAGACTTTGACCAATCAATCAAATGCATATCATATTTGCTTGAATTAGCTTTGAAGTATTCATGTTCTTTGATGAAAAATGTAAATGTTGTTTGTTGCATATAATTTGAATTAGCTTTTAGTGTGATACAATGCATTCTTATTAATTCAATATATATTGGCTATATGTATAATACAAGTGATGCCTTGATTTTGAATAGATGGATGATTGAAAAAAAAGACTACTACTACTTTTACTTGTACTACGATGTTAGCGAAAGAGAAGGAAGACATCTATTGGGAAGCAAGTTTGTTTGGATTCTTTTGAAACAAGTCACTAGTTTATCCAGCGTATATTAAATGGTCATGATAGGCTATGTCACGATTTATTTAGAATGAAGAAGGATGTTTTTCTTAGGTTATCAAGTTTTTTAAGATCAAGGAGCTTGTTATGCGATACTTATAATGTGATTGTTGAAGAACAATTGGCAATTTTTTTATATACAATTGGTCACAATGAAAGGAATACAGTTGTGCCAGATCGATTTCAGCACTTTGGAGAGACCATTAGTAGATATTTTAACAAGGTTTTAATTGCTATATCAAAGATTGCTGGTGAGATTATAAGGCCTCATCGAGGCCTTGACGAGGTCCCTCTTGAGATCATAAATGATTCGAGACTTTGACCTTATTTTAAAGATTGTGTAGGAGCGATAGATGGAACACATATCGATGCTTGTGTTCCAAAGAATGAGCAAACGCCCTATCGTAATCGTAAAGAAGTGTGTTCGCAAAATATTATGGCAGTTTGTTCTTTTGATATGTTGTTCACATTTGTAGAAGCTGGATGGGAGGGATCGGCTCATGATTCTCTAATATTCCAACACTATATTCAAGATCCTAACAAAAACTTTTCTCATCCTCCTCGAGGTAAATAGAACATTAATTTATATATTAAATATAAAATATTATAGGTGAATAATATGAACTTATATTTTATGCAGGTAAAATTATGTAGTTGATTCAGGTTATCCCAATACATCTAGCTATCTTACTCCATTTAAGGATATAAAGTATCATCTATCTGATTTTCAAAGAGTTGGCGTTTCACAAGGAAAAAAAGAGTTATTCAATCATTTACACTCATCAATGCGAAATGTGATTGAGTGTTTGCTTTGGTGTGTTGAAGGCTCGTTTTCCTATCTTAAAGCATATGCTAAATTATAGTTTGGAACAACAAATGTTCATTGTCATTGCAATAATGACAATCCACAATTTTATTAGGTTGAATGGAATGGAATGGATGATATATTATTTGACGATTTTTGTAGCAGAGAAATATATGAAGAAAACAATAGGAATAGGAATGTTGGACAACATGTCGAGAGTAGAACTGCCAGAGAAATGGAAATAGTACGGTGTAGGATTGCAGATGATATTTACCATGCACGTTATTAAGCTATTTGATTTTATCATTTTTATTATGAATATAAGAATGTTCATTGCATAATATAAACTTTGATCATTGTCACTATTTAAATTTTAGATGTCAGTAAATTTTATAAAACTTGTTTAGTGATTGTTCTTAATTTTTTTTAATAATTTAATAATTTTTATTTTACAATTTTTAGTACTTCATAATATGTTTATAATTTTTATATTTTTTAATGATTTATAATGTTTAATATTAAATAATTTATATAATAATTATTACCAAAAGATATAGATATAGGAAGATAAAAATTAAATATGGGAAATAAAAAGTAAATTTGTAAAAAAATGAAAACCAAACACTAATGAGGTACAATAAATAGTTTTTTAGTATTAATCACTTATACAACAAAAGTAAAAACAAACATATATTTTACTTACCAAAGTACTTTTTGAAAAGTAATTCTATAAAAGCAGTTTTTATTTCAAAGTAATTATTAAAAATAAGTACTACCAACCGAGGGCTAAGAAAAAATTATCGTGCATGTTTTTTTTAATAGATTTAAGAATTCTCAATAAATTGCTGATTTATCGGTTATGTTTTCCGATTTACAGGTAATTTATTAGCCGATAAAGGTGAAAACTTAAAACCATAGCATATCGATACTTTCGCATTACGCCTAACCCAAAAACCGTTAAATAGTGCCCACTATGCTATAACAGAACAACTATTTAATTGCATGATTCCACCTCCATTACCCTCACATGAAACAAGCACTAAAAGAAACTTTGACAACATAACATGACGCAATTAAGTATGGCTGTATCTCCAAATGCATTTAAGTTAACCATACCTGGAATGATAGCCGGTTGATGAGATCACTTGCAGAAACGTCTATGGCGGACATGTCAGAATCATGTCCAAAGAGATCTGCACTGGAGATGGCAGCTGAACCCTGAAAAGCCAATTGGCAGAGAACCAACATTCATGAGACACAACGTCTCCAAGGACCCAAGATATTGTAATTAAACAGTACAATTCACAAAACCCAGTGTTACTCCAAAATTGACAGAATTATTGTCCTAGAAAGTTAATCTCATAAGGTTCATCATTCATACTGGCATCATACCACATAGCTTTCACTCCATCAAAGTGACCCCTACATGTTTCAATTCTAAAATATGGCTGGAAAAAAAAAATGTCATTCACAAAGTATGTCTGAGCTAATTATCTAGTCTACCCTGGTATTTCCACATTTGTCCCTGCTAGAGAAGCCACTGAACACACAAATTATATCTAAGTACTCCCTCTATTTCACAATAGAAACCGATAGGCTTTTGTTCCATAATACAAGTCCTTTTATGAAACCAATAAAACTCTAATGCAGTATTTCCAAATCCATCCTCTTCTCACATTATTAATATATCCCATAACAATAAATATGTCCAAGTTCCAAATACGCATTTTACCCAACTTAGTTACTCCCTCCATTCCAAAAGCAAGTCCTCACGCATATTAAAAATAAACTTTGACCATTAATATTTTTTAATATTATTTTCTTAAAAAATATTAAAAAAAATCATATTATGAAAGTATTTTTTAATTCGAATATAGCAACTATATTTTTATGTCATTATGAATTATAAATTAAGAGAAATAAATAATTTCGCTCATGGCTTTCTTTTAAAAATGGTGGAAGTATTATTTATTCTAAACATAATCTTTCTTAATATACGTGCTGAAAAACAATAGGTCCCCTATTGTAAAACAGAAGTAAAATGATAATTAGTTTAAATATGCAATTTTTTAATAAGTAAGAGCATCATATTGAGCCAAGTCACAAACAGAACTATCGCTAAGTTATTCTTTCTACGGAAAGATTAAGAGAACTGTAAAATAAGGATCATAATGAAACATGATGACCTTTCATGGTAGCAAAAATAAATAAAGAATGTACACAATGTGGGTGATCTTTTGTTAACCTTTTGTTGGATACGTTTTTCTTCAGTGTTTCTGTCCCCCCTTACTGTAAAACATAAGATAACAAGTACAAGATCATTAATTAATAAAGGTGCCCATTTAGCCCTCAAACAAAAAGTAGTTCTTCCAGGTCTTGTTAGCATCAGCTCAATACCCCACCCCTTCCCAAAGAACCCCCCCTCAAAAAGCAATCCACCTCTTTCACGCACCATCCAAAAAGAAAATGCAGAAAATACCTGTGTTGACCTATGTGTTGATAGCACAACACCAACTTGTATAATTCATCAATTTTGAATTTTATTTTATTTTATTATTTATTTAACTCCAATACCCTGAGCAACTTACTTTCCGCAAGTCAAGATCCAATATAGCCAACCTAAAATCACTAATATCATATGACATTCCATCCAAAACTTCCCTTCCAAGTCTACTGTCTACCCAACCCCAGCCTGCACACGTGTTCGAGTCCAACTTAAAACAGGAAACAACCAGTGAACTGACAAAGAGCTCACGAAAGATGAAACTTACAGAGAACTTCTGCAATGAAGCACGAGCTTCAACGTCACCAGCTCGGCCTTGATCTCCAAAGAATTGTGAAGATGAAATGGATTTTGCATTTGAAAACTTTTTTCTTGCCTCATCAGTTTCCTCAATCTGACAGAATTGTTGGAACAGAAGACACATTATAAACATGCATTCAGGCACTCTTCCCATTCAAAGCATGAAAAGAGAAAAACAAATGGAAACAATCAAAGTAAATCCACAAAGTGAGAAAATCTTGCATCGAAGCCACATTGGAAAGTTATTTGAAAAATCCAATCATATAAAATGATCAAACGACAACTCATGTAGGCTGCGAAACCTATGCCCGAGAAGGAAAAAAGGCTAAACCTATGTGCAGGTGGACAGGGCTGGCTAAGGGCACAGGCCACCCAAACTTTCAGGGCCTCAAATATTTAGTGTGGTGAAATTTATCTAAAAGAAAGTGCTGGAGCGGTGGTAGTTTGTGTTGCATTTATTTAGCATGTCTCCGGTTCATGCCCTGGCCTCTGCAACAGCTTATTTCATTTTCCAAAAACCACATGTAACAAGTTAAAATTGTGCCCCAGACTTGTTCAAATTTCTGCATATTATAGTTATATTTTCATCCATCACTTTTCTTCTGAATCTATTACTGATTTTGTTAATTGAAATAAAAAGTCTCATTGTTTCATTTAAATGTTTTATAAAAGACCAGTTAAGTAAAATTTAACTGTTTTTTTTTACGTTAATTAACTAATCTTGTCTCAATTTTATTATTAGTTTATGTGATGTTAAATTAAATATAAGAATTGAGTTATTTGGATAGTTATTTTTTTATATGAATGGATCTCAAGTATTTTTTTTCCCATAAGATGCATATTTCTCTAAAAATGACCAAAGACTGAATAAATAATCAAATAATAGTTGTAATTTAATTATATTGTACCTTATAAATTGAAACCAATGTTTTTTTTTTATAACACATATACAAAAAAGTAGTGTTATTATTATATATTGTAAAACTATCTTTTGTTTTCTAAATTTTTAAGAAAATTTTCATAATTCTTCTATAAGAAAAAAGTTGTAAAATAATAATCATATGGAATATATTTTATATTTCATTAATTATATAAATTATATTACATTTTTTGATTTTCAGAGTATTAATTTTTTGGCTTAACATAGGGCTTTCAAAATGTTTGGGGGACCCTGCAAAAGGAAATAATAGTCACATGAAATATATTTTATATTTCATTAATTATATAAATTATATTACATATTTTGATTTTCAGAGTATTAATTTTTTGGTTTAACGTAGGGCTTCCAAAATGTTTGAGGGAACCTGCAAAAGGAAAGAAAAAAGGCTAAAGCTACATGCAAAAGGAAAGGAAATAAACAAAAAGGTTAAACCTATGCACAAAAGGAACAAAAAAAAATCCTTATCAGGTTCTGGCTGTTGCTTAACAATATTTTATCTTACCATGAAGCCTTGTCCTTTGTTAACAATATTAGTAGTTTTGTTCATATTTGCTGCCTCTTTAGTTTTCACTTCCTTGTAAAGGGGATAAAATGATAAGCTGATATGCTGGGTTCATAAATTTGCACATTTTTACAACCCTCATTTAGTATTATAGCTCACAAATATATTTTACTACATACAGATGTCTTTACTCCATTTTATTTTATTTAATTTTGCAGAATAAAAAGGAAGAGATGAGTTATATATGAGAAGACCACTCAAACATCAGGTTACATACAAGCCACGGGCCAACCTATCAAGTAAAGGTTAGACCACCTGAAAACCCCAAGCCCAAGAATCATGCTACAAGGCCAATAAACATGGCTTTAAACCCCAAGCAAGTTGAGCACCAGAGTTAAATGGACTTTCCAATCAGTTTTTGAAAGGGCGCACCTAAGATGCAAGGCAATGGGACCTTGAGGCTTTTTTTTCTTATATTCTAGACAAGGCAACATTGGCAAAGCACACTAGACACACTAAGGCCTGCACAGAAAAAATAGAGCCTTAGGGTTTCCGATCAGTATAGAAAGGCTAGAAATCTTGTAAATATTCAATTATTACTAATTATCTTGGCGACTTACATGTCGAATTTGGCCGTTGATCTTTTTAGACTTCAGTTTCTTGAATCTTGGTCATTTCAGCTAAATTTGACATATTTAAACATCTCATCTAATAAGATAAGGCTCTAGAATTATTCCATAAGTTAGTTTATTTAAACATTTAACCTATTATTTCTAAAGTTATATCTATGGACTGTGATTGTATTATTATTGCCTGCTGCGGCAATTGACGCTACTTTAGAATAACCCGAGTATCACGGTGCTTTGTGCCGTGACAATCTCTGGATCGGTGCGCCCATGCTCTCAGACACATGTAGGATTGCTTCGGTTATTCTTTTGCATATTTATGTATATTTCTATTCACATTCCACTTATATGAGAGTTCATTTAGTATTCATATCTGCAGTTTAATGTCATCCTTACTATCTCATTGATAGTGTTATTATTAATATTGTCATTATTATTTCTTTGACTAAATCATTTAGTTTTTCTCTGCTCCCTAGAACTATTAATGCTTGTCATTACTAGTATACTACTCCCTCCGTCCCATACCTTTTGCTTAGTAGTTCTCTGATTCATGTAACCAGGTGGTTTAGTAGTTCTTAAAATCTTATTTCGTTAATTCCTTATTATTAGTTCCTACGATTTTGTAGTTAGCTATTCTGAGCACTAGCATGAATGTTGGCTACGCAGAAGAGATGCATCGACAACTTTTTTTTGCTTAGCAGTTTATCTATGCTTATTATTTTTAACTATTTGATGTATTAATTAGTTTAGTCTAATTTGGGACCTAACTAGTTAATATTAAACCAGCATCTTCATAAGATCAACCCATATTTGCCACCTAGCTATACCTACAATGTGCATTTGTTTTACAACAATACTTTGAAATTTTAGCAGCCTGCACAGTAATTAAGAAAATTGATTTACCCTTAATTAATTCACACTCATTACTATTTCATATTAAGAAGTAAGGCAGACACCTAAGATTTTAGTCTGCTGACCGAATGTTTTTTTTTTTTAATTAATTATTAAAACTGAGTAACAATGAGCCAGTGATTGTGAAGAAAAGTCATACACATTGAATGTGCATTAAAAAAAACCTATCAATCATTATAATTACCACTGGAAAAAGTTGCAGTAAATTATAGAGAAGTGCTTTTAAAAGCATAACTTCAGAATATTAAAAAAGGAAAAGGTAAGCAGAACGTTGACTATATACATAAAGAGGGAGTATATACCATATGTATATGCATGAGTGAACTCTAACTAACAATCTACGAAACTCCATGCACTCAATCTTAAGGGGTCAAAGCTATAAACAATGCTTGCACTCCTTCCCTTCAAAATCAGCAGTCAGTTTTAATTCTTTTCAGCTTCTTATTGAGGTAGATTCTGACCATCTCCTTCCATTAATAAATTATCATTTCTTGCTTTCTTGGATAGTCAGAATTTATGGTTAAAATGAATAATTATTAAGAGCAAATGAAGAAGATTTCCACAGGCACCAAAGAAACCATGATACACAAGCATTTGAGGAAGATCAGTGCATCAGACACCATCTATATATTTATGAGTGTATGGTAAAACAATATATTGAATCCAATCTGAAGTGATGAATATTGACATTTTTTGGTATGTATTTTAATATTTAGTTATCTGAAGTTACTAAATAATTGGGGTAGTTTTGAAATTTTGTAAAAGGTAATGTGTTGCATCAGAAATAATATAGAGATAATATGTTTAGCAAACAGGCACTACCTAGTCTACAACAAAGAGCTTCTAAGGCTTAAAACACATTGTTTGGCAAAGGCAGACTACCAAATTTTCAGGCCCATGCCCTTTTTCCCTCATTCCTACATGTTTTGAAATCATGTCCACTAGCCTAGTTTCCCAGCATGGTATATCTGTCACCATCCTTTCTCCTGCAACAGTACCTGACTGCCTGGAAACCAACCTGATGCCATATTATACCAATTGAATACAGCTAGGGCTGTTGACAAACCAAGCCATCTCGCGAGCTTTTTGAACTCGATTCATTAACGGCGCGGCTCTCTTATTAAACGAGCTTAAAAATTAGGCTCGAGCTCAACTCGATTATTAAACAAGTCAAGCTTGAGCATAATAAATTTGGGCTCGAACTCGTTTACAGTGCAAAAACTCGTGAGCTCGGCTCGTTTACCACCAAAGCTTAGGAGTTAGCTTGTTAAAAGTTCGGCTTGACTTGTTAAAAACTCGGCTCGTTTATGAACAAGTCAGACTGAAGCTTCATTTTTAGGCTCGTTCAGTAAATGAGTCGAGTCGAGTCGAGCCGAGCCGGGGGGGCTCGGCTTGTTAACAGCCCTAAATACAGCCCCATAGAAAGGGAACCTGAATGAGGAAAGGGATATTAGGGGTTGAGCAGATAGAAGGAAGGACACACGATTAATGAGTTTAATTCGAAGTCCAACCCCACCAAACATCACATCAAGAATATGGTAATTTGGGTCAACATTCAGATCAACCACCAAAATTAACCCCTCCCCCCCCCCAAAAAAAAAAAAAAAAACTACCACCATACACAGAGAATGACTCCGTGTGCTTACCCCCAAACTGAGATTCCTTCATAGCACAAAAAAGTGAATCAGCTACTATTTCATCAGCCTGGTACAATCACCATCCTTTCTCTCCATACAATGAATAGCACACCACCCTGGTAGGGCAACCCACATGCTGTTGTTTTTATTTTTTTTGGGGGGGGGTCCCACAATGGAGGTGACTGGTGCTTTTAAAGTTTGAATTAATTGGTGATGAGAAGGGGAACCTAGACAGGAACACATGTGGAGCAATGATAATGATTAGATCAAAAAATACACCGATCAACTTCGTCAAAACTTCAAGTTTAAGCACAAGGTGCTAGACATTAATCACATATGGCACTACATATACTAGAAAGGGGCATTACAACTGGAACCCTAGCAACAAAATAAAAGGGGCCTTGTTTTAGAGAAATTATCATCTTCTCTCAAAGATCAACGGAAATCAATAGACATTGTTACAAAACCACACATTTAATAAAAGTTTAGACCCAAAGATTTGTATACACCATGAAATAATTCTCCCAGACAATCACTATTTTTTAGATATATTACACTAAAGTAAGCTTCAGTCATTTGCAGCTTTTGACAGACAAACTTTTTCTGAAGTCCTATAAACATATTCCACTTCTTCAATGAACATGCAGCTATCATGACAGCATTAAATTAAAATGCAAGCTAAGTACATGATGGACGTAAATATTTAAATAATACCACCAGTCCTGACCTTATGTTCAAAATGAATAGGAACTCAGAGGGACTATGTTAACCATATTTATACTTAATTCTCAGCAGTGACTGACTGAAAGGAGAAAAAGTGTATGCTATATACTCCCTCATAAAAACTGAAGTCATTCTATCATTAAATTTTTGTATAAAAAAAAACTCATTTTAGAAAAGTTAAAGCCTAATTTTCATTTTTATCCTCGCTACTTTTTTTTAATTATATATGCATTAAATATTTTATTTTATTTTATAATTTTAAGCCTACTTTTATTACTTTCTTAAAAAGTGGGTAAATTAACAAAATGACTTTCTTTTCGATACGGAGGAATTATATCATTAAAATCCCACAAGAAACAGAGTCTTGCAGTGAGAAACATTATATCCTATTAGTTACACATATATTATCCTCTTTTCTTCTAAGACTACAAATATGGAAGAAAATGGAAAAGAAGCACCAAAATGTCAACTGAAGTGCAGAAAAATTTTAGTAAGTTATCCTTGCAAGACTCAAAATGTGCTCTGAAACTCGGCTACATCCATTTGCCCATGAGAACTGCGTGCATTCATATTTAGCATGAAAAGAGGAGGAAGGAATAGCAGAATTTTTAAGACAAAAGCTTACTTGGACTTTTGATGAGCTGCCCTTCCTGTGGTAACCACCATCCATGCCAAAGTCAGCAAAGAAGTTTGAAGACTTTGGAGGGGCTACATGGCTGATTATTTGTGGGTCTCCAGAATTTGTTTCAGTAGATTGGATATTTTCAACATACTCAAAACGAGAGGGAAAAGATGAGCCTGTGGCTGAGGCATTATTACTTAAGGTTGAAGCTGGAGCAGGTGGCTCTTCTGGCTTCTGATCATAAAGGTTCTCACTTGGCTGCAGAAGATATGTCCAACTCATCAGTCAACATGAATATGGAGATGCAAGCCAAAGCAAATGATTTTCTCAAAGAGATAGTAGCAAGATAGCTCTTCCAAAACAGCAAAATCCATTCACAAAATTCTGATGTTTGGAAAGATAAAGGAAAGCTACCTTGTTGGTAAGCTTCCTAGCACCAAGACCTCCACTCTTTCCAATTTTCTTAGCTCCAAGCGGCTTCTTGACTGTGAAGGAAGTAACTACAGTATGAGCTTTCGGAGATGCAAGTACTTCAGGAGTTTCTTTCCTTACTTCAGCACTTTCTTTAGCAGCTTCACTATCATTGACATCTGGAAATCCATTTGATGTCTGTGCTGACTGAGAGGCAACAGGAGAAGAAGGTAAAGCCATATCTTCCGTAGAACTTTTAGCAACTTCCTTGGCAAGGATTTGCCTATATAAATCGGCAGCTCTTGATGTATACTTGGCTTCAATCTTGCCCCCATCTGTCCATCCATGCTGCTTAAAGAATGTATGAGCTCGGTTATTTCCTCCAAAGTACATCATCTTCAGCTGATCAGGTGCCCATGAATCTAAATTTGTTGACCTATACCAACCAACGACATGAGATCAGAAAGGAGTTCCAAAGGAGGTTGTATAAGCAACTTGCTCTATTCCAGTATCAACTAATTCCAAGTAGAAACAAGCTAACAGGGTAAATAATTTCATTAAAAGATAAAGGAGGAAAGATGGTGAAGCAGAACAAAGAAATTTTTGGATGCATCCTTGGCCAATTCAAATTTCATTCATGTGCCCATAACAAAGGAAGGTTTCTTCAAAATGAAGACGCATGATTGGCACCTAATTGGGTGCAGCTAAAGAGCTACAAGCCCAGGCGCATAACACAGATGTCACATGGTCAGATTAAATGTCATTTATCACTTGTCACAACTCAAAAACAAAGGTATCAATTCATTAGCACCCAACTCCATATTGTATAAAATTTGTTACCTGCAATGCAATGCCCTTAAATGTTGCAAGTCTACCCAAAAACAACCCTTAAACAGGGAAAAAAAAGATCAAAATACTATCCGACTTGCTTTCATAATGCTGCTGTACATAAGCATTCATCTATTCCCAAACTCACCACTCCTCCAACCAAGATATCCACCTTTAAATGTACTGGGCAGGCATTATTTAACTGTCAGAGCATGTTAGAGAGAAACAAATGCATACCCAACATTCCTTCCTTTTTGTTTCTCGCAACAAGTCATCCTTAACAACCTGTTTCGATTGAGCTTCAGGGAGGTTGAATTAAGTTAAGGTTTTGAGTTCGGCAAGTTTGGTGCTTTTATATTTAAGTTTAAACTAACAATCTCTTGCTAACCTCCAAATTCGCAGTTAAGCTAAGATAAAAAAATTGTCAATAGGTTCTGGCCACACCTCCGTTAATCTCATTCCAAACAAGGTTAACTTAGTGATTTCTCAAACTTCTATCAGAATTCACCCCTATATTAACCCGGTCTTAATTCCACCTACCACATCTAACCCTTTAATTACCATACACGTGTACAACTTTGATATAGCTAATAATAATAGGAGAAAGCTTTGATGAAAAAGGATTGACAAATAAAGGATAGCAATGAGGAAATAAATGTTGGGAAGCAAAGCTGCCTTATACTGTAGAGATTTTGTAAATCTAAGCTTCCTTTATTCAGATCAAAACAAGGACTTGCCCCTATGGCCCATGCTTGAACTAGATCTTACACGCCATTTATTCCGCCTACTCTCTCATACGTGAGAGATTGTTGAATAATGCTTCCGGCACTGTTTAAACCTCAGAATAATGCCCTTTCTTTAAGGGCAATTGACCCTCCATTGTTATAAAAATCGTAGTCAATAAATAAATAAATACTGATCGAAACCAATCATTGATGGAAAAACCTAGCCCTAAATCACGCAACAAATAGATATGAGGGAAATAGGGAACCATGCATACCTGACAAAGCTAATGTGGACACCAAGACTACGATGAACCGCAGAACAATCAATGCAAAGGAAGACACCGTAAGTCACGGAAGCCCAATTCGGGTTCTTCGCATTACAATCAAAGCACATCTGAAACAATTAGACATGCCATGGACAAATCAAATCAAAACAAAACCGTCATTTTAAAATCAACAAGTCGGGTAGAAATCCAGATCTAATATGATCTTCATAACACCAACCAGATCAGACCCTCTAACTATTTGCAGACTTACAACTGAAATCAATCCAGAATTTAATAAAGTTAACGCACCTTATTTTCGGATTTAGCTTTCAGCTTCCTGAAAAGCGCATCTTTGTCGGTGTAACTTTCGGAAGCCATGGAAATGGATAAATATTTTTTCCTTCAGAGGAGGCCGTCAATTCTTATAGATCAAAGCAGAAAACCTCCTCGCGGAAAGGAAGATGAAATGATCAAAGTTTTATTTGATTTTTCTCTTTCGGCTTTCGCTGCTTCTCGGGCATTTGACTGAATTCCGAAAGTAGCCTTACTGTTGACCGTGAGGACTGTTATGCCCCTCGCAGTCGCAGGTCGGCGTTCCGTGTGCTTTGTTGGGAAAATTTGAAGGTCCCTTAAAATCCACATGGGTTGCCAGACTAGGGTGTTTATGAATCAAAAATCTAAAAAATTAAATATTCGAAAAAATACTTTTGGATATTTAAATTTTTTTATTAGATTATAAATAATTTATCAAATATCTATATTTTTTTTAATAAATTACAGACAAAAAATCTACAATCAAAAGATAATAAATTGATCTAATTTAATGATTTAATTCAAGACTTAAATTATATTATATTTAATTAATAATTTCATAGTTTTAATAATATTTAAACATTCAATAAAAAGTTAATTAAAATTTATAAAATTTACTAATAATAACTAATTTTTAGAATATATATTATCGGATTAAATATTTAATTTGTTTAATTTTTATTAATCAAATCACTTATTTAATCTAAAAAAATTGGAACCATTAAGCAAAGATTGGAGTGAAGTGCTATCAGAGTGCTTTGTAAATAATTTGATTTGTAAGCAAATAGAAATTCTTTGGAGGCTCATATGATTGGGTAGCATAATTTAATACAAGATTATTGACCATTTTCTGAATTTATTGGCGCATTAAATGTTGTATATATAATTAGAGGAAGAAAAACAAGTGGGAAGTGATTCTTGGAACAATCATGATTTAACTCGTTCAAATACAAAATGTGGCCGTAGAAACAAAGATGTGTCAATGAAACGTTAATGTGGATGACATAGGTGGAGTATGTGCTGCTCATCCCGAGGATGGCATTCGCTTGTTTGTTCAATGCTTTGTGGGTAGAAGGATATGGACGCACATGCTTGACTAGCCGCAATTTTAAGGGAGGCTTAATACATGGGATGATTTTAGTTGTAATAGTAATGTTAATAAATATATGTATAAATTAAGGAAATAAAAATATTAATAACAATGCATTAAATTTTCATAAATTTTATTAAATCAGCAAAATTAGATAAAACAAATAAGGCCTTACTCCTACCCCAATTCTACAAATAGGTGATGTGAATGTCTTTTGTAATGTTTTATGATGGCATAATGAAAAGAGATTTGATTTATATAATGGATCAATGTTGACCATTAATTATTAAGATTAACTCATTTTGTACATTTACTTTATGTTGATTTTTCTAAGGAAAAATATTAACTAATACAATAATACCTGTATATACTTGTTATAATTAAAATAGAAATATAAAGGAATAGTATTAAATTCATTGGCCATTATTTTTATTTATGATTAATTTTTTTTATTTTAGTAAATTCATTAATTAAGTTTCTTCAAATTTTGTGGGAAATTGTTAAGGATGCGTTCAGTTTAGAAAAAAAAAATATTTTTTTTTCCATCTTTCATCTTCAATTTTTTATGTAAAATAAGAAAATAGTTTTTCATAAAAAAGTTAAAACAAAAACGTGTTTATTTGTCAATATTATAAAATTACATTTTTATTTTAAAATTTTGAAAATAAATTTATATTCTTCTAAAATGGATAGCAGTGGCGGCAATGATAATAATAATAATAATAATAGTCATTTCCAATATTGTTCGTAAAAAATAATATTATTAATGTCAATAATAATAGTATTTTTAATATCAATATTAACAACAACAGCAATAATACTTATAATAAAAATAATATTAATAATATTTTCATTGCTTACAACAATAATGATAACAATAACAATATTATTAATATGTTAATATTGAGAATAGTTATGATAATAATAAGATTAATTAAAATACATATAATAATAGTATTTATAATAATAATTATTATATTAATGTTATTATTAATATTAATAATTAACATTATTATTGTGAAAATTTATTATAATATTATTGTTATATATAGTAATAATAATATTATTATTCTTGTTAATATTATTTGTAACTCCCTCAAATTTTGAATCAAAAAAATTAGTTTTAAAAACAGTGCGGAAGCATATTAAAGCAAAATTGGTTAATGTTGCCGCCACAACAACTATAAGACATGTGTGATCATCACGTAATCCATGCATAATGTAAGGCAAAATAGAACGAAGAACAAAAGGATACATGTTCAACATGACGACAACACTAGTAAATATGAGAATGATATAGATAATAACGAGGGTTGCTAAATCCAAATAGAGGAATCAAAGCTAATAATTTAAATAACTAAAAAGAACAAAAGTATCCCATCACTGTGGGCAAAATACATCTAAGACGATTAGTAAAACTTTTAACTAAATAAAAATATAACTCTCAAACCCCAAGTAATGGTTGGCTACTAGCTTATGACATCACCATCAACATACTTAAGTTGAGAATTGTAACCCTTCAAACCATCCTCTGCTCACTGGAATAGAAGTTAAATCATCACTGTGACTACACAAATGTAGTATCAGTACGGTAGAGTATTGGTAAAACAAACTACCTCAAACACGGTGAGGGTTCATGTTACGCATTGAGGTCATATAGTAGCATAGTAATAATCATACTTAAATAATATAGCATCTAAGCTTATGGTTGTTATATAACAAGGCATGTTTGCATAAAAACCCTGGAAAAATAATAATATAGATCATACATTAGATTCACATAATAGAAACCATATCATAAATACTCATTTAGTGACCACGTACTTTTCAATTATGAAGACAATTAGTTTGACCACACCTAATTCTCCACTATGAAAACCATCCATGGAAGCATACATACACAATGGGATACAACACCCACCATATGAGGTCAGGATACATCGAATGGGATTTTCTCTGGAGATACCACATATTAAGTGCACTTGTCGTGAGGGCTAAGATAGTTGATATATTACACCCACCACACGTGGTCCGAGTACATCGAGGAGGATTGTGCTAAGATACTTCTCCCACCACACCTTGAGTGAATCTGCTACAAGATCTCACAACTTGGGATATTATATTCGCCTAAGTGATAGACATATAAAGTATCAGGGGGCTTGTACTTGGATGCATCACCCATCCTAACTAAAAGTCAATGCCATGCCGGTCTGCCATAGTATTATCCTATACTTTAAATATATGTGTATATCCTCTACTAACTGCAACCCGGTAGAAAATAAAATTAAGTACCAAGTGAAAAGATAAAAACACAAAGTGACCCATCCACTAACTCCTAGTTAACTACCCCAAGACTCGGCTAAAAATGCCCGAATAAAATTTTAAGTCCATTATTAATAATTGCCCAGTGATATCATGAATCATAGTTTAATTTCATTAATAATTGATGGGGTATTTCCAAGTGATGACACCAAACACAGCTACACAAAGCACCACAATATTATCATTTTTATTTCCATTTAATTCTAGTTAAGCATGGTTCAAATCATGATTTAAATGTTGCAATTACATGGAAAATTTAAAATCAAACTCCTAAAGTAATATCATTTATAACACCCCTAATTTTTTGCACTTAAAATTTTCTTTAAAAAGAGTTGATTGTGAAAGCTAAACCATTAAAAATATAGGGTGTTACTGCCACACTTAGTATAAGTTTGGTTCCTTTACCTTTGTTACACTAAGTGCTAAGGCTAAAATATCTATCCGCTTAAATTAAGAACAACAATTGATAAGAAGTAGATAAAGATTTTATTAAAATATTAAATTGTTTCGATAACAAAATATCAAACAAAAAGATTACAAGTGACAAGGGAAAGAAATACATAATGGGAAATAAGAGTCTAAGGGATATCCAGATCAAAAGATGCTAGAACGAACACCGAATAGTCCTAACTCTCAACCCTACCAAAAGCCATCAAGTTGTACTCTCAAAGTAATCATTTAAAGTAAAATTTGTCCATTTAATAGGTAGGGGACCATAAAATAGAACCCATCAGTATAACGATACTAAGTAAACCAATACATAATACTAAGCATGCAAATATTACATGAAGCACATAGAAGGTAACACATTGTATCATAGCATAGCACGTTAAATAGTATATAGCATAGCTAAGTACCACATTCATACAATAACTCATATCATACCATATACCATAGGTTCATCGTATCAAATTTAACCATATTACAACAATTTCATTAATCTAATTATACCAATGATGTCCCATAAAGGGAAACACAAAACCATAATTAAAGTCTTTTACAATAACCACCTCTATACTACTTATAACATGATAAGGAAAACCCTGAGACAATGACTAACCAATATACAAAATCTAAATATTGCACATATGCAACTATCAAACCAACATACTAAAACCAAGTAGTGTGGGGAGGCAACTACCAAACCAACAAACCACAATAATCCATTCAAATCCTTATACAACAATTATTTTTATTTTTAATTACTAGAGGGATAAAATAATAACCAAAAGACATATAAAGTACACCAGTCATACCAACAAACTAAAGCAACACTCTTAACTTGTAACCCAAATACATACAAGTACTATAGTCATACTGGTGCAACAAAGCAATACAATATCCTTCCATCCTATAATACCTAATCATTTGGTATTGATAGCCCCAATAGGGTCTGTAGGTTACCTATAGAGTAAACTAGGGCCTTAGTCAAAATGTCGAGGCATCCGACAAACCACCAAACCAAATTGAGGGCTTATAACTCATCTCTAAGGTATCTAACCCTAAAGAACAACCATTCCCAAATCTCGAGGTCTTCCACTTTAAATATTAATATCTTAATAAAGTGATCATAAGATATCACATAATGTATAATGATTCAAATTCCAATTATTTCGGTTGACCTTAAGGTCAACAATTCAAAATAAAATCAAAGTTAACACTAAGGTCAACATAAGAATCTGCTTAGGTCATCCTAGTCCTATTATTCATACTTTTAGGCATAATAATTCATAAATGACCAAATTGGCCGTATATGTTATTTACTCAATAATTTATCATTTTAATACCAATTATTAGAATTAAGTAAAATTCATGATGCGACTAAATAACATTAAAATAGGTATATTAATATAAATTTTTAATTCTGAAAATTTTCAAAAGTGAAAAGATTACCATTTTTCCCCTAAACACAAGTAAACCCATTTAGCACATAAAACCTTGGTCATGCATAATCATTTTACAACAATAGCCCTATTTTAGCATGCTATCATACATATATTAAAAATACATAAATTTAACATGATATTGCATAAAAATACACGGTTGCATGCTTAGATAAACTAATAACAATACATAGTGCATGCATATTTTTTTATCAGATATTAAAAGGAAACCCCAAACATGTTATCACATATTTTTTAAATATTTAGTAGGAACGTATGTGTTACCTCTTTCCAAGTACAAATAGAAAAATAAAATAAAGAACCGCCAAAGGAACTTCAATGCCTTCGAAAAATGGAGACACAAAAGGAGGAGACAAAATATGACAAGTTCATAATTTAACTAAAAATATAACCTTATATACTTATTTTAAAACAAATAAAGGCTAGATAGAAGAAAATGTATAAGTGAAAACAAGAGAATAAGGAGAAAGAGAGGATGATGGGTCTCAATTACAGGGTCAGCAAAGCTTAAGAACACTTAACAAAATAACCAAAATGAAGAGAGATGTGGGAGCAACCAAGATGAGAAAATGAGAGAAAGGCTAAATGAAAACAAACCAAGACAAATGGGGTATACACAGGGGATGGATGAACCAAAAATATGTAGCCATAAGAGTGTGAAATGTGGTGGAATTTATTTAGGTTGAATGAAGTTATGAAAAATAATAAATCAACCAAGGGATGGTAGAGGTGATGGCGTATAGGTCTAAGTTCATATTTAAGCATGGGGATTGCAAGTGAAGAAGATTGGGTATAAGAAAAGTCAAAATGACACAGCTAGCATAAGTAGAAAGTATATAAAAGTGATTTTGGCTTAAAGTTTGGTTGAATAAATAAGACAATGGTCAAATTGATACAAAATCTGATCATGGAAGTGTAGAGAAATAATTTCTTGGAAGAATAGTAATTTTAGAATTTAAATATTATTTTTAGTGGTGGAAAGATCAATAAAGAAGATAAAATTAAGAAAAATAGAAAACAAGCTGATAAAGTTATGAAAATTTTTGCAAACCCTTAAAATAATATTTTAAACTTACATGTAAAATTTTATGAACTTAAAAAAGGTTTGATATATAAAATATTAATCTGATGGTGAATTAACAATCTTACAAGGTAATTACAAAAATACGTACCAAAACTATTCCTAAAATAATTAAAATTTATAGACCCTTCTATTTATTCATTTACAACATAAATGTAAATTTTTAGAATTTTTAACATACAATTGATATGACTTTTAGCTAGCATCTTAATTATATATTTTATGTATAAAATTTAAAAGGAATAACATCAACAAATAAAATTAAATCAAAATTTCTAGATTTATATTTCAACATATTTAGGACCCAAATAAAATTTTATAAGAATATTTTTTAAGGTGTAACTCAAAAGTTCATATATATAGATAGTATTTTATAAGCAAAGTAGGTCTAGCAGTAAAATTGTAATTACTGTTGAATCACCCAAAAATATCTTGAAGTCATAAAATATCCTACAATCATTTGTGTAATTAATTGTACATGATTAGAAGTAGTTAAAAACAAGGTATTATATTACTACCCCTTTAGAAAGGGACTTCGCCCTCGAAGTCCACACCACATCACATAAAACAAACACACAAGGCCCACATAGCACACGAGAGGTTACTACGCCCTTAAGAATGAGATCTAATCCAAGGCCTCAACAACACAACAACCAAGAGAATAATTCAACATGTAACACATTAAAATTAATAACTCAAGCAATCAAAGAAAATATGTTTAAAATATTAGGATGAGGGTTTTTCGTACCCCTAGCATGAGCATCTGTCTCTAAACGCATAATAAGACAAATCTCCCCTAATGTCAGATCTTTCTAGGCACTCCTAATGCTGGATCCCTAACTAAAACCATTGCTTTATGGCGGTGGGCGACAGCTTAGAGCCTTACCCTTATTGTCTCTTGTAACACCCCAAAATTTACTATATAATTTTTTAAAACAAAACCTCTAAATTAAAAACCCGTAAAATCTGGGGATGCTACCACCACACTTAATACCAGACAACCCTTACTGTTCCAATACCAGGTGCTAAGGCTAATAAAAGATTTTCATCTACTCATATCAGTACATCACCCAAAGTTCATAAATATGAAAATCAGAGTACGCATGAGTTATTACATAATCCAAAATACGAGAGAAAGTTATTTAAAATGGAAAGATGACTACAATCATTAAAATTGTTTCTGGAATTCAAACATAACTAAAAGAGAAAAAGGGATAACAATCTTATCAAGGAAAAAACTGGCCATGCCACTCCAAATACTTGATCCGGCCCAATTCAACACTCGCCCCTACATGGCGTCCCATGAATACCAATAGCATCAAAGAACATATCTCCTACCCGTGACATGTCAGACGAGCCTTCTGCTCGTGGAAATGAGCAGCACCCATAAAAAGGGTGATCAGTACACTATGTACTGAGTAAGGTAACCGAGCACTAAGGCCAACACACAAGTACATAAAATCATGCAGGATAGTATACAGCTTACGAACATTCAAGCCAACGCATATAATACATAAAGTCATGCAGGATAATATACAGCTTACGAACATTCAAGCCCACGCATAAAAGTCCAATTAGTCCGGATTAGTAAATTATAATCTCTTTTTTATATTCATTTCACACCATGCTCTTTATTAAACCATGCAAGTACAGGAACCTCCCACTATTTTAGCTGGTGGCTCGGTCACTTATAGGGCATCATGCACTAACTACTATTATAGTCGGTGGATTAGTCACTTATAGGGTAAAACCCTAACCACTATTTCTTACCCGTGGATCGGTTTAGTTCCTGCTCGCATAGTGTTCCATTGTAAGTAATTAGTATCTTTTAAGTGCCTTAACAAAACTCTGATTTGTGTTTACTGAGCTTGGGATCCCCCACTATTATAGCAGGTGGGTCATCACTTATAGGGTAAGAACTAACCATTATTATTCGCCGGTGGATCGGTCACTTATAGGGTAAGAACCCTAACCACTATTCCTAACTGGTGGATCAGCTAGACCCGACTCAATAATCTTTCACTTTGAATGATTAATGTCTTAAGTATCTTATTCAAAAGCTTTCACCCTAGACATGCATGAATCACTCCCTTTACACTTATCCTCCAACTGATCTGTATCGTATCATGAGAACACTGCACCTCCTAACTTGCCCAACAACATTTCCTCTATACTCAAACTCATACTAGAACTCCAACACCGAAATATTTGGGTCAAGGCCCACTACTACACACCTCCAAGTCCACTTATTTCCTTACTCTAAGTTTTCCCTAGAAACCTTAATTTAGGCCTAAGTGGCCCATCCTACTCCACTTCTCACGACCCAAGACATTTTAACACCCCATTTTTCACAACCTATAGATCCCATATTCATCATCATACTTTATCCACAAAGTACACGCATGTTACCACCGAACTCTAGTTAGCCATATCAAACCCTAGTTAACCATGCCAAATCCTAATTAACCACTCCAAACCCTAGTTAACCACAACAAACCATAATTAATCACTCCAAACCCTAGTTAACCACAACAAACCATAATTAGCCATTCCAACCTTAGTTAATCACAACAACCCATAGTTTATCACTCCAAACCCTAACTCAGTCTCCTCCATACCCTTATACTGTCCTATGTACTATTTTTATTTCAAAGCATTCCAACACCCAAACAACCCTTCTATTACCTTCCTTACATCCCAAGTCAATTTTTCATACGTAAACTTTACTCCCATGCAGACGCTAACCTCCTCATGCAAACCTTCGAACTTTTTCATGCAACCCTAAAACTCCCACTCGAAACCCTAGATTCACCCTTGCAAACCCTAGATTCATCCATACAAAACCCTAGATTCCTCTATAAAAAGCCCTAAATTCTCCCATGCGCGACCATAGATTCTCCCATACAACACCATAGATTAGATTCTCCCACACAAATCCATAGATTAGATTCTCCCATGTAACACCATAGATTATATTCTCCCACACGAAGCCCTAAAATTCTCAATTTTATTCTTCCACTCATGGATCATTAAAATACTTAGATCAACTTACATCTCTTGGTCAACTTATTCTCCTTGGTCAATGTCTTTCCCTTTTAGTCAACTTACTTCCCTTGGTCAACTTCTTTCCCCATTCTCCTTTTTCATCCTTTCCCCCCACATAAACCATATTAACATCCTCACATGCATGACTTACAGGATCACAACACATATCATCACATACCACAATATTTCATCACATACACATAGTACCCATATCATATAATAACATAGAAACATACTTTAACTCCACGTCATACCACACACGAAATAATTATAATGATAAATATAGGATGCATAACATACAAAGCACATAATGCACATCAACACACATAAGGACTTAGTAACACCCTTACTTAAACCAACACTGGTATTGGAGCACGCTTCTACGCCTCCTTAGGGCTTTGACAGGTCTCACCTATATGAGGGAAAAACTAGAAATTATATTCCCTCTTACCAAAAATACTATTACTTATTAATTTATTCTAAAACTAGGTTTTTAATAAAATAATAACATATTAATAATAATGACATTAACTAATTACCAACTTTGCTAAAGATATAAGAATTAATAGTAATATTGCAAAAGTTGATAATATAAGGGTTTGAAGACTTAATTCTAATAATAATAATGGAAATAATACAAATAATGACAATAATGGTAATAATAATAATAATAATACAAAGGGAATTGCTCAAAAATAAAGTGAAATAAGGGATTCGGCCCCTTTACTAAAATAATAATAATGATAATAACAATAATACAAAAAATAATAATAGAAATAGAAATAAAATTAATGATAAAAACCATAATAATATTAAAAAATAATAATAATCGTAACGGTAATAATAATACTAAAAATACTAATAATAATATTAATATTAATCAAAATGGATGGTGAGATAAGGGCTTTGACCCTTCACCAAAATAATGCTAATAATATCATTAGGACATTATCAATAAAAATGGTAATAATAATAGTAATGAAATAATAATCAAAATTACAAAGTAATAATAATAATAACAATGATGATGATGATGATGATGATGATGATGATGATGATGATGATAATAATTATAATAGTAATAGTAATGATAAAATAACCTAAACCGAGAGTAGCATAAATTAGGGTTTTTGACCCTACTTCAAAATAGTAAAAGTACCATTAGTAATAATAATAATAATAATAATAATAATAATAATAATAATAATAATAATAATAATAATAATAATACATATTACTTATAATAATAATGATAATAATAATAATAATAATAATAATATTAATATTAATAATCACACAATAATAATAATAATAATAATAATAATAGCAACACTATTAGTAAAATAGTTGTAATAATAATAATAATTTTGAAATAGTAATAATAATAATAATAACATTAATAAATAAATAAAAACTCATAATATTACTAATTATATTAATAATACTAATACTAATAATCTACTCAGCCAAATAGGGTCAACCCTAATAAGAAACAATAATACTAATAATATTGAACTTAATAATAATAATAATAATAATATTAATACATAACAACAACAACAACAACAATAATAATTGAATAATAGGCTAAAATTGAAATAAAATAAAATAAACTTAATTAAATAGGAAAAACTGGTTGAGAGGGTTTAGGGTTCAACCTTAGGCTAGTGGTGACAGGCGGCGCCGGTGGTGGTGCACGGTGGTGGCGGCGGTGGTAGGAAAAAGGGAAGAAAAGGGGAAAAGTTGGATGTTGGGAATAGGAAAGGTAGAATGGAGGTGGGGGTTGGGGTGTTTAGAGTTGCTTAGGTGGATAGGAGTAGAATGGCGGTGGCGGTGCAGCCAAAGGTGACGACGCACGGCGGCGGCGGCGGCTGAATGGAGAAGAAGAAGAGAAAGAGAGGAGGAGAGGGAGGGAGAGGAAAAGAAAGGTAGGGGAGATATTGGAGGTCTGCAGTACAATTTGGGAGGTGAAAGAGCGGCGGAAGTGACAGAAGTGGTGGTTAAGGGTGGTACAAAGGGTGGTAGAGGTGGAAGAATGGGTTGATTGAGGAGGGAACTTTGTACAACTAGGGTGGTTTTTGCAAGAAAAATCGAGGGATGTGGGTGGTTTAGGTAGTTAGAGGGCGGTGCAAGGATTAGTTAGATGGGTAAAGAAGGCGGCGAAGTTGACCAGAGGTGGCAGAAATGGTGTCTGAAGTGGTGGGGGTGGCAAGGTCGGGAAATTCTAGGTAGAAATTAAAAGCTCAATACTGGGCTTATTATGGGGTATTTATAGAGAAAATGAAGTGGATGAAGTCGGAGAAGTGTTGAGAAAATAGGGTAGGGGTGAGGGCACTGGCCGGTAACGATTGGCTGGCAAAAAATTCAAACGGCCAAAGTGCGTAGGAAAGAGAGAGGAGATCATGAGAGAAGAGAGGAGAAGTGGTTGGGCGATGGGGTTGATGGATCAGCAGGGAAAAAGAGTGAGAAAAGGCCAGTCAAATGGCGAGATCAGTGGCGAGATTTTCAGCCGATCAGGGGGGGGGGGAGTTACAGTCGATGGAGGGAAGGAGGAAGAAGGAAGGAGGAAGAAAGGGGGCTAGACCGATATTCCAGGGAAGAAAGAAAAGAAAGAAAAAGGAAGGAACCGGGCCGATCGGCCCAGTGAGGGGAAAAATTTAAATGAAACACAATGTTTAGGGGGGGGGAAAGGAGTAAAGTGCGTCACGGCGTTCTAGACCACTGAAGGAAGAAGGGAAAGAAGAGAGTCTGGGCAGCGGGAAGAAGAGAAACAACCCGCGCCGAAGGAAGAAAAGGGGAGAGGGCTTGGGCTGTTGGGCTAGCCTAGGTCGGGGGAGAAGGTAAGAAAAAGAAAAGAAGAAGAAATAAAAAGAAAGAAAAAGGAAAAAGGGAAAAAAGAAAAGAGAAAATTAATTAGGTTGGGTATTTAAACTAATTTGAATATTTTGGATATTTAAAAATAATAATATTTAAATAAAATAATATTAAATTTCCGTTTTAGGCTAATTTATGGTTTTTTGAAAGGTTTTTCATAAATTTCATTTTAATTAGCAAAACACTCTAATTTTCTTGAATTAAATTATTTATAAAATTCTTATTAATTTGGAACTATTTTATCCTTCTTTTTTTATATAAAATAATTAATTTAATTAATTTTCAAAATAAAATTATTTAATTATTATCAAAAAAATATATTTAATTAGATAAAATACCTAAATTTCTCCCAATTAAAATACTTATAAATTTCTTCTTGATTTTCCCTAATTAATTCCCTTTTATTTTAATAAAAATAATTTATTTATTTAATTTTCCTAATAAAACCTTATTTAATTATAATTCTTAAAATTAGAATTTTCAGAGCATTTCATATCTACTTTGTGAATTACTTGCTAGCTGTAGGGTCCTCTACACTAGCTGCTACTAGCCTTGGACGTTGCACCTGCATCCTCTGAACATCATCACGAGGTTCCTGGAAGCACTCAAAACTCGCGTGATCCTACTTACTACATTTGTGACACTGAACCAACTGACCTTGACAATCCTTACTTGGATGGTCACGTATGCAACACTTGTAATCGTAATGTCTGACTTGCCATTAGCCACCTATGTTATGAAACCCACCCTGACTTCCCTAGCGTTGACCACTTCGAATTCCTACCCAAGGCTAAATCATGTGATCATTTTCCAAAACATCTGGGTTCCTCTTAATTCCTAAAGTCTCGCTAACCTTGACCTAAACAACCTTTGTAACCTTGGTTGCCTTCTCAAACATTTCAAAGAGTGTAGGGAAATAATAGCTTGAGAGTAACTCTTGGATGCAAGCATTAGAGCACATCTCGAACCAATGCATCTTCATCTCCTTGTTGGCCCCAACATCTGGAGCACAATGCATTAGATCGGTGAATTCTAGATAATATTGCTCAACTTTGGAGGAACCCTGGTGCAATGCCATGAAATGATCGTATAATCCCATTTTGACATTGGTTGAGTAAAAATGTGCCCTCATCCTTTGCATCATGTATAACACCTCCATTTTTCACTACTGAAAATTTTCATTTTGAAACCTTGCAGAAGCGGAAAACTAATGAACGCTTAGAAAAAACAGATTGTTATAGCCATACCTAATATAGGATAGGCGCTAGCTACAAGTCCCATGTTAGATGCATGGCTGAGAATTAAACCAACCAAAGTCAATGTAGAGTGCACTAATAGCAAGGTTTCATTCATCCAGACACATAATTTTACCACTGGCCATTTCCATATCCCTAATTTATTAGGTCATTTATGCATATCTAGGCCATTATATACTTTATTGTTCTTTTCCTTTTAATTTTACCATTATGTTTAGTCAAATTCATATTCTAATTACCCATTCAAATTTTTATATAAATACTTTTCTAAGTTATTATTGAGCGATGGACCATACATCACCTCATGGTTTTACATACCATGGAAGTCTATCCAAACTAAGGAGCATAAGTTTGGGCTGAAGCCAAATAACTACCAAGGGACATAAGTCTGGGTTGAAGTCAAGTAACCACCAAGGAACATAGGTCTGGGTCGAAGCCAAGTAACCATTAATGGACATAAGTCCATGCCGAAGCCAAGTAACCACTAATGGACATAAGTCCAAGCCTAATCCAAGTAACCACCGATGAACATAAGTCTAAGCCGAAGCTAAAACCACCTAGGTAACCAAACTCTTTAGTATCAATATCTCCTAGTACATCATCAGTGTCTAGAGTAGGTAAGTCACTGGAATCTCCTAGGTTATCGCCTGAAGGCACCACTAAATGCCCAAAAGCAAACTAACCTTTGGTATCTAATCGAGGATCGGTAACCTACACCCATACACAACTCAATCATCTTTTGATTTAAGTGATTAATACGCTATTCTTGAGGCTACGTGATCACACAAGGCCCATACAATATCTAAACAAGACATTCACACATTTACTCCACCCTGCTCATTACCATTCCCCAACCATATGTGGGATTTCCATCAATGCTTACTTAATATTAACCAAATCCATTAGATTAATCTATTTCAAGCTAAATTTCAGGTTGCATTACCCATTTCAAGCCATCAAACACTTATTTGGGTTTACGCATTAAAGCCTTTACAACACCCATTGAGTATGTCATACATTATAATCCATTTAATCCATCTAATAGGTTGTCATACATTATGCCAATAGAGGTATTTCACTCATTAGATAATCATATAGCATCATTAGGCATGATCTCAAGGTATATTCAGTTCAAAAGATCAAAATCACACAATATGATCGAGCCAATCGATTAGTTTGGCCTAACTAGTCGATCGGTTGAGCTAATCAATCGAACATTTTGAGTCGACCAGTCTGTAATACCCCAAAACCCTAATTTAAGAACTTATGCTAAAATAGGGATTTATTTGTGAGATTAATTAAATATAATATTTTAATAAAATAATGAGAGTACTTAAGATTTACAAAAAGAGGAGGGAAATAATAAATAATTTAATTAGGGTAATTTGCTAATTAAAATAGAATTTAGGAAGATTTACCCAAAATTTTCTAAATTAATATACAAAAATTTAATTATTATTTTATTATTTTCAAATATTCAAAAATACCAAAATATACCTTAAACACCCCAACTACCATATTTCCCTTTTTCTTTTTTCTTTTTCCCTTTTTCCTTTTTCTTCTTTCTTTTTTCTCTTTTCTCCTCTTCCTCCCCCGGTTGGGCCTCACCGTGCAGCCCAACTCTCCCCCTCCTCTATTCTCTTCCCCGTGTGGCCCAATCCATGTCTTCTTTCTTTTTATTCCTCCCTCGTCTGCCTGATTCTCCCCCTCTCTTTTCCTTTCTTTTTCCCCTGACCGGCCGACCCAACTCCCTTCTTCTTCTTCTTCTTTCTCCTCCTCCTCCATTCCCCCATCCTTGTTTTGCAGGTCGCACCCGTGACCTACTACTGTCCTTCCCTCTACTAGCACATGCTGACCTGCTTCCTTCTCTCTCCCTAGTCCCTTTCAAGCCAAACCCCTCACCTGCCTCCCTCGCGTGTTCCCCTTCCTTTCCTTTCTCCCCCACCAACCACCTGCACCCTGCCATTCGTAGGCTTGTATTGGCCTGCCACCGCCAGCCGGCGAGCCCCTGCCACACCTGCCCCCTTTCCTCTTCCCCTTTTGTCTTCTTCTCCCTCCATTGGCCTCATATTTTCCCTCCTTTGCTTTGCCCAAAAACTCTAGCCATTTTTGCCTCCGCCACTTCAGACACTGTCCCAGCTACCGTCGTGCAACACTGCCACCCGAAATATTGTCCAATCCCTTCCCTGCATAACCCTCCACCAAACCAAGCCACTCGCCATCCCTAAATCCCCTTACATAAACCACCTTGATTGGGCAAAGTTGGCAGCTCAAGCTGCCATTTGCACCCCATCGCCGCCCTTCCCAGCATCGTGCGCAACCCCTTCTGCCACAATCACCACCTCCTATGCCACCCAATCAACCTAGTAGAACCTCCTATACCTTTCCCTACCTTTCCTTCTCCTTTTCTCACTCTCCTCCCTCCTCCCTCCTTCTCCACCACCTTCGACCACCACAACCGCCACCCTGTCGCGCCACCGCCACCACCACAACCCTCTCAATCCAAAGAGTCCACCACCCCACAACACCATCTCTTTCTCTCTCTTCTATCCCTAAAAGACCCACCTTCTCCAAAACCACCGTCACTGCCTTCATTATATTGTGCCCTAACCCTTAAGTATAATGTATTTTGTATAATAATAATTATTATTATCATTATTATCCTTATTAAAGTTATTATCATTATCATTACTAATATTGTTACTAATAGTATACCATGACCACTATGACCATCTAACCCTATTTGGATAATAATAGTATGGTTAACGACCTTAAGGATAATACCCTTATTTTTATTACAAAAGTTACTATTATTATTATTATTATTATTATTATTATTATTATCATTATTATTATTATTATTATTATAACTAATACTAATTCATACTAAAGGTAAAGTAGGGAATAATGAAAATGATAATAAGAGAGATGTTAACCCTAGTGTTTCCCTCTTATAGGCGAACCAAGTCCAACCTTTAAGGAGGCATAGGAAGCGTACTTCAAGCCCAGTGTCATTTTAGGAAAGGATGTGGTTAAGGCCTAATATAGGTATTATGTGTATTTCATGTTATGTGTGATGGATATATGTGCGTACCTTATGTGGTTATGAACTATGTACCTGTAGTTCAGTTTGCTAAGCATGTAGCTAAGGTAAGTTGTATGTATTCTTTTTATGGCATGTGTAACATGATAATGTGTCTTGTACCTTATGGTGCTTATGTAATATGACCCTTTATGACATGCATGCTAGGAGGCTTTAAATGATATGATGTGGTGGTAATAAGATGAAGAGAAATAAAGGAAGTGAGTTAACTAGAGGGAAGTAAGAATGGCCTAAGTATCTCATGACCTATGGGTGGACATCTAAAGGACAATATGAGCAAATTAAGAGGATGGTTTAAATTTTGCGTGGGGAGAGTAAGGCTTGCATGAGATTAGGGATGGAAAAAATCCCCATGGGTTTGGGGGGCCGATGGGGATTCCCCTATTGGGGTCGGGTTTGAGGAGGATTTTCGGGGATGGGTTTGGGTTTGGGGAATTTTTTGGGTATGGAAATGGGGATGGGGTGGGTATGGGTTTATATCCCCATCCCCAAACCCACCCCAAATTATGTATATAAGTAATTTATTTTTATTTTTATTTATTTTATATATTACTTTTACTACTGTTGTAATTTTAATTTATCCAAAAAAATATAAGTATAATTTCTAGAAAGTAAAAGTTACTTTTACTATTTTTGATTTGAAGTTGAATCCTTCAGCACGTTAATTTATCTTCTAAAATCAAATATTCAGAACTTTTACCTTCCTAAAGATTTAAAAAGTGCAGTATGTACGAGTATCGCTGTATCAACTATCTATTGATTAGCTTGATTTCTTTTCTCGACGTTCTCGTACTCTTGGCTCTTGCTCATTGCTCACGCCTCACTAACATACACCGCCATTTTCATTTCTCATTTTCTCTATTATCTACTTATATGCAGGTACCCGTTGGGCGTTGTGACTGTTGTTGTGTTGGTGGAGCTAGGAAACTTTCAAGTCTTAACTTGCTACTCACGTTGACGACAATGATGAGTGCCAATGTCAGCACTTGGCTGCCCTTCAACTTCTGATCTCTACTCCCCATCTTCTCCGGTAACCACCCGTGCTGGCATACATATTTTTCCACTCTCCTCTGGTTCTCGTGTTTCATCCACTGTTGTCCGCTACTTCTCTACCATTCATCGGCCATGCTTTAACAATCATTCCTTGTTAATCATTATACATATTTTGCCTTACACTCATTCGGTCTATCAAAGTTACAAGGAAAAGGGAAAAAGGGGACATGGTCCACTCACTCCCTTAATCTAACTATTCGTCGGGGTGATGCTCCTCAAAATTCTTTAACCATTGCATGCCATGGACATACTCCTCTGAAAAGTGATAGTATCAATATGACTTCCTCCTATTGAGTAAACCACAACACCTTCGGAGAGGTATTATACCCACGTAGCAATCATCATACAAATACGGGATTCAAAGAAAACATATGATCACATGCAAAGCCACGATTTTATAACACGAATCCACAACACAATTAACAATACTAGTTGGATCAAAATCCCTAGCAAAGGCATTTAAAACATGCTTATAATTTCACAACCATTTTAACTTACCAACGACCATACTTTATAGCATAATAGGAAGAATTATCGATATTCCAAACAATCTAACCAAGGTCAAGTCACCCCTAATCCAATTATTATAGAAGTATTATGGTGGGTATCTAATTCGGTTATATAATTTATATAACAATTCTCAAGTGGAATTCAATCCCATATCCATAACAATGATCATCAAGGAGGGTGGTGCCAAAATAATTCACTCGATTCTGGGGCAAAGCTCGCCAAGGAAGCCACACGACATATCAGTCATCCATACTAAACCTCAGAACTCAAATCCTTAAGTACGCGTACTCCCTATAGGGTGTATGGAATAATTATAGAGCAGAAGTGATCCCCTTGACCCGAAGGCCCAAACTATGCACTCGGCGGCCAAGTCCGAGGCACAAAATTCCTTTCCAACTCGAGTCTTTCTCTTTAAGTAATTAGTGTCTTATGAAATTTTGGGTTATTATTTTTAGAATATCGAGGTTCATAATATTCAACTTAGCCATTAATCAAACAACCAACATCACATCCAAAAGACCGCGAGGGTCGCAACCATTTCAAGCCAACACGACCTAGGGTTAGGCATCATGCCATATCCCGAATAATTATCCGATTCGGTTATTCAAACCAAATGTCCAATTATTCACTTTAGAACACCTTTTTTACTTAATGACCAAAATACCCTTCAACCTATAACTACCGCATTTTCCTTCACTTTATTATCAAGTTTACTTATATAGGATGATTGTCATGAGAATGCTAGCATAAAATAGCTAATGATACTTTAATATACGATAATTTCTTCGGTACAAAAAAAACATATTATCCCTAAACATTCACCATACATAGTACATGTATACACTCCTAGCATGCATTTCTAATATCTCATAAATTCATGCAATTTCCACGGATAAATTTCAAATACGAATCATGGTATATAAAATTTACATTTTCCCCTAGAACATGCAACACATAATCATCACCATTTAAACACATTTATACTCTAAGTTAACATGCTATACATTCAAAATTATCTAAATTATCCAAGTGACACATTTAATCCATTTATGGGTCTTACCACGAAACATGACAATTTTCGGTTGGACTCTAATCCTAAGCATACACATTTCTCTTTTAGCATAAATCCATATATGTTGTCATAAGCATACACTTTCAATTTTTAGAATACTACCTAAGTATACAAATATTATCATGGTAACATATATTAGTACCCTAAACATACTCATTTCATTTTCTTAGCATAAATCCATATTCATTGTCATAAGCATACACTCTTCAAATTTTAGTTTTGGAAGTTGGATTTACCTTGAGCTAAGAAAATATTAACACCATGAAGCTTCTTCCACAAATACCTGAGGTGGGGCCGAGATTACCTAAAATTGAATAACACCATCCACAACTACGAGCATTAGTATTTATGCTAATTAAAAAAAATCAAAAGACAACCTATGTGAGATAATACTCGAAAAATGATTAGGGAAAATAAACAAGGTGGCCGGTGCATGAATTTTATAAGCACCAAGCCCACCGAAAGATATAATACTTACGTTGGGGAAAATAGTGGCTGCTTGGAGAGGTGAAATACAAGGAAAATGTTGGGTTATTTTTGGGCTAAATTTTGGTGAAGGGAAGGGGGAGTTTGGGGCTATAAACCAAAGTTTAGTTGCTGGAATTAAGGGAAGAGAAAGAGAGGACTGCAAGGGGAAAAATTAGAGGACTTAAAGGGAGAGGGAAGGAGGGTGTTTGCTGCAGGTTGAGACTTAATAAAAGGAGGGGAAAAAAGAGGGAGGAGTGGCTGTTGCGTGGATTAGTGGCCAAGATGCTGCAAGTGGGTTCTTTTGGGGTTGAGGGTGTCGAACAGGTTGGATGGGAAAGGGGCCTGTAAGGGCAGGTTGAGGCATGTGTAAGGGAAGAAAATGGAGGGGTAGAAGGATATAAAGGTTGGGTAGGTGTGCAGGTTGAAAGGAGGGAAATATAGGGGCTGAAACTTGGTGGATGGCTGGGGTTACATGCAACTATAGCTGCATGCTGCTGGGTGACGTAAAGGAGGATGGCTGGGTTGAGGGCTGCGCTTTTTGCAGGGTGGAGTGGCATGGGAAAGGAGGAAAAATAGGTGGATAAATGATTAGAAGGTAGATTAGGGGTGCATGTTAGGGGAAAGGAAAGGTGAGGGCTGCAACTTGGGGGAAGGGGCCGGGTTTTGAGGGTTTGGGCTGTAGGTTGCCGAGTGGTGTGAGGGAGGGTGGTTGGGTTGGTGGGTGCGGCGTGTAGGGTTGGGGGTGTGGCATGAGAGGGTGGTATTGAAGAGAGGTGATGGGATGTGTTTGGGGTAGAGGGAAAGCTACAAAAGGGGAGTGGTTGCTGGACAAGAAGGGACACATGCATGGAGAGGAGAAATGAGGAGATGGGCTGCATAGGGAAGGGTCCTTTGCTCGACAAGTTGGGACATTTTGGCTGGGGTTTAAGTGGGGAAAAAGATGGGGTTTGGTTAGGAATTGATTAGAAAAAGTATCCCAATGTATTAGGCTTTCAAGTGTATGGTTATTAAGGAAAAGAATCGCACTTAAGCAAGGTTTTATTTTCACAAAAAAAATCACTACTATTATTATGATCAATATTATTATTATTATTTGTGTTATCACTTCCCCTCTTTTATTTTCTGAATTATTTCTAAAATTATTATTCTTACAATTATTATTATCGGTATTATTATTAAGTGAGTTATTCATAACAAGGTTATTAGTATTACCATCCCTTCTATTTTAATTACTCTCTTCTAATTATCAGTATTATTATCATCATCAACTTTTACCTTCCTCTACTCATACTTACATTTAATCCGGGCTATTTTCATAACTTAACATTTATGGACTTACTCGAGACAACAAGGCAATTGCTTAAAAATAATCTTATGGTTTACTTCGCCCACTAATCAAACTTTCAGTCTTACATATCTAAATTAAGGATTTATTAATATGGGGTATTACATTCCTGCCATCCACCGCCATGCCTTAATACTGGTCATTTCGCCCTCCGAGCCTCCGCTAACCTTCTTTAATCCTTCTTATCTCTCTGGATTCATGCTTTGAGTCACTGGATGAGTGTTTTTCAGTTCTTACTTCTTATTAATGTATTACTGAGTAATTATTCATTGTTCAAATTGTTATGCTAAGCCAAAATTCTTTTCCTTTGTATCTTCTAACTTATGAAATGCGTATGTTGTTCTTCCTTCCAGATGAGAACTATCGACTTGTTGTCTTGCTTGAATTTACCATGTTGTTGTGTCTTACTTTAATTTACCTTTCTATTGTTTAATGGATATAAAGTATTATACGTTGAGATAATTTTATTCGCTTCTAGGCATTGTCATATATACCGGCATTCTAGCACATATATGCATTGTTATATGCGGACAAAAGTTTGTTCCTCATCAATAAGTTGCAATTTTTTACTAGCATAAATTGGTAAGCTATAATCTACTGCTAGAGAGTGGAACAAGCCAACAAGTAGCTTTCCTTGTGCTGTAATTACTAATAACCAATTAAAAGTAATCTCATTTTGCCTATCAAAGAAAAAGAAAAGGGAAGATGAATTAAGTACATTGGTTTGTGTTTGTTAGACATATTGCTTGAGTGATGTTCCTTATCACAAAATGGTTAAGTCTAACCCTTTACTTGGATTATTGTCTATCAAACTTTCCTAGATTTTTCTCTATTGTTACTTGAACTGCAAACATGTAATACACTAGTCAATTTTATGTTTTAGTTTATCTTTCTATGGTTCATGTTAGAGGATATCTGCGATGATAAGTTATTTCTTACTATAATGCCTTACTATGCAGACTATGGCCTTCTTTGGCATTTCATTGTGTTTCAACACTTATATTTTGGTCATTAATCAATGATTATTATGTTAGTGATGAATTCTTTTGCTTGATTTTAGTTACTTTTTTTAGAATGGATAATAGTCACCGCATGGATAAAGATATAGAAAGCCCTATGTAAACTACTCCAACCTTGTCAAGTCAAGCAATTCCATCCCAAAATGAGAATACTCAAGTTGATGCGGATGTGCAAAAAAATAATTCCGAAGAGGAAAATACTAATGTGGGTGGTGTAAAGAAAAGAAAATTGCAATCTATTATGTGGGATCATTTTGAGAGGAAAGTAATTGTAGGGAAAATGAAGGCTATTTGCAATGATTGTAAGAAGGCATTAGGAGGGGAGAGTAAGAATGGCATGAAACACTTGCTTGATCACATGAAAGTATGCGTGAATAAAAAGTAGAAGTCTATCATCCAATCTCTTTTGCATACGACAAAATCTAACGATGGGTTGATGAAGCTTAATACATACAATTTTGATCAAGATCATTTGAGGTCTGAGCTTGCAAATATGATTATATTACATGAGTACCCGTTGTCAATGGTTGATCATGTGGGTTTTAGAAGGTACTTTCATTCCTTACAACCATTGTTCAAAGTGGTTTCTCGTAAAACGATCAAGGGTGATATCATGAAGATTTTTGAGTTTCAAAGAGAGAAAACAATGAAAATGTTAAATGACAAGGCAAGTCGAATTGCATTAACAACTGACATGTGGACATCTTCTAACGAAAAAAGAGGATTTATGGCTATTACTTCACATTTCATTGGTGAATCATGGAGATTGCAAAGTATGCTTGTTAGGTAAATTTCAATTTGATTTGTTTTGAAAAAAATTCAGCAAGTATACTCTTACTATAAAGTCACTGATTTTTTTATTATTTCTTTTTTGCTAGGTTTATATATGTGCCATGTCCACATACAAGTGAGGTTCTTGCAAATATGCTTGTTGAATGTTTACCGGATTGGAACCTTGATCGTAAGTTATCGACTTTAACTCTTGATAATTGCAATTCCAATGATGCCATGATTGGACATATTTTGGAAAAGCTTTCTCCAGTATCACTTGTTTTAGATGGAAAATTATTTCATATGCGTTGTTGTGCACATATTTTGAATTTGGTGGTGAGGGATGGGTTGGAGTTGATTAATGAAGCAATTGAAATGATTTGGTATAGTGTTCAATTTTGGTCGACCACTCCAAAAAGATATGAGAAGTTTGTTGAGGTAGCTAGACAACATAAAATTTCCTCTCTTTAAGTAGCATGAGCCTTTGTATCAAAGAGTTCCCACCCAGGAAGAGTGGGCACAAGTGATTAAAATTGCTTCAAAGTTGGAAGTTTTTTATGATGCCACAAAATTATTTTCTGGAACCAAGTATCCTACCATTAGTCTTTTTTTCCCTACTATATGTGATATCAAGTTGGCTATTGGTGAATGGCTTAAGTATTTCAATAATAATGTAAAAGCAATGGCAACTAATATGAAATTGAAGTTTGACAAGTATTGGGATAATATGAATCGTCTACTTGCAATTGGAAGTATTTTAGACCCAAGGTATAAAATGAAGATGGTTCAGTTTTATTTTCCTCTTGTCTATGACAATTTTTCTTTATTGGAGATAGAAGAAGTGAAGCAAATATTAAATGAAATGATTGAAGAATATAAGAAAAGATCTAAAAGATCTCATATCATTCAAGGTTCACAAGCTTGTTCCTCTTCAAAGCCTCCACAACCTAGACATGGTAGTTATGCTAATAAATTTGAGATGTTTATGGAGTCTAATGCTACCACGGATGATGTGACATTAGAGTTGGATGTCTACTTAGGGGAGTCTCTCTTGCCAAGGAATACAGTTGATTTTGATATTTTATGTTGGTGGAAGATAAATGGGATCAAATATCCCACTTTGCATGATGTTGCTAAGGATGTCTTGGCTATTCCTGTAACGACTGTTACTTTGGAGTCAACATTTAGTGCTAGTGGGAGGATTGTGAGTACTCATCATAGTAGAATTCATTCTAAAACCTTGGAGGCTTTGATGTGTGTGCGATATTAGCTATGGAAGGAAATTGAAGGTATTATGATGATATTTAAGCATAATGTTTTTAGTGTTTTCTATTTTTCCATTATAAATTTCATTGTTTGTTTACTTTTCTATTTAATTTATCTTTGTTAGATTCTCAAGAAGAAAATGGCCAAATCTTTGATAATGATTCTGATGTAGAGGTAATTTTCATGTTTGATTGAAATTTTCCTTTAAACTTATCTAGTAATGTACAACACTCGCATAAAAGTGCATCAAGGAGTTGAGCTTTTAACTATAGCCATAAAATAAATTGAATACTTGCATGAAAATGCATTAGGTCATAATTGAGTTTTTTAATATTTGCTCTATTGTTCTGTACTTAAGTTTTTTGCTTAGTTTTGATCTATCCAGGCTTCATTTTGCTCTGTTCTGATCTATCTATTTTTAACCTCTAGTTTGAATCTTTTGATTTGTCTATTTTTTCTCTTCTGATCTATGCCTCTGAATATCTGATCTTTGTTCTGATTTATTTATTTATTTTATCTCTTTTCTAATCTATGTGTTTCTGCTCTTCTATGATCTTTACCTCTGATATATGTTCTAAACTTTGTTATGATATATCCAAATTTTAGACTTAATTTTTCTTATTTAGCTACTGAATTCTTAGTTAATAGGTCTAGATTCTAATTATTTATTGACCTACATTTTATTTCTGTGTTGGACTAATGTAGTACTTAATCATGGCTCATAGGTTTATTATTATTAGTTCATTTTTATTATCTTTAATTCAGCTATTTCATTCTCAGATTATAAGTCTAGATAATATTTTTATTCATTGATATATGTTGATTGTTTGGCATCCTATTCATTTGGCTTCTATATATAATGCAACTTACCTAATTAAATATAGATAGCTCAATATTATAATACAAGTACACACATGAGATGTAACTGGCTGATTCATTGTCGTATGTACAATAAATTTAATAAATAAATCATAATTTCCAAATACGTTGTATATGGCAAGAAGAAGTCGAACCCACAAGGAATGGTGTTTTAATCACTAATTTTGCAATTGATGTTATAATCCAGTTTATGCAATTTCATTAATTCTAATATTAAATCTAAATATACTAAGTTTTAATCACTATTTGATGAATAGGGGAGGAATAAATTGATGATGGAATCAGAATATCAAATACTCAAAGAAGAAGAATGATTCTATACGATTTAATGTTGACCTTTAGAAATTCATAATAATTCATTCCTTTGCTTTCTCTCAACCTTAATAAATTGAATAAGCTCTTCATTTATTTCCTAACCATTTAATAACCTAGGTTATAAACACTAGATTCAATTAATGGCAGCATTATGAATAGAAAGTAGTCAACTACAATCATAACCACATAAGCTCGGATTATGCAATTGTACGAATTAATGGATAAGATTAACGATTAATCTTCTTGCTACTTTAGACAAATTAATTAAGAATTACGGGTTAATTGCATTGTCTTAGCAAAGATCAAGTTCTAAACTAAATAGATGATCAATCTAATTAGTTTAAATTCTTAATCTATGATACGGAATCATTCAATTCGATCCTTTAATTCAATTAAATTTCATCTAGAACCTAACATTCAAAGTATGCTATTGTATTTGAAACATAATTTCATCCTCAAATCATCCTACCCTATTTTATTTACTCTAACATCTGCATATTTAGAAACCACACTATTACATACAATGATTTGAAATTAACGCCAACAACACATCCACAATATCCAATAGTAATATAATAAAACAACAATAGAACAAACAAAAGTGTAATTGCATACAATTTAATTATGTTCAACCAAAATGGAGAGACTGCAATTTATAAAGGAATAGAGAGGACTTATCAATTGAAGTGTAGATTGTCAATTGTTCACTAGAATTCAAGAAGATAAAAGAAGTTGGAATTGTGCATTACATGTATATTCTAAAGGGAATAGGGGAAGAGAGTACATTAAAAAATGTTTCGACATCCAAAGACTTATGTTCAAACCCTATTTTGATAGAGAATATATCAGAAACAGGTCGCGCGGATAATTATAATTTTTTAAGGGAAACACGGTCTGTGTTGTGGAAACACGGGACCTCCGTGTTTTCCTCCAACTTCTTTGTCGACCGTTGGATTTTAAATCAATGCCTGAGATTTTTAACACGACTCGTGTTTAAGAAACACGGGGGTACCATGTTTTTGGGTCTTCCATTATTCTTCCTTTGCAATTTCAGCACAACTTCTCTTAGTGTATTTGCTTCATTTCCAACTTTGCTCCCCTTGATTCAGTGTTTCTTGATGTGTTCTTTACTTGATTTCTCCTTGAATTTCTTCAATTTTTTTTCCTTTCCTGCAAAATCTATTCAAAAGGGAAAACTCGACAAAAAGATTAAATCTTATAAAATTAATGAGGGATAAATGCCATTTTTATGCATGAAAATAATCTATAAATCCCATTTTTCACTAGCAACACATTATTTGATAAGAACAATATAGAAAACTAAACTTCAGCTTACATGAGCAGGCTTTAAAAGAATTGAATCACAAAAAAGTGGTAAATGGAGGCACCGAAGAAAACTTCAGTATGGTTTGATTAGGAAATGTAGAATCATAGATATATGTTATGATATTTGCATAAATTGTGAAAATTTATTCTCCACATCTAACATTTATATGATTTTATTGTTTTGTAGGAGTCGGAATCATGCATCACTATAAGCAACACCAGAGGAAGTAGCTTCTTATAACTTGATGTTTATCAAACAATTTGATATTTTTATTTTGAATGCTCAAAGAAGATAATATTTGGTGGTTGCTTGTTTGATCTTATTTTGGATTTGGACATTTGTTGTTTTTTTTGTTAGGTGCTTGGAACTTGGAAGCATCATGTAGTGTCTTGTCCATAGATGCTCTATGAGACTATGAGCCATATACAGGTTTTTAATGGATCATGTAATATTTTGTCCATAGGTTTTTTATCCAAGTTGTTGATGGTATTGATGTATTATCTTGTCCATAGGTCTTTTGATCCAGGTTTTTAACTATGGAAGACATTTAACATATAGGTTTTTTCTAATATAATGTTGTAAATTTGATGCTCCTGTAGTAATATAATGTATGTTTTAGTTTGAAATGGGAATTATTTATTATGTTGTATTCTTATATATACTTATGTTTCATGTTTATGATTGCTGGAAAATTATGTTTTTGGGTTGCTCGGGTTTTGGGGGTGGGTGATAGGTTTTGGGGATGGGGATTGGGGATCTAGTTTGGGGAATGGGGGCGAGGATGGGGGATTAGCCTCCATGGGGATCGGGACGGGGATTCCCCATTAATAAATAATCAGGGATGGGTGGGTATGGGGATGGTATCTATTTCGGGATTGGGGATGGGCACACTATCCCTATCCCCACCTCACCCCCATTGCCATCCCTACATGGGATGGTTAGTCTTTGCATGGGGATGATACTTATATGGGAAAAGTGGACTTGAGGGTTAAGTAAGGTGAGGGAAGAGTTGTTGGAGTGATTAGAGTCCATAGGTAAAAAATAGTACGTGGGTTGGTATAAGGGTGCATGAGGGACTTTGCTATGGTTTGGGAGGAAAACCCTAGGTGGAAGAAATTGTAGAAGGGAGAAATAATGGGAAGGATTGGAGTATGGGGTGAGAGTGGAAGGATGTCACATGGAGGGTGAATGTGTGTCATGTGGAAGAGGGAATGGTAATTGAGAGTGATAGAGGGATAACATATAAGAAAAGAGAAGTGATAGGATTTGGGGTGGTCAACTAGGGTTTCGTGGCCACACGTGGAAAATGGGAATTAAAGAGGGATGTTTGGGGGTGGATCGAGTAAGGTGATGAGTTGGGGGCAAAGAAACTTGGGATGTGTGTGATAGAGAAAGGTTTGGGCCATATAGGCCAAATTAGGGTTTCTAAGGGAAAAACCCTAGAGGGTGATGGTGAGTTAACTTAAAAATATGGGAAAGTGGGTCTCGACCTATACACATAGGAGTTGGGTATTCATGGTAAGTAAGGAATAGGGGGAAAGGATGTTTGGATGTACTAGGTAGCATATGAGTCCTAAGATATGGGACGACCTTTTAGGAGAATCGGAGTAGACGGGTTGTGTGAGCGGGAAGTCCAAGGGGTATGCAAGTCTAGGGTGAAAGTATCTATTGAATAAGACATGGATAAGACATTAACCATTTAAAGTGGAATATTGTTGAGCCGAGCCCAGTTCGATCCACAGGCATAATAGTGGCCAGGTGCAGGGTGCCTTGGAGACCAATCCACTGACGAATAATAGTGGTCAGGTGCGTGTTGCCCTATATGTTTCCAATCCACCAGCTATAATAGTGGGGGATTCCGAGTTCAATAAACCAAACCTTAATTGATGATAAGCCATGGAAAAGTTACTAATTACTTACAGTGAAAGACCGTGGGAGTCGGGGCCAGACCGGTCCACTGACATAATAGTGGCCAGGAGTACTTTTCCCTAGAGACCGATTGTAACACCCCCAAATTCACTACTGAAAATTTTCGTCTTATTTGAAGATTCAACGGAAGCAAGTAAATCAAAACTTGTGAATTTTGGGGATATTACCGTTGTGATCAGTACAAGCCTGGCCCTCATTCCGTCTCGCACTAACCACAAGGCTAAAGAAAGATTACCAACCAGCATTAATCAAACTTAGAACACGATTTTATAAAAGCATTAAAACGTTCATAAGATATAAATCAAAGTATGCGGAAAAGAGTTTACTATCCAAGAGTACATAGTTAAAATTCCTCAAAAGGGATAAAAGCTACAGTACGATAAAATAAGTCTGAATAAACCGATACAAAATAATGAATCATAAAAGGAAAATCCGACCATGTCACTCTCAGTCCCAAGCCAAGTCCAAGCTCAACTCTTAGCCCCACCTAATGCCTTGTAAGCATCGAAGGCATCGAAAATAGCATCACCTACCTACACAAACTCAGTAGGGACCTCTGCTCGTAGGAATGAGCAACACCAGTGAAACTGGTGGTCAGTACACTACGTATTGAGTAAGGTAACCATACATTTAAGACCAATCATACAAAATCATATAACACAAGCATGATCACATAAATAACGTACAACCAATACAGATAAGTAAAGGCCAAGCAATAATCCGGATAATCATATTCTTTAATATCTTATCAATACTCATTTTGTACCATGCTTATTATCAATCTATAAGAGTGTGGGAACCCCACTATTATAGCCAATGGATGGGAAACGTACAGGGCAGAATGCTCCTAACCACTATTATTGTTGGTGGATCGGTCTCTAGGGAAAAATGCTCCTAGCCACTATTATGCTGGTGGATCGGTTTGACCCCGACTATCATGTTGTTTCACTGCAAGTATTTAGTGTCTTTCCATGCCTTATCATACTTAGAGTTTGGCTTACTGACCTCGGGATCCCCCCACTATTATAGCCAGCGAATGGAAAATGTACAAGGCAGAATGCACCTGACTACTATTATATGTCGGTGGATCGGTCTCCAGGGCACCCCGACACCTGACCACTATTATGCTGGTGGATCGGTCTAGGCCCAGCTCAATAATCTTCTGCTTTGAATGATTAGTGTTTTACTATATTTTATTCAGAAAGTTTTCACCCTAGACATGCATGCCACACTCATTCTACTCTTATCCTCCCAAGAGGGTCTGTTCCATATCTTGAAACTTCTGCACCTCCTAACGCACCCCAACCACCTTTACTCCTTCTACTTACTTACATTGGGAGCCCAACTTCTAAGTATGTGGGTCAAGGCCCACTGTTTTATGGCATCCAGTTCCACTCACTATCTTACCTTCGGGTTTTCTCCTAAAACCCTAATTTGATCCTATGTGGCCCATCCTTCCTCTATCACACCTAACCAAAGTCCCTTTTTACATCCAACACATCATCTCATTTAGATTCAACCCCAACCATTTCACTCTACTCTCCAAATACGCATGTGACCATGAACCCTAGTTGGCCACTCCAAACCCTAACACCGTTCTTTCCCACATGTCGCCCCTCCATTTCTCACCTGTCATACTTGCTTTCCCTTGATACCCATACTCACCCTACATATGATATTCTTCCACTTTCATCCCATATGCCACTCACCCTCATTTATTCTTACTTTCACAACAATCTCAAAATTAGGGTTTTCCTCCCAAACCCTAGCTAGGCCTATTATACACCCTTATACCAACCTACGTACTATTTTTCACCCAAAGCCTCCAATCACCAAAACAACTCTTCCCTTTACCTTACTTACACCCCGAGACAACTTTTCATATGTAAGGATTATCCCCATGTAAACTCCATGCACCCCATGCAGAAGTCTCCATGCAAACCCTAGAAATATCCATGCAAATCCTAGAATTCTCCATGCAAACCCTAGAATTCTCATGCATAGTCCACCCCACTCTTTTATTTTGTTCATAATCCCCTTTTATTTGCCCCTCATGGATCATGAGATAATTAGGTCGATCCAATGTCTCCTTGGTCAACTCACTTCCCCTTAGTCCACTCACCTCCCCCTTTTCCTTTTTCATCATTTCATCCCATATCAATATATTAAAAGTCCTAGCATGCATGTCCTAAAGGGCCACATCATATGTTATCATAAGCACAACATATACATATTATACACATGCCATAAGAAAGCCACATAAGCATAAATCAACTCCAAGCTGCGCTACACATAAAACAGTTATAATAATAATCATAAGATACACAACATAACATGGTACATGGTATACAAGGCACATAACACACACATAGGGGGCCCTAGTTACATTCTCACCTAACACGACACCGGTTTTGGAGCACGCTCCTGCACCTCCTTAGGGCTTTAACTGAGTTCACCTATAAGAGGGAAAAACTAAGGATTAATGTAACACCCCCAAAATTCACTACTGAAAATTTTAGTTAATTAAAAGGAAATTAGCGGAAGCAAATTAATAAACCATGAAATTTGGGGATATTACTGCCACACTAAGTACTAGATCGGTTCACTCCTACCATTCCAGTACCAAGTGCTAAGGCTAAAAGAGTACAGCACAATTTATGGGAAACTCAAGCATATATAAATCAAAGTAGCGCGGTAAATAATTTATCAGAGTAAAATCCACCAGTGGTGGTTACAAAACAACAAATATATTAAATTTATGAATTTTAAAGAGACAAATTAAAATCCTAACAATTTCGGATAGTTCCTTACACTCATTCCCGAGGCCCACTTGAAAGCACTGAACACGACCTGCAAGGGGCACTGCCCATTGAATAGGCAGGGGCCCCACGAAGGGAACCCTTTAGTACTATGGTACTGAGTAACCCTTTAAAAACACACTTAAAAACATGCACGTAATGTAACACATGAAATACTACCATATTCGTACATAACATTAGGTATAAACATGATATTTGGATTCATATATTCACACATCCATCAAGTCAATCAGATATTAATAGCGTATCCGTAACCTTCACTTTCGTACATTCACATACTTATCAACTCAATCAAATATTAATAGGCCATAATTATCAATCGATACTTTTCGGGCCTTAAGGCCATTGGTCCATCATTAATCAATCATCTCGGATTATACAAGTCCCTGTGAGTGCTGGAACCCCACTATTATAGCTGGTGGAACGATCGCGAGGGTACATGCCCTGCCACTATTTTAGCCGGTGAACGGTCGAGAGGGTAACATACCCTGCCACTATTATTTGCCAGTGGACCGGTCTAGTCCCGACTCACAAGGTGTTCCACTGTAAGTAATTAGTATCTTTCTTGTATCTTATCGCTTTTATGTTTGGTTTGTTGAGCACGAAATCCCCCACTATTATAGCCGGTGGAACGGTTGCGAGGGTACATGCCCTGCCACTATTTTAGCCGATGGAACGGTCGCGAGGGTAATATACCCTGCCACTATTATTTGCCGGTGGACCGGCCTAGGTCCGGCTCAACATCTTTCTCTTTAAGTGATTAGTGTCTTAATGTGTCTTATTCGAAAGAATTTTACCCTTAACATGCATGTCCTAAAAGGCCACATGACATCACATCCTAACTTGCAGCATACCCATATTAGCACATACCAAAAGGGCACATGAACACACATTGGTTCCAAGCCATGCCACACGTAAAACAATTAAAATAATAGCATATAGAACTCGACATAAAAATTATATAGGGCATCCAAGGCATGTAGGACACATAGCACACATTCAGCTTTAGCTACACCCTTACTCGGTTTAGGTTACCGAGCTATTTCCCACACTTGTTAGGCCACTAATCACCATTCGTAATTATTGCACTTAATATAATTCCCATTTGGTTGGTTAGATTACCAATTTTCCCATTTCCTTTAGTATAGTAAATAAATTGCCCTTTTGTTGGTCAAATTACCAAATTACCCCTATTCATTATCCTAATTACCAAATCACCTCTTTAGTTAAATTACCAAATTGCCCCTCACATTTATCATATTTACCATTTTACCCTTCTCCATTATCAAATTATTGTTTTACTCGTCTCTTCTATTAAATTATTGTTTTACCCTTCTCAATTATTATAATTACCAAGTTACTCCTTTCAAATTTTCACTTTTACCCCTTTTATTTACAAAAGTACCAAATTACCCTTTGGTTATAAAATTACCAAATTACCCTTTTATTTCAAAATTACCAAATTGCTCTTTTATTACAAAATTACCAAATTGTCCTTTTATTACAAACTTACTGATTTGCCCTTTTGTTACAACCAAATTGCCCTTTTATTACAAACTTACCGATTTGACCTTTTGTTACAAAATTATCAATTTGCCCTTTTATTACAAATTACTAAATCGCCCTTTTATTACAAAATTACCAAATTACCCTTTTATTACAAAAATTACCAATTTACCCTTTATTACAAAATTACTAAATTACCCTTTTATTACAAAATTACCAATTTACCCTTTTATCACAAAATTACCAAATTGCCTTTTTATTACAAAATTAGCAATTTACTCTTTTATTACAAAATTACAAGTTTATCCTTCCACTTAAAAATTTACCATCTTACCCCTTATTACTCCACTTATATTAAATTATTATTATTACTACATAAATTATTAATATTAACACCTTATCCACAACTCTTATAATTAATACAATACTTATTAGCACCCATATATATATTAGGCCATAATCGTGTACAAGATACATTAATAAAATACCTCTAAGGCCCACAAAACATTAATCATGCATTAAGATCACAATAGCATAATACAACATGGATAATAATACTTAACATTTCCATTAATGACCAACTCCTACATTAAACAATATCTCCAAACATAGCACATAATCTATCATACTTCCTTTTCATCAATCAACGCAAGAAACCCTATATAATATATTAAACAACCTATATCAAGCATAATACACATTAAAATGCCTAATGTGCTAATATACGTTAATCCATGCGTTTAAGTGGGATTTAACGATTACCTCGATTTTTGTAAAAATGAACCTTACCGGTATTCCAATTAAAGGTCTAAGATTTGATTATCAAAACCAATACCTAAAAATAATATAAAGATTTATTACATTAGAAATAATAAAATCAAGGCATAAAACTTTATAATGCTTAATTAATCAAATAATTAAATTAAACTATTATTATACCTCAAAATTTTTACCCAAATAAATTAGCCAGGGCAGCAACTCATCTTGCTCATGCAGCATGAGCTGCATGCAAGGGAAGTTGGAAGAGGGGGCTCGAAGGTGATAAAAGAGGGAGAAATATGCATTTCCGGGTTGGTAGTTTGGGGCTAAGAAAGGAGGGGTTTCGGGGAGGATTTAGGGCAAGGGAATGGAGCAGAGGTGGATAGGGGGTGTAAGTGGTGGTCGGGGAAGGGTTAACGGTGGCTAAGGGTGGCGGAGGCGGTGGTAGCGAAGTTGCAAAGGTGGTGGCCGAGGAGGGAGGGAGGTTGAGATGGGGCTGGCGAGGAAGGAAAAGAGAGGGGAAAAACAAGGGCCTACAGGTGGTTTCTTCGGCCAAAGGAGCATTGGGGGCTGGTATAGGGGGTTGCAGGGAGTAATTTGGTGGCTTAGGTGGTGGCAGAAGCGGCGGGAAGGCGGCGGAATATGGTAGGGCAGGGTGGTTGCCGAGAAGGAAGGGAAAGAAGAGAAAAAGAAGAGGGAGGGAGGAAGGAGGTTGCGGGGTGGATCAATGGGGGTTGTGATGGTTTGGGGGTGAGGTAGAGGGTGTCAGGGGGTGGTGCAGCTGGTGGTTGAGGCGGCGGCAACGACGGATATTGGCGGTGAAACAAAAACAGGGGGAGAGAGGGGAGGAGAAGAAAGGAAAGAAGAGAGGATCGGGGGAAGGCATTTTGGGCTCGAAAAATGCCCGAATGGATCAGGAAGGGAAGAATAAAAAAAAATAAGGAGAGAGATGAGGGGATAGGGAGCTGGGGGATGGCGTTAGGGTGGTAGGGGGATGGGGGTTGCAGGGAGAGGGAGAGGAAGGTGACGGTAGGGAGAGGGAGAGGGAGACAGGGATGGTGGGATCGGGATGGCAGGAAAACGACGAGAAGGAGAGGGAGGGAGACAGGGAAGGTTAACGGGGGAAGAGGGAGTTGCAAGTGGGGATGGCGAGGATCAGGATTCTCGCTGGTGATGGTGGAAGAAGAAAGAAAGAAGAAGAAGAAAGAGTCGGGGAGGGGGCTGGTGTGTGTGAGAGAGCAGACCGGTCAAAGGGGAAAGAAATAGGTCAGCCCGGTTGAGGAAGAAAGGAGAGAAAGAAGGGCGGCCGGGCAACACGCAGGAATAAGAAGAAGGGCCAGGCCTAATCGCGCGGGGTGGGGGAAGAAGGGGCAGACCGGCCAACCGACGACCCAAGGAAGGAAAAAGAAAAAGAAAAAAGGAAAAATTATTTTAATTAAAATAATTTAATTTATAAATAATAAAGTAAAATATTTTTGGGTAATAAATTTATTTAATAATTTAATTAAATATAATTAAAATATAAGGGTTTAAAAGAATAATTTAGTAAAATAATTGTTTGGGAAATTATTTAATAAAAAAGGCATGATAAAATAATAAAATATTTATTTTAATTTGTTAAATATGTATATCCAAATTTATATACTCAAAATACACAAAATAATTAAATTAAAAGATTTAAAGGCTAATTTATCCAAAATAAAATTTATTTATTAAAATATAGGCTTTTAAAAATTCGGGGGACTACAATTAATTTCCCTCCTACCAAATTTACTATTATTTCCTACTTTACCCTAATATTAGGGTTATTATTATTAAGAGTGCTTCGCAAATAGAAATAGGTTTATTATTCTCAAATTAGCTAACTAGGTTATTACTAGTTAAAATAGGTTCATGATAAGGTATTTATAGCCATATTTATATTATTAAGATAATAGCTTTAATACTACTAACACTACTAGAAATGAGGTTTTTAACAACCAACAAATTTTTTCTCTAATGGCCAAATTTTGGTTGCTAAAACTAATAACGACCAAAAAATTTATTGGTCGTCAGTGGTCGTTATTGCTCCCTCGTTAAAGGCTTTAATAACCAACTGAAATTTTTTGGTCGCTAAAGTAATAACGACTACATATTATGTTGGTCACTAACACAATAGCAACGGCATATGATTTTGGTCGCTAAAGGTAATAACGACGACGCAAAGCGTTGGTCACTGAAAGTAATAGCGACAACGCATGATGTTGCTCGCTAAAAATAATAATGACGAATAAAATACACTATCATAAATAATATTAATGACCAATTTTTTTATCGTAATTAAAAAATTATCACACCAATAACGACTAATTTTTCCATCAATACTAAAATTTCATTCATTATTTGAGACATAATTTATTGGTCACAAATGGCATAGTTATATATTCAATAATATATATAATCAAAATTTCAATATTCATCTATAACCCTGCACCTATATGGATATACATATATCCATTTCAATCTTATCAAGGTATGCATACATATATATCAATTTTGATCTTCTCAAATCCTGTACCTGCATACATATATAACCATTCTAACATATGGATATAATTTTCTAAATATCTGTTTATAATTAAACATTCAACTAAATATTCATATAAATAATTTATATCAAATGTACGGTACAATTTTTGGCTATGGTCAAATATAAATATATTACAAAAGAGCTACAATATGTCGTTGCATTACAAAAATATCATGATTAGCAGCCGATTAAGAATTAATCATTCTATCCATCGGATACAATAGAATTGGTAAGTTTATCAAAATAAACTGGATCTGCAACAATAGAAATATAAAAATAATAATTAATATAAGTATCAAATAAACAATTACATATGATATCAAAATAAAAGAAAAACATTAGGCCGAATAATAAAACAAGAGTATATCATTACTCTTCAACCCAAGAAATATATAGCCACCACAATTTGTGTAATACCCCAAAAATCCTAATTTAGAAATTATGGCAAATAATGATTTATTATGGAAAATTAAGAAAATAAATTACTTCATTAAATAAAGAGGAAATTATTTGAGGAAAATAATAAAGAATTTAATTGGAAGAAAATTTGGGTATTTTTCTAGATAGCATGGAGGTTAAGGAAATTTATCTAAAATAGTCTAAACTAAGCAAAAAAGGAATTTATTTAATATTTTCTAAATATTAATATTCTAAATAGCCCAAAAATATTCTAAATAATTTATGCAGAATCCAAAACCCTAAATAAATCCTTTCTTTTCCTTTTCCCCTTTTCCTTTTCCTTCTTTTTCTTTTTTTTTTTCACTCCTCCGCCGAAGTTAGGCCTCGCCCGGCCCAAACCTACCTCTCATTCCTTCTTCTCGCCCGCGGCCCAGCTCCGTGTGACGCCAACCACCGTGCGCCCCGTACGCTGCGTTTTGCCCTCAGAGCCGTCGAAATGCCGCGTCACGCTTAACAACCTTATGACCGTTGCCATCCTACGACGCGACGCTGCGTTTTCCTCTCATAACCCCCAATACGCCGCGTTTGACTTACGGATTAAATAACCGCCGCCACCCGGCCGGTTCCCCCTTCGTTTTCTTTTCCTCCCTTGGACCGCCGATCCTCCTCCTTTCCCCTTCCTTCTTCCTCCCCGACCAGCACCCCGACCTGCAACCCCGAATCTCGCTGGTAGCCACCAGCCCAGCACTGACCGTCCTCCCCTGCCCTTCCCGTCATTTTCTTTCCCTTTTTCGACCCCGAACAAGTCCCTCTCTCCCCTTCCCGCGTGCCCATCTCTTTCCCTTTTCTTCTCCCCCTCCCCGACCCAAACTGCTATGGCAGGACCTGCACCGGCCAGCCACCTGCACACCTGCCCGCGTGTCCTCCCTTCTTCATCGTTTTCCTCCCCCATGGCCTATAAATACCCCCTCCCGAACGACCACAACAAGTCCCTCCCTCTGGACCTTGCTGAAACCCTGCCTCACTGCCGCCAGAACAGACGCCGTTTCGGCCGCCCACAGCCACCGTCGAGACCACCGCTACCTGCCAAAATTATCCTTGTGTCACCCCCACGAAATCAAACAACCGCCGCTGCCCTTCCTACCCCACATGAGCCACCACGATCGTGCGAAGGTACCTGCCAAAAAAAAAACGTCGCCCTCTGCCGCCACCTCCGCTGTAATCAACCCCCATTCCATCTCCCAAAGTAACCAACAGGTCCTCCCCTACCTACTCATACCATCATTGCTCCCTGCCTCCTTCTCCACCCATCTCCACCATCTTCCACCACCCTCCTCCACCTTTGGCCGCCGCGCCAACCACCGCGCGCCGCCGCCCCTCTCTCTCCACCACCCTCATTCCACTCCCCTCTCCATGCTGTCTCCTCCCCCACATCAAACTTCCCCTTTTCTCCACCCATCTAACCACCACCTCCATCTCTTCCTCTCTTCTCCTCCTCCACCACATATTAATACTAATATACTTATTATTATTATTATCATTATTATTATTACTTTTATTATTATTGTTGTTGTTGTTATTATTATTATTATTATTATTATCATTATTACCATTATTATTGTCTCTATTATTAATGTTCTTACTTTCTTACTAATACTAACATCCCCTTTTGAACCCTAACTTTTATTATACTTAACTTTAATCTTAATTTTTATAATTATTAGTATTAACATTATTAACAATATTACTATTATTACTTCTATTATCCTTACTACGGTTATTATTGTGGTTGCTAAACCTTACTTGGTTGTATTATTGTTATTACCATTACTACTAGGAGTATTATTATTATTATCGTTATTATTAGTGTTATTATTATTATTATTACTATTATTATTATTATACTTAACACCCTTATCATTTTGTTAACAATAATACTACTTGTTCTTATCCATGTTACTTAACTCAAGCTAGTAAATATCATGTGATTGTTAACTAAGAAGAGTACTTGAACCTTATTACCATACCACTTAACATTAACCCTAACCTCATTACTATGACACTATTATTAGCTATGACTATTATTACTACTATCACTACCTTATTGTTGTAATCAAAAGCATTTGAACCCTTTTATTATTCAAGAATATACAACTATTATCATTATCACCCTTAGGAATAGTTTACTTGTAATATTGTGACCTTATAATATTATCATTTCAAATATAACACCATTAATAGACTTGGCCTTAAAACGCTAGGGTTTCTATAACTAGACATTAGTGTCACTATTTTATTAATACTAACACTATTTTCCTATAGCTAGCATGAACCCTATTACTACAAGATTAGAACTAATGGGTTTACTAAAATAAGTGTAACAATAAGTATCAAAAATAAATATATTTTGACTAATGATATTTAGTATACTAATTCTAAGGTAACAACCCTAGTTTTTGTATAATACCCTCTTTAGTAATAAAAACCCTAATCCTAAACTAAAATAAGGGTTGATGGTACTTGCAAGGGAAACTAATACTTAGCATTTTCCCCTTTTATAGGTAACCCCAACCAAAGCCCTAAGGAGTTAGAGGAGCGTGCTCCAAGCCCGGCGCCGCCTTAGGTAAAGACGAAGCTATGGCCTTGTGCTATGTGTGATGTAATGTGTGGGTGAATGATGAGCATGCCATGTTGATGTGTATTATGCATGTGTTATAAATAACCTGTTTTGTGTAGCGCAACATGGATCATGAGGTATGTTGTGTGTGCCTTATATTATACGTGCATGACATGTTCCATGTTTGATGGTGTTGTTGATGAAGTGACTTGTTTTGGCCCTCTAGGACATGCATGCCAGGGTTTTGGGTAGCATGAAATGATAATAAAATAACAACGGGGAAGTGGACGTTTGGGAAGTTTGCATGGGGGACTAGACCTTGCATGGGCATGATCCTTACGTGTGAAAAGTTGAGTTGGGTTGTAAGTAAGAGCTTGGGAGAGTCTTGGAATGATTGGAGACTTAGTATGAAAAATAGTACGTAAGTTGGTGCATAAGAGACCTTATTAGGGTTTTGCGAGTAAATGGGTGTTGGGGAGTATGCATGGAGTATTTAAATTCTGCGTGGGGATGAATTGTACGCGAGGAAAGTTGATTTAGGAAGTAAATAAGAAAATATTAAAGTTATGGGTCCATTGGAGACTTGGGTGCAAAATTCTACGTGGGTCGAGGTAAGAGTGTCTAAGGGTTCCAATTAGGGTTTTCGGGAGGAAATGAGCAATTTGAAGGGTATAAGGGTAAAAATGATCAAGGAAAGATGGAGTATGGGTTAGAGCGAGATTTCATTTATATAAAAGGTGAGTATGGGTTCCCATGTGAAAGAAGAGACTTTGGGATGAAAAGAGAGAGGTTGCTTGTGGGGGAAGAAAGGTACTAAGGTTGAGGTGATCAACTAGGGTTTTCATGGTTATGTGCTGAATCGAAAGGTAAAGTGATATGTTTTGGGAGATGATCTAATTGAGGTAAGATGTGGGGCATTAAATGAGGTAAAGGTAGCGTAAGTGGGAGAAGGTTGGGCCACATCGGCCCAATTAGGGTTTTCAAGGGAAAACCCTAGGGGGTGATGGGAGGTGGAGTTGATGTCATGAGTGTAGGGCCTAACCCACACCCGTAGGGGTCAACTCTTTCATCTAAAGGTAAGTGTAAAGGGAATGGATGTCGGGGTGTGATAAGGGGCGCATGAGTCTCAAGATATGGGATGGGCTCCCTGGGGAAGAGGGAAAGAAGTAGAGGGTAGTTGATATGCATGTCAAGGGTGGAAAGCTTTTTGATAAGACATGAATAAGATACTAATTAATTAAAGAGTAAGATTGTTGAGTCGGGCCCAGACCGATCCACCGGCATAATATTGGCCAGGTGCCGGGGTGCCCTGGAGACCGATCCACCGGCATATAATAGTGGTTAGGTGTGTTCTGCCCTATAAGTGACCGATCCACCGGCTATAATAGTGGGGGATCCTGAACTCAACAAACCAAACAGTATGTTGTAATTAAATCATGGGAAAGATACTATATACTTACAGTGGAATACCATGAGAGTCGGGGCCAGACCGATCCACCGGCATAATAGTGGCCAGGTGCCGGGGTGCCCTGGAGACCGATCCACCGGCATATAATAGTGGTTAGGTGCGTTCTACCCTATAAGTGACCGATCCACCGGCTATAATAGTGGTGTTCCCGTACTCGCATGGATTAACAAAGATTATGGTGTGAAATGACTTATAAACAAATCATGGAAAGATACGTTATAATCGCAGTGAAACACCATGAGAGTTGGGGCCAGACCGATCCATCGGCATAATAGTGGCCAGGAGCGTTCTGCCCTGGAGACCGATCCACCGGCATATAATAGTGGTTAGGTGCGTTCTGCCCTATAAGTGACCGATCCACCGTCTATAATAGTGGGGTTACCGCATTCTCATGGATTCATAACGATTATGATGTGAATCGACTATAATTATCTGAGTTGTGAAAAGAAGAAGTTGGACTGGACCATAACTGACCTACATCATCCATAATATTACATGTTGCTTATGTGATTGTGTTGTGCATGTTATGTTGCATGATGGTATGCTTGGCCTTAGCGCACCTGCGCCCTTACTCAGTATTGGACCCGTACTTATACTACTTTGATTGAATGGGTCCTGTGATGATCCAGCGATGGTGGGGAGCAGACTTCCTGTGCAGGTTTATGATCGGGTACTATCTTGGGATGGAAGGCTTGACTTGTGTGAGTAGGCAATCCATATATTGATCCTTTTTGGGAACTGTTTTGTTAGCTACATTTTGTATTACGTTTCCCGTTTTAAAGAAAAAAAATATTATGGGGTTGTAATCCTAAATCGTATTCTAACTTCTGTTCGACTTATATCTTATTAATGATTTATGCTAAATGTCGTCTTGCGTTTTATGATACCTTGTACTTATTAATGATCGGATTTAGCCTTAGTACTTAGTACCGGAACGGTAGGAATGAACCGGTCTGGTACTAAGTGTGGCGGTAATACCCCCAAGTTTACGGTTTTAATTCTTTCACTTCCGCTAAACCTTTTGATTCAAACGAAATTTTTCAGTAGTAAATTTGGAGGTGTTACAATTTGAGCTGGAAGAAGGTTGTGCATTGGTGGAGGAAGTGGTGGTTGCAGCAAAAACGATTGAAATTAGGAGCATAAAGTCTTACCCTCTAAAACATGACAAATAGAGAAAAAATGAATTAGCCCAGACTTAAAATGAATTTACTTTCTTCCCTTCAAAGGTCATCGGTATGCAATAAAAATAAACATATCCACTAATGCATCCTATCAATCAGTCACCCAAAGAACATGGCCACTAGATATGTTGAGGAAGAGTAGAATTAATTTAAATATTGGCAGAAAGGCTTCTTCTCACTCTTAATCAGAAAAAGCTATATTTTGTGCCTTTGACCTAAACAAATATGGCCATCATAAAATAATAAGCAGATAACAAGCATTGTATCAGCTGAAGGAATGGAATCGATCAGCTTCATCAAATGCCTCAAGTAAAGCACTTCCTCACTGATGCAGTCAGAAACGTCAATCCTTGGTCTAAATCCACTCATATTAATTGTGTATTAAAGGCGAAGAAACAAAAGACTTAGCTAGCATACTCCCACAATCTCATTGAATTAATCTATGACGAGTTCATTGATGATCCAAATTTTTTGTTGCTGCTAGGTGATGCCATCATGAATTCTTTATGTAACACAAGAACATTTATTAGAGCAGTGAAATATCGTTGAATTCAATAAGAAGTTCCATGTCTACATAGTGTTTTTATGTATTAAAAGTCAATTAAATAATGAGTATTTATATCTATAAATACATTCCAAAAGTTCCAAATATATTTCCAAAGGCTAGGATGTTCCCAACAATAGGGCAATATTTTTCTTCCCTATTAAACTAATAGGGCAACATTTAGAGCTAAAATAAAGTATGAAATAAAAAATGAAGGTCATTATAAAGATATACATAATTGCATGCACAAAAGGTTAAGAGAAGAAATCTCACCTCTACTAGGAAATATTATCACCACCATTTAGCTTTTCAAAATCAACGACATGTTCAAAAATATATCCACTTCGACGTTGCTGGATACACATTTTAATAAATCAACTGTTAGAGCTAAAACAAAGTATGAAACAACTATAAATTGAAAGTACAACTCAATCTATAGAGATTAATGTAAAGAACTAAACAAAACTGCTGGATGTGTTATTTCTAGATCATTCTGAAGTCTTTGTTACTACTCTAAATATTTATAATTTCCTTACCACTAGTATTATCTTGTTACTTACAATCTCTCAAAAGTCAGATGTAGTTGTCTTAGGAGGGTTCCTATGCTTGTTAATTTTAAAAATTCATCCCTAGGAACCATATGTAGCTTATTTGAATTTATTTAGATCTAAACTAGTTACTTAAGCTTATTAGACAACTAGTTAGAATCATACCCATAATAATTAATATATTTAACAATTTTAACTAACCTCATGTTCAAGGGCACCTAGTATCCTCTAATGTAGATGGATAAGCAAGCATGTAATCTATATCATCATGTAAATTCTCTTCATTTTCCATCAAGCATCGAAATCGTGCACTTTTCAAAATCTTCTCCATGACAGGTTCCCATTTGTCCATTCTTTCTTTTAGCACTTGATTTTCTTGATTCTTTTTCTCAATCTCTTCTTCTTTTCGTTTAATAGCAGCATCCTTTGCCTTGAGATCTGCCAAAAGCTTGTTCATGCCTTTGTAAGGGCCTCTAATATCTCTAGGATTCACTCCACCACCACAGCGAGGAACATAGCCCCTTGTTCGAGTCACTCCATGCACACGTTCAGCCACCTCAACATGAGTAAGGGATGGTTCAGCAGCTTGGACCTCAATAATTTGAGACTTCAAGACAAAGAATGTTAGTTAGACAATAATATATATATATATATATATATATATATAGAACTAATAAAATGAATGATATATGAAAAAAGGTGTACATGGATGTCTGCAGCTTCGGTTGTAGCTATTTCTTGACCCTTTTTATGGCTTTCAAAATAAACAGTGCCATAATTTAGATGTTTTCTTTTCCTCCCTAGATAATATAACATGTATCTATAAGGATTAAAAACAAGGAAAAATTAGTGTTTTGGAAAACTTTATATCTTGCGTTTCATAGGCAAATACATATAATATATACCATATCATAGATGATCTCTAGATAAGGCTTGCTGCCACTACGATGAAGACATTTGTTGTCCATCATCAAGCGATTGTTTGTATTTCTTTGGCTCATTTCCCGTGTAGATATATTGTATTATATGATAAATAAAAGAAGAATAATTATCAAGGTAATCGAATATATAAATATTTCTAATCAATTATTCATTAGTGATTTACCACAAACTTTGGACTATGATAGTAACATTTCACCAGCCACTCCCAATCGGATTTCTCCTCAATCGTAGTTGGTTTAAGCTTCAATTGTTCATGAATATCCAAGCCTTTAATAGTATTGTGATTATCTCCCCTCCAATTGTTCCACAAGTCTTTCATGTGATGAAGAGTAGAATTTTTGTAACTCTCCATGTCATTATTAGAGAACTTCTCCTGCAACAGAAAAGTAATGATTTATTGAGGAACTAAAAATTAACAAGTCAAAGGAAACTATTATATAGAAAAAGAGAAAAGGTTTACAGTAGCACAAGTAAAAGTAAATGAAATATCAAAATGAATACTTGAAATTAATTACCGTCATTGCAGCCCAGAGGTGGTCCTTGTGTCTTTGTTCAACTGCATCCCAAGATTGGATTTGAATAGGCATTATGTTATGATCACGAACTAATTTACCTATGTGCCTACTCCACTCATGGCTATTATCTCCAGCAACACGACCATTAAAAAAAGTCATAGGTAGCTTGTTTCCACCGCTAAGTCTTGCCACTTTTTGACACCTATTTCTACCTCGAGGCTTCCAAATCTTTTGAGTAGAATTATCTATTACATAAAAATATTAAAAAAATTGACCAAGAATTAAGTAAAATAAGACTAATCAAAAGCTTATTATGTCATACCTCCACTTGTGAGATTCACATGAGAAGACTGGAAGACATTTTCAGCAATGGCATAATTGTTTCCACCTTAGGCAACAGTTGTTTTACCTTGCGGAGCAGTATCCTCATTGAGTAAGGGAGGAGGGGGGGTCCTTGTGCACTACAAAGACATTAGTAGTGTTGGACATGCGTTTAGCACCAGCTCTTGAAGTTGATGATAATGGGGGAATGTTATTTGTCTTATCAGTGCCTTGAATGTTACCACCGATTGTAGCGGATAGTCGAAATGTCTTCAATCGAAATCCGCGGCCGCACCCCTTACCATTAGCATTTAATTGACCCGGTGGTATATACTTAGGTCGATCAATCTTTAATTTAACTGGGGACACTATTTCCTTGAAACCTACAACCACACTATTAATATAAACAATTAGATTCTATAAAACAACATTTGGTAGAAGATATTGTCCCCTATCTTCATCAACATTATAACACATTACCAAAATAGAGTACATAAGACACTCCACTAAACACTTGTGTTACGAGTTCAAAAAATACATCTCATTTTGAGAAAATCAAGCTACTAGTGGCAAGTATACAAAAGTACATCACTAAGCACCATTACAAATCTCAAGGATGGTTAAATTTTATATGCATAAGTCTTCATTCGAGTGTAATGTCTTCATAAGGAACTACTGATTGATTTTTTAACACAACATGCAAACCCTTGTTAATGTTATCTTCAACATAAAATGCTTGTGATGCTTGAGTTGCTAGAACAAAATGTTATGTAGTTTTCCAAATACTTCTGCAATCAACACTTGTGAACCCATACTTATCTTCCTTCACTCCCTTAACTTTATCAGCTACATCAAACTAATCACATTGAAACAAAACTAAGTGTTTATTGCCCAAATAATACAATTCAATAATCTCGGTCAGTTGACCATAGTAATTGATGGATCCACTACCATCATCACCAACCACAACCACTCCACTACATTGTGACCTTGTTCTTTCCTCATGAGATGTACTGTGGAATCGATATCCATTTACTACATAGCCATAAAAACACGTCATATATTTTGACGGACCACGTGACACTGAGAGTAAGGCTTCTATCTTCTCGCTTTTATCTATTTCATACAAATCTGCAACCTAATAAATATAATGTTTATTATAACCTATTTTTACAAACCCAATGACCTAAATGAACTTGCATTTATATATATATTGAATATTGAATAGCATGGAAACCTTACTTTTTTGTTAAACCACTCAATAAACATTATATTCCATCATTGGAAGACACTTGTGGTGGATTGTGTTCTTGGTTTTGATAATACATTCTACAATAAAAAAGATATATCATATGTCTAATACGTGCCTTTGAAAAAAAAACTAGATAGAAAGGAACTAGTTTTTAGGAATGGCTTACTCAAGAAATGGTTGAACTTCTTCAAAATTGTTAAGAACATACATATGGGCTTGCTCTAATTCATCTGCATCTAAGCCTCTGGTTCGACCACTTCCTAGCCCTCTTCCCTTGTAATAAAAGGAAGACAATTCCGTAGAGACATTCACATCATCATCATAATTTCGATCAAGGCGGTGAAACTTAATCTCTGCTTTATGCAAATATCTTGAACAAAAATTCATGCATTCTTCCGCTATATACCCTTATGCAATAGAACCCTCTGGACGAGCCATGTTACGTATATAAGACTTTAAAGTATACAAATTCCTTTCTATTGGTAATATCCAATGAGAATTTACAGGTCCACATAACATAGCCTCATATGCCAAATGAACTAGCAAATGTAATATCATATCAAAGAAAGATGGTGGAAAAATCTTCTCTAACTTACAAAGGATTATTGGAATTTGGGCTTCACGACACCTCAAGTCTTCCATATTCAAATGTTTTGAACCTAAATCCTTAAAAAATATAGACAAATCAAGAAGTGGTTCATACACATCCTCTAGAAGAAGGCCACACAATGCAAGTGGAAGAATATGATGCAAGAGAACATGATGGTCATGGCTCTTTAATCCAGAAATCTTATTATCTTTCAAGTTTAAACAGTGTGAAATGTTAGAAGAAAAACCATCTGGAACCTTCAAATGCTTCAAAAACTTGCAGAATTTACGTTTTCCCTCTCGAGATAGGGTGAAACGAGCATCAAGCAGCAATATGTTATGACCATTTGTGATAGGATGTAACTCCGACCTAATACCCATTTCTTGCAAATCAAGACGAGATTTATAGTTATCCTTTGTCTTATATGGTACATTAAGTAGTGTTCCAAGTATGCTATCACATATGTTTTTTCCAATGTGCATTACATTTAGGGTATGTCGTATCAAGTGGTGCTTCCAATATAGGAGCCTAAAATATATACTTTTCTTGTTCCAGTTATCTTACTTGTTCTTGTGTGAGATCTTTTCTTTGAAAGCGGGATCTTTTGCTTAATATGATGTCTTTAAGATCTTGCACTTGGTGAAGAATCTCTTCACCTGTTACAGGCTTCGGAGGTGTGCCCTTTTCTATAGTACCATCAAATAACATTTTCTCTCTTCTCCATCTATGATTATTTTGCAAGTAGGGCCAGTGACCCATGAAGCATTCTCTTCACCCATTAAATAGTATCAAAGATCGATTATCCTTATTGTAAATAGGGCAATCGAGTTTTCCTTTTGTGCTCCATCTAGAAAATATTCCATATGTAGGAAAATCATTGATAGTCTACATAAGAGATGCATGGAGATTGAAATTTTGACGCTTTGATGCATCATATGTTTGGACACCATTATTCCAAAAGTCCTCTAATTCATTGATTAGAGGCTGTAAATATACATTAATAGAATCTCCAGGACCATCAGGACCTAAAATCAACATAAAAGAAACAAATTTGGATGACATCATAATTTGATATCATAATTGTTTTTTGATATCAACATCAAAGAGAAGCAAACACAAAACGTGATTTTTTGATATCATAATTTGGAATGGTCAATGAAAGTTTAAAGTCAATCGTAAACCTGGAATGAGCATGGACAACAACATACTTGGTTCCTTCATATACAACGAAGGAGGCAAGTTGTATGGAATAAGGGTCACAGGCCACATACCATATGATGGTCTCGCATTATTGAACGGTTGAAAACCATCACTAGCTAGCGCAAGTCTAACATTCCGAGGTTCAGAAGAAAAATTTGGATTGAGCTCATCATGTTTTTTCCATACCAACCCATCAGCTGGATGCCTCAAATCTCCATCATTATCTTTATCATGATGCCATCTCATTAGAGAGGTCGTCTTAATGGACATAAAAAGCATCTGAAGTTGAGGTTTTAGTGGAAAATATCGCAATTTCTTAACAGGTATTTTTTCCCATTTGCTTTTACCTTATCTTCCCCACTATACTTTCTTTGATTCCATCTTGAAGCTTTGCAAATTTTACATTTCTCCAGATGACTATCTTCTTTCCAAAATAGCATACAATCGTTCACACATGCATCAATCTTCTCATATGAAAAGCCAAGATCTTTAATTGTCTTTTTTGCCTTGTAATAAGAGTCGGGCAAGGTCGAATCTTTGGGTAATAACTCTTCTTTCAACAATTTAAGTAACATTGTGAAAGAACGATTACTCCATTTTCCATTACTCTTCACATAAACCAATTGAATTAAGGCAGACAATTTAGATCCCTTAGAACCCTCGTAAAGAGGTTGTTGGAAGTCATTTAACAACCTTTATTTTTTTACCACTTCAAATTTGGGTTCTTCTTCACGGTTTAGGGATCCCATATTTTCCAAATTAGGCTCAACATTCCGATAATGATGATACCTATCTTCTAATAGTTCCACTATCTCGTTATCACTATCATCATAGTCATCTTCATTCTCATTATTTTGAGGATCCATATTGATGTCAGAATGTTCCTCGTGTCCTTCTTCACCATGATGAAACCATAAAGTATAACCTCTCATAATCCCAAAGGTCATCAAGTGTGCTTTCACAGTATCACGAGTTCTAGAATCGGTGTTAACACAATTGATACATGGACATCTAATTAAATTTGTATTAATTTTTTAAAATGCATAGTTCAAGAATTCTTCAACCCCGATAAAATATTCTGGATCATGAAAATGATCATCAACAAGGCCAATCCATTCCTTATTGGGTGCCATTTTCTAAAGAAAAAAAAGGCATAAACATAACAATTAGAAAACAATTGCCAATTAGATAAAATATGCACACTATCATTTTGAATAATACACGACAAGGATTATAAAATATAATACGAAACATCATTAAAAAAGTATTAATAAAGTATCTAACATGAAATTAGATACATTTTAAAGGATATTGTAAATTCAATTTATCTAAAATAGCTAAATTGACAAATCTGGATATAGCTGGGTCACAAATCCAATTTTCACAAATCAACCATAACCAATACAATTAACCATTCTAAATCATTCATACAACCCATATATATACAATTAAACAACTAAATTATCTTATCATAAGCTAATTTATTTAAAATTAATCAAAACATAAGTTAGGGTTTGAGTATTTATACCAATTATATCAAATTTTATTTCTTGTTAAAAAAATGTTAATGTTGATCATCATCATATTATTTATCTAATTTTATCATCTTGAATGATTATATAATTATTAAATGAATTAACATAGAAAATAATCTAAGGACATAAAAAAGAGATTATATAACAATATAAAGTAATGAAGAAAAACTTCAGCACCACCATCCATCAAAACCCTTCCTAATATTTTACTTTCAAGATAGCATCTATTATATACTCAATTGATTAAAACAATAAACGAAACATCCAATTTAGCATAATCAGGGTTTTTTAGCCTGGACTGTAAATCCGATCAAATATTTCTAAAATATTTAAATTGACATGTCAAAAATGAAATTAAACATAATCTAATGCAAATTATATAATCAATTGAATAAAATAACTCGATTACACAATCCAATCTAAATTCGCAAGAATTTTGACCTAAGAATCCAATTCCGATTAATTTCGTACAAAAATTTGAAATTGATAGTTCTAACATGAAATTAGACACATTTTAAAGGATATTGTATATTCAATTTATCTAAAATAGCTAAATCGGATAAAACCGACAAATCCAAATATAGACGGGTCACAAATCTAATTTTCGCAAATCAACCATAAACAATACAATTAACCATTCTAAATCATTCATACAACACACATATATACAATTAAACAACTAAATTATCTTATCATAAGCTAATTCATTTAAAATTAATCAAAACATAAGTTAGGATTTGAGTATTTATACCAAGCGTATTGCAGTGAAATTGGAGGGAGTGAGGGGTGCTAGAGCTTCGCCGGTGGTCAAGGACCACTCACCGGTGATGAGTAGCGCTGGAGGAGGATAGGCGGTGGCGCGCTGTGGCTTTCCTCGTGTGTTGCTAGTGGCTGTGGCTGCTACTGTATTGGAGGACAACAACGAGGAGAAACAACAACTGTGTGTTGTCTGCTCGACCGGCGGCAACTTGTGTGGTGGTGCAGTTTGGGATGAAGCCTTCGAGAAAGAGATGGCCAGGGCAGGGGGAATGGACGTCGAGAAAAGGTTAGGGACACAGGGACGGCCGGTTACGTATGTAGAAATATAACAATGGGTACAGGGCGCGCGGGAGGTGAAATTTTGGTTTTTTTAAGGAGTTGGGGCAATTAAGTGTTTTTTTTAATTTTATTTTTTTTGGATTTTAGAGATTTGAAAAAAATTTATTATAAAACATATATATATGTATATATAGAAATGAAATATTTTTAATGACCAATAAATTAATGATTAATGACCAAAAATTATATTAGTTGCAATAGATATACTATTAACGACAACTTTTGACAATGGTCGTTAATAATATATCAATAACGACAAAAAAAAATTGTTCGCTAAATTGGTCGTTAATGCACCAATTTGTTGTAGTGTAATAATAGTAATAATTATAGTTGTAGCAATAATAATAATAATAATAATAATAATAATAATAATAATAATAATAATAATAATAATAATAATAATAATAATAATAATAATAATAATAATAATAATAATAATAATAATAATAATAATAGTAATAGTTCTAAACCTAAGAATAATACTTAAAAGGGGTCCTAATAATCATAATAATGGAAACCTTAGTGATAATAAGGTTAAGGTTAATAATAGTGTTAGTATTAAAAATAATAATATAATAATAGTAATAATAACAATAATGATGGTATTGCTAAGGATAATACTAATAATAATGAGAATCAAAATAATGATAATGTAAGGGTTTAAATATTTATAATAATAATAATAATAGTAATGTTATACTAAGGTTAGCACTAATAGTAATAATAATAAAAGTAGTAATGATATTAATGGTAATAAAAATAAGGATAATCATAATAATAAATAAAATAGGGTTTTGAATTCTTTAAATAATAATGGGATAAATGTCCCGAGGTTATATTTAGTAATAATAATAATAAAGATAATAGTAATGATATAATAATAATAATCATATCATTATTATTAATATTATTATTAATTTTAATATTAAGGATAATAACATAAATACAATTTAAAAGGGAAAATGATATCATAACTAGGGTTTTAAGGGTTGGGGTACTACCTAGGGTTGGTGGTGACTAGGAGGCACCGACGGTGGTGGCAGGGAAGAGAGAATAAGGGTGGAAAGTTGGGTGTTTAGGGTAGGAGAGGGGGAATGAGAGGGGGATTTGAGGTGGTGGAGGATACCCTAGGTTTAGAGGGCTGAAATGGTGGTGGTGGCACAGGCGGTGGCGGTGTGGTGACTGAAGGTGGTGGAGAGGGAGGAAGGGAGAATGAGAGGGATGCAGGGAAAAAGGAGGGTAGGGGAGGTAGAGGAAGGTTTGTTGGTGGTTTTGGGGGGTAGAGGGAGTGGTGGTTGTGGCAGGAATGGCACTGGACGACGGCGAACAAAAGGGAGCAAATTTCTAGGCTGATAAAAAGGGTTGAATGAGGGTGGTTGAAGGGTATTTATAGGCCATTTATGGGGGAAAAATGACATTGGGGGAAGGGAGGAAAAGGACTACAGGCGTATAGGTCGCCAGCCGGCGGTGCACGGCCAGTGCAGGCCTGTGAATTTGCAGGGCCTGTCAGCTCGGGTAGAGGGAAATGAAGGGGGAGAAAGGTAAGCATGAGGAGAGAGAGAGGGTGTGATTGGGTGGAGAGGGGAGAGGGATCGATGGGGAAGAGGGTAGGGGTGGCTGGCTGGAATGCAGTGGTGCAGAGGCTGCGTGCCTGCACCGGGAAGTTGGGAAGTCAAGGATTCGGGGACGAGGGAAGGTCAGGGGAAGAAGAAGGGTGACGACCGATTGGTCCAGGGGAAAAGAAAGAAAGAAAAAGAAAGCTAGACAGGGCGGCTGGCGAGGGAGAAAAAGAGGGTTTAGGCCATGCAAGAGGAAGGAAGAAGGGAGAGGGTTTATGCTGTCGGGGTGGGCTGAACCAGATCGAGGAAGGAAGGGAAGAAAGAAAAGGAGAAAGGAGAGGAGGGAAAGAAAAGAAAAGAAAATAGGGGAAAATAATAAAAAAAAGAAAAAGGGAAAAAGGAAAAATAGGTGGGTTGGGGTATTTAGAATATTTTAGTATTTTTGGATATTTCAAATAATAATATTTTAATAAAATAATAATTAAATTTCCTTCTTAGGTTAATTTAGGATTTTGGAAAGGTTTTTCCTTATTTATATTTTAATTAGAAAAACAACCTAATTTTTCCCAATTAAATTATTTATTATTTTCCTCTTGATTTTACCTTAATTCATTCCTCTTATTTTAATAAAATAATTTATTTAATAAATTTTTCTAATAAATTCTTATTTTGTCATAATTCTCTAAATTAGGGTTTTGAGGTATTTCACCAATCCACCGGTGAATAAAAGTGGCCAGGAGCGTTCTGCCCTGGATGTTTCCGATCCACCGGCAAATAAGTTTATATTTTGACACATTTTATACCATTATAATCTTAGTTTTTAGTATTTTATTTATGTAATATAGGTGAATAATTATGATTTTATGCTTAAGTGGTAATAATTGCATAAATATTATTATTTATGCTAAAATGATATAAATTAAATAAATTTAGAGTATAATATTATTTATTAATTTTTATTGAATTTTATTTTGTAGGTATTGTTTTTAAATAATAATAAAAAGAATCGGACCTTTGGACCAACGGCCTAAGGGCTGAAGGCCCAAAGGCCAACAAAAAAAAGAAAAAAAAGAAACGAAGCTGGGCGAGACCAACGAGGGTTAAGTCAATCGAAGAAGAAAAAAAGAAAAAACTCAGAGTCGTAGCAAAAGGTCAGCAGGGCTGGCGTGGAAAAGAAAGTCGTCTGGGAGAGACGAGCTAAAAAAAAGGAAAGGAAGTGGCAGAGGAAAGTTAAAGGGAGCAGTCAAGGAGAACAGTAAGGTAGCCAGCGAAAGAAAGCAGTCAACCGCATAGAAGAGGACGTTCGTGGCAATGCAAGGCACAAAGGACCTAGCCACAGAAGGAAAAAATAAGTTAGTAGCAAATAGCCACATAAGAGGCTAGCATAGGCTCTGCCATAGAAAGCAGCGAGCACAGGATCCGAGAAGGGCTAACGGCTGAAAAAGTAAACGCAGGAAGAAGACTGCATTGAAAAAAAAATTTAATTGCACAAAAATCAATATTACCAAGAGAAGAAGAAATAGAGATAATATTTATCTGATATAATTTATTTCAAATGAAATTAATTTTTCATCTAAATAAATTATTGATCTTTCATCCATAATTAATTCTAGTTATTTCTTTCTCTATTTTTAATTTATATTTTGGATATATATTTTTGTGTAATTAATTCGATAATTATGGTTGGTTGATTAATTATCACTAGGGAATAGATTGAAACCCTAGATTAGGGTTTGAGATATGATTTTATTTTTCTTTGTTTCGTGAGAATGTTCCTTGCCTTTATTTTAATTGCTATCTTTTATATATATAATTCGGTCAAGTATAATTTATTTGGTGCATGTATTGTTTTGGTTTCCTCATAAGTGATAGTATTTAGGATTATTTATCTGCTAGGTGACCATATAAATATACTAGAATTTATATGTATAAATTGCAGTTAGGTTAGATAACAATTCATCTAATAGTTTTGTGATTCTAGCCGAAGTAGTAAAATATTTAGATACATGTGGGTCAAAGAAAGGAAATATAGCTAGACATGTTTAGTGTACTAGTCTGGGTACTTAGATTGATATCCTTCCAATCATACATAATGCATTAAATCTAGTTAAATATAGGAGCAGCTTGTTGACACTATACTGCTAGTATTTAACAGGGTAATATTGGCGTTTTGTCGTATTAATTAATTAAGGGTAGTAATATAAGATGTATGGACCCGATTTTGGTGTATAACTTGGTCGATCTCTTTCTCATGATTAAATATTAACTTAGAAATTAATATTATATTTTGATCTAATCTAGTGGTGGATTTCGAATTTCCTAACATATTTGTCATATATGATGTTTTCCATTATTTCTATTATTATTTCATTTTATTTTATTTATTACTTTTATTATTTTATTAATTTTCTAATTTTATAACCCCTATTAGTATTTTTATTATTTATTTATTTTGTGTTATTTGGGGTTCTTATTTTTATTTTATTTAGCTAGTTAAATAGAGGTGAGTCCTCTCAATCCTTGGTTTAGAACGATACCCTTATTTACCAATACTACAATTGTCAACAATAGGGTTTAAATTGTGTTCCCGCTACGACCACACCACCATCTCTAATAGTGGGGTTCTCACACTCACATGGACTTATAATGAAAATGGTGTGAAATGGGAGTAATGATCGGAGATCTAATGATTATGTCTAACCGGTTTGAATAACTACTTGTACTATCTGTCTTTCATGTATGGCTTTATCTGAATGGTTACCTGCCTGTGTTATTTGTCTTATATATATGACCTTAGATGCATGGTTACTTTACTCAGTATGTAGCATACTGATCACCCGTTTCATGGGTGATGCTCAATCCTACGAGGAGATGTCCCTTCTGAGTTGGTGCAGGTAGGAGATGATGTGTTCGATTCCTATGACGCACTCGATGTGTTGGGTGGGGCTGAGTAATGACTTGTTAGTCTTGGCACGGGCCCGAGAGCGAGTGTCGATTAGAATCTCCCTTTTTCCAGTTTTATTCTACATCTTTGTTGTATTGTTCGCTCCCCTTGAGGGCTTGACACCGTACTGCTTTCAATTCAGTAATGACTCTTTAATTCACACACTCTAATTTCCTATTTAATTATTAATCTTTCGAATTTCTACGGTTCTATGACTTACTGGTTTAATGTCTGGTGAAATCATTTTATAGCCTTGTGGTTGGTGCGATACTGACTGGGGGCTAGGCGTGTGCTGATCACGGCGGTATCACCCCCTATTCTTATGTATGGTTTTAATTAAAAAAAAGTTTCAACCGTGAATTTTTTGGGGCGTTACATAGTCAATTAGTTTTGCTTGGCTAATCCCAGGGTTCTCTCAAACCAGTCGATAAGTTTGGCCAAACTAGTTGACTTTTTAGGATCATTCAATCGGTTCTGTCTAACTAATAGATGAATATAAGGAGAGATCAAACCAAGGTCACCACACACTCACCAGTTGATAGCTTGGGTCGACCAGTCGACTATTCTAAGGAATAGCCGATCAGTTTAACCTAAATGGTCAATCAGTTAGCCCTCAAATAGCATAGAGCAAACAATTTCCATGCAAATCATCCTTGCAATTCCTACCACATTCAAACTAAAACATATCCTGGTATCATACCAACACTTTTTTAGCTCATAAGACTGAGATATGCTTTAGAATTAATCAAATTGACCTAATTTTCCTAAAATCTTGCATTTTCTCATAATTCATAAATTAATCAACATACATTAATCTGAAACCAATTCTCATGCCAACTCATAACTCATGACTTTATAAAATTCCCCACAACACATGCTTACTTAAGTCACATTTCAGAAGTAATAATGGCTTACTTGGTGCAAGAAAAACTCTTCCACAAATATGAAAACTCAACCTGGAAGATTTTTCAATTTCTAAACCATAAATAAAACAAAATTTAAAGTTTTAGAAATTCAAAAAATAATTTCATAAATAAGAATTTGAATTAGGAGAAAAATGACTTACCAAACCTCAGAGAAAAATAGATACAATTTGTGTTGAAAGAGAGAATCAACTTCCTCATAAATCTAACCCTCCCTTAATTAAACACAAACAAGAAGTAGCTAGAGAAAGGTTTGGAAGAGTAAAAATGAACCAAAATTAAGCTCAAATTGGAGAGAAAAGAACAAAAGGCTAGAGAGAGCTGGAATATTTTGGCAGTTGAAAGAAAATTGCATGGAGGGGTGATGTAGGATAAAACGCTCAAAAATTAGCTTTTATAATTATGGAACCAATTATTCTTTATTTGAAAAGTGTATCCCACAAATTTTAAGACCAATGGATGGTTACGTTGCTAGAAATGTACCAAACAAGCAACTAAGAATCTACGTGTATGTGCATGGCATGCATGGAAATGATGACCATGTGCATGGGGAGTTTATTGGCAGCATGGTCGAGCACTAATAATAATATTAGCTAATTAATTAATTAAGTAGTAGAGTTGGATTAAAGGTAAAGCACAAAGTAGCATAAAGGTAGCATAATATCTTTTAGCTTGGAATCTTTTGAATTATGCTTTTAGTTGATGTTAAAATGGCTATAAGCAGCCATAGAAGGCAAGAGTATGAGACATTGAAGTTGAATACAAGTGAATTTTGTGTGAGTTTGATTTAAGTTAATCGAATATGTGTGAACGATTTAGCTTGAAAGTTTTAATCTCTTCGCCTGTGTGAATTAGAGATTAATCCATATCTTTTATACTCTCCTTAATCCATATTTTTCCAGCCACAATTATCATTCAAATCCCACTCTAATTTGAATTTAAGTAAAGCCCTAATTTGGTTTACACATTCGAAACCCTAAACTATTATTCGAAGCCCTACTGCCTTTCATCCGAACTAAACAACAATTTATATTTTCTATTCGAATCAAACCCTAAACCTAACCCTAAACCACAATCTCATACTTCATCTAAACCCTAACCTTCAAAGCTTATCATCATCAATATACCATTGTTGAATGCATATGCTAATTACTTCATAACATTCGAACCATCACCATTAGACAACCATCACCATCGAATCAAACCTATTTTACTTGAATCATCACCACCATATTTTCATCCTATTCGAATGAGTTAAACCCTAATACACCATCATCGAGTCTTATCCTAATTATTATCATCACAACTGAAGCATATTCTCATCAATTTGAGAAATCCATCCTCCCACACACATCAAAGATGTGATTAGGACTATTTATAGCCAAAAAGTGGTACAAGAATGAGTGTGGTTAGGCACATATCAAAAAACCCTAATCTATGCCATTCAAATTTGATCTGAATGGACATATTTTGTCAAAAATAGACTAAACTCCATTTTAGAGTCGATTGGTTCGCTTGAAAACTCATTTATTCTATTTTTAAAACTTATTCAAATCCAACTTTTAAACTCAATTATAATTTCATATCAACATCAAACATTATAAAATCTTAATATATAACATAACTTAACATTCAACAAACTTGTGCTCCTAAGTCTTGATGGATGTTGTAATACCCCAAAATTTTGTTTAGCCTAATCATGTGTTATTAGTATCTTGATTTAATTCTAATCTCAAGAAATCTTGCTTTATCCTTAACCTAATTTCTTAATTGTGAAACTTTAATCAAATTTGAAACTTTGATTCGGATAAATCATATTTTGTAAACCAAAAACAAAACCAGCTAAAATTCCAGCTAATCCTAACCATTTTAGCTAATATAAAATCACCAAAACTAACCCCTAAATCTTTTTCTCTTTTTATTTTTCTTTCTTATCCCTTCTCTCGTCAACCTTAATCGCAATATCTGAAGTTTGTTGCAACTTGCCTTCCCTTTTCCCACTTGCATCATCACCCATCATCTTCTGCAACCATCCATCATGCATCACCTTTCTTAGTCTTCTCCTTCTTCCTCTAATATCTCTTCCGATCTACACCACCACACACGCATACCCTACCACTTCATATTCTTCTTCATTATCCTTACGCAACCCATACACACAGCCATCCCCATCACCTGCCAATTTTCCCCAACACTCAACTATATTTTCCGCTGCACCACCCTCCCATCCCTCATGCGTCACATGTCTTCCCTCTTTTTTCTTCCTTCTCTAATTCACACTACACATGCATACATGCATATATATATATATATATATATATATATATATATATATATATATATATATATATATATATATATATATATAAATATATATACACCACACTCTCCATTCTTCTTCTTTATTTGGCCTCCACTCTACCATTGTTTTGTATTAAAAAACCACTACCTGAGCCCCTCTTCCTTCTCCTTTCTTCATTCTCTTTTATTATTATTCTTCTTCTTCTTCCTTTTATGCTTCCCCTATTTTTGGCTTGTGCACCACCCATTCCACCACCGTGCAACACCACTCGCCGCCCATTGACTAGTGGACTGACAACCAAGGTCACCCCAACCCTCTCCAACACTGTCGTCGACCATCATTGCTAGCCATTACCTCTTTTCCCTTCTTCTTTCTCTGGCCCTTTGTGTTTTAAAGGAACACACGACCTTAGGCACTACCGTGAAACACTAAAATTTCTTATCGCATGCTCGTGCAACCCAACACGTCCTATTTGTGCACCCTTGCACGCCCCCTCATGACCCAAAAACACACGCCTGTGCACACCTGTGCGACTTGCGACTTGTTTGCCTAGTGATTGAGCATGGTCATGCCACTTTGCATCGCCTGGCCATACATAATCTTTCCTCTTGTCTTGGGTGTGCACCACTTACAGTACAGTAGTGCAACACCCATTTTTGGGTCGTGCACCCCTATTTTTACCCTCGAACTTTGTCCAAACACCACCAAATTTTTACCATAGCTCCACCACACATTCTACTACATATCCACACATCTCAATCTTCCATTTGACTACGGTTATTTCTATTTTTATCCTTTGTACTTTAATTTCTCATTTGGTTAGGCTCTTCGAGCCTAACCATGATTTTTGTTGTTTTTTGGTAGGTGGTATTCTAGTAGCCTCGGAGGAGGAAGTCTAGGATTTGCGTGCTTAGAGTCTAGTGTCCTAGTTAGTAAGGATACTATTTGATGTTTAAGGTTTTTGTGTTATTACTTGTATGGTTATGGGTGTTTCATGATATTATTGATGCATGCTTTAATATATATTGATCATGATATTTTGTGATGATATTGTGGTAGTATGAATATTATGTTGGAAGAATGGCAAGAGATATGGATTTGATATTTTTATGTTAATGACATACTTGTGAGAATTATATCTTATGGTATGAAATATGGGCTAAATAAGCTTTGATAAGTGGACATAAGTATTTTTATGAGGTATGACGATGATTGGTGGATTTAGAAAATAATGTGTGTCGAAGGTACAAGATTTTATAAAATAAAGGTTATTATTTATCCTTAAGGATATTTTGGTCATTATGGGATAATAAGGATATTGTGGTATTTATGTTTTAGGTGGATTCAAATATGATAATAATATCATGAGAAATGCTTAGAAGTATTATTGTTTGTTTTAGAGTCCTTCAATGAATTAATGGTTAATTAGTGCATATTATTTTATAACGTTAATAACATTTTTCCATGTGTAAAATCTAGAGATTAGTCGAATTCTAAATACATTGCTAATGATTAGCCCTATGAGGTTATTTATTGGTAGTGGTAGCCATATGAATTTCATGGGAGGTATTATGGCTAGTACGTGCAATTAAGACTTTTGAAGACTTTTGTGAGTAAATCCTGGGGGTAAGATTATTAATGTATGTGTATGACATGGGGACTAGACCATACATTTTGGGTATGATAATAATGATGAGATTTGAAGATGATATAATATAATTTGTGGAATAATAATCAATATGGGAGAATGAATGCTAAAGGGTGTGTAATTAGGTTTGAAAGAATGTGAGAACTGTGACCTGAGTTATGTGTCTATATATATGTCCCGTTCCACTAGGAAGAATAGTGGCTCGAAATCGTTTTGCCCTGAGAAGGTAATGTTTTTAATCTCCATTCCACCGCAAAGAATAGTGGCTCGGGAACGTTTTTTTTTCCAAGAAGGTATTTCAGTCTGTTCCACTAAATTAAGAATAGTGGGGCTCCTACTCATCGTAAAATAAAAATTTAATAGTATAACCTATGGAAAATATATTAATGATTTAAAGTGGAAGAGTACGTGAGTTAGAACCCGGGTGATGTTTTTATATATATGTACCATTCCACTGGGGAGAATAGTGGCTCGAAAGCATTTTGCCCTAAGAAGGTGATGTTTTAGATTCGTCTATCAGATGATAATATTGACTCAGGTGTATTGTTCCTGAGAAAGTGCTTCAGACCGTTCCACCGGTTTAAGAATAGTGGGGTTCTTGCACTTAACGTATATAAAAGAATGTAAATGTATTATACATATGTCTTATGAAATGTTTCAATTATCTATTTGTATACTTATGAAATGTCTTATTTACATCCTTGTTTTGATAGTACTGTTCCCTTACTCAATACGTAGCGTACTAACCACTTGTTTTATGGGTATTGCTCATTCCCATGAGCATGAGATCCTGATTCTTTTGTGCGAGTCTTAGAAGATCTGCTAAATGATTATGTTGCCTTTGATGCCATATGTGGGGATGAGTGATTTCTTCTGTATTAGGGATTGTGTGAAGAGTGATGTTATCCGATAGATGTATTTAATCGAATACCTTTTTGGACTCTTGATCCATGGTATCCCTTCTTTTGTATTTTGTATTGTAACTCGGAGTCAACCTCTAAACTCATTATTGTATTATAAATATCTTTTTTGTTTCTAATTTTCTTGCGTTACTTTAAATGTTTTGACCTTTTGAATGCTGTAATGATGGATGAATAAGCTAGACTTATGTCAATTACTGCGGGAATTCCCCATTTTACTTATTTACTTCCACTGCAAAATATAATTTTTCAGTAGTAAAAATTAGGGTGTTATAAGTATACCTGGCACCTGTTGACTGTGCCACCACTTGTCATCACAACCCTTCAAGAAGTATGCAGCTACCTTCACCCTCTTCTCAAGTGGACACTTTGAAGCTTTAAAGATCTTTTTAAACTCTCAAATCTAATGGTCTAGAGCTAATGAATCCTCAATACCCATGGATATTGGTGGTGAGCGTGAATGTGTCTTGCCCAACCAGTTTTCCTATGGAGCAAGTGTGGGTATATAGATTAGTATCTGAAATGGTGGTGGAGGTGGTGGTTGATGTAAATCCCTCTCTTTCATGGTGATAAGAAGCTCATCCACACCTGAAAATCTCATTTTAAGGATTCTCTAGGATGGGGACAAGGAAGGGTACAACATGCATTTTAAGGAAACCCCATAACAACTACAACATAATAAGGCCACCTAGACAAGTACTAGGCAACTACTCAAATCAAGGGAGAAAATTAAGAATATCTCAATACTTAACAAAATTTACCCTAAAGGAAATGGAGAAGGAGAGAAAATGTAGAAATATGGAGTTAGATTAAATCAATAATATGAAGTGTGAAGAAGAATTAGGTCAACATATCAAATAAAAAGAGAAAGAGGGAAAATTAACATTAGGTTGAGTGTGGTGGACCAAAGTGTAAGAGGGTGAATGATGAAAGTAAGGGAGATGGATGAATGGGAGTAGGTAAGTTAGGGAAGATGTAGAACGATCTACAGACATCATGACTTTTAGAAGAAAAAGGAAAGTGGGGGAGAAGAAGATAAGGTGAAAAAGTACCATAAAAGTGTTTTTAGATCATTTTTAGCTAAATAAATTTATAAAATGATCTAAATAATGTAAAAATAATCACAAAGCATCAAAATATTCTCACTAGCACAAAATAGATTGTCATTTGAAGTTTTCATAAATATTTGAAAGATATTCAAAGTCAAAATAAAAAAAAGGATGTGAAATCATAGGACAACTAGTCGATAGATTTGGACAAAGCAGTCGACTAATTTTTTATGGAATAAAAGTGTCATTCTCTTAGCATACCGATCGATCAGTTAGGGTAACCAGTTGACTAGCACGCATGAAATTTAGATTTTTATCATAACTCCAAGCTCTTCCCAAACCAAAACTAATTTATTTGATATCAACATCATTTTAAACACATTTTTGATGATATTAAGACAAGAAATTACATTATTATTATTTTATTAAAAAATTTAATGAAAAAATAATAATACTAATATTATTAAAAACATTAAGGAATATAAAATATTAATATAAATAATACATTTATTATCAATATTAAATAATAATTATTATTATTATTGCTATTATTATCATTATTATTACAACTTATAATATTAATATTTATAATAATATTATTAACTTTACTAGTAATATTTTTACTAATTACTACTCAATATTAATAATAATGCTATCATTACTTTTACTATTAATACTTAACATATTATTAATTTATGAATGTGAATATTAAAATAAATTAATAACAACATTAACATTAAATTTAATAATTATATTATTATGAATAGTAATGTTAATAATAATAATGTCTTTAGTATTATTTTATTAATATCAGCATTGATAAATCATATTTATATAAAAAACTAAGAAAGCATAATCTAGGTTGCTTTTTATTTATATTTACAATGTTGGAAAATCATATTTTTTATTTTTATTTTTTCAATCAGAAAAAAGAAGAAGAAGAATTTATAAGCATGTTTTATGATTTTTAAAAAAACTAGAAAACATTTTTAAAAACAACTTTATATTTAAAAACTAAATGCATTTTCCTAGTCTTCTACAACGTATAAAATTACAAAACTAATGAATGGGATTCTCATGCCTTTCATTGGGCACCTATCTCATTGTACTTGCATGGAGTGCATAAAGAAACGAAAATTATCCATAGGGATCAAATTTGGACCTCATATCGGCCACAGACGTAGTCCCACTAAAATAACCCATATCAGTTGTATGTTGGACTTTAGACCCAACATTTGCCTGTAGCTGTTTTTCTGTTCCAATAACGGAGCGGCCTGTATTAGCGCAACAAACCTCAACTGCCTGATAGGCATTTGCAGCCACTTAAAGTTACCACAATACTTCCTACAACCATTCAAAAAGTTTTTGTCACTTGGGTGAAGCGTTGCAACATTTGTTCATGTGAAAAAAGAACGCGCTCATGCGTCGGGGGAAAAAAATGCACCAAACTGCCGCCGGGACGGTTGAAGAACCCGCCACCTGCACTTCTTCCCTCTCCCCTGATCCATCCGGTTTTCCCTTTATTTGCTCCGGTTGTCCTCCATGGCTTTTACACGTTCTTTGCTTCTTTCTGACCCGTGTGCTCTATCTATTTCTCTCTCAGGAGTACGGATTGCCGTTCTTCATCCCGTCCGTGGCCCATTATCGGCACTCCTTCGTGCCTATATGTGCAGTAAACGCTGATTCGGCGGCCCTGTTTTCGATTCGAACAAGGAGTTGTTTCTTCATCAAGTTGCAATCGCTTTCTATCTTTCCACGCTGATGCTGGTATCTTGGATCTGGGGCTGTGGTATTCGTTGTTCCATTTCCGTTTATTTTTGTTGCTCTTTTTTCATTTTTCTTTCTATCATATTGCGGTTGTTTGTTGTGTGTTCTTTGTGCTTGTGGGGTGACCTGTTATGGCTCTTGTTTAGTTTGATGATTTGGGATGCCTGCTTTGTTCGGGCCTGTGCCCTTTCGGCCGGATCTGAGTTACTAGGCCCTCCTTGGTTGCGTTAATCGGTCGAAGCCTCGCTCTGCGTCATGGTTGTCTGCCACGGATATGTATAGGCATCCATTTGGAACTGTCAGAAATTTAGAGCAACATACGCAACCACAATATGAAACCAAGATGAGCAGAAAAATCAGACTTATCGAATACGTCGCGCCACGATATCAACTGTTGCCCAGGAGTGAAAATTCGGAGCGTGCAATCTCTTGCCGGTATCGCCCCTATGGACGAAATTGGGCATCGTTCATCTAATACCGAAGCTACAGTGATTTTTAGAATAATGCCCCGCGACGTGTGAAGTAAACGAGAGAGAAAAAAGCTTGGTCGGGTGTTAACGTAACTTAAAAATCGAAGCTTAGTCTCAAGAGGTTAGAGATCTAGGCTCCCGCTAGCGATCTCAGCATTCTATTGAGTATTATATCAAATATAAAGAACATCTCAAAACGATAACACATGAAGGTATATAAAAGGGATATCAAATCATAGTTGCGACATAATATAATTCTAGACTTTTTTTTTATAGAAGAATTAGAGAAAAAAATGTCTTCTACTCCTATTCTCTAAAAGACTTGCTCCCACAGCAAAGAACCGACCGATAGTCCATCCACACTAGCGTTCGAAGACCCAATTAGGATCGGCTTGCTGGACAAGGTGGCAGCAGCGTCACGTGTGTGCACTGTCCATTCTGTAGCCCATTGAGTCCATAAAAACCTAGCTTTTAACTCAAATAAGGGAAGAGGTAATTATAAAATGATGTAAAAATCATCCATTCCAATCAACGTGGGAGCAAAAAACTAGTATTTGGTTTTTCCATTGTCCAACAATCTTCCATTAAAGGTAAAATGGAAAGAAAATACAAAAATTATTTGAGCAAAAAAGATGTAATACTTCCATATCAATGTCATGACGATTTAATTGATATGTAGTAATATAAGGCAGCAATTATGTCCAGGAAGTGAATGAATTTTGAATTACCCAAACTTTGTTTGAGACCCTACAACACATATCGTCCCTTAAATTATGCAATCTCCATAATAATAAACAAGCATTGTTACCATTCATGCGTACACCTCATGTACTCATGAGTGCTTTAGAAATATAATTTTAGTATTTTATAGAAGGTAACTTACGTTTACACTCATCTATGTGAATCTATCAAGTATGTCTCACAAGTACCACCGCAAAGGGCTACGGATTCATTAATGCCCTATCTCATATGTATCAAGTGATGAGTTTATCAAGTTCGTCTCGCTAGGACCATCCAATATTAGGGCTATGAAATTATTAAGAGACTAAACTCAACCTCTAGTCAATGTACTATCATTTACCATAGGGATGTAAATGTAGTACAATAGAGTAATCATATGGCTTCGTTTGACTACGAATGGTATCTAACATACTTTTCTTAATTCAAAGGCTTAATCCCCACCCCTCGAACATTCGAGGATAACTCTCCTCATTATACCATTCGTAAGAGGATCTACCAAAATTTTCTATGATTTGGCAAACTCTAAGGAGATTACATTGTTCCTCAATAGTTGTCTCATAGAATATGTCTTACACTAATGTGTCTCATCTTAACAATATACACATTGATCTTGGTTACACAAATAGGTTCCTATGAGTCACAATGTAAGGAAATTGGCACACAATGTTCTTCCACAAAGGCATATATGATAATAGGATCTTCAACCACTCTGCCTCTTGAATAGCTAACTTAAGGGTAATAAAATTTGACTTTATAATGGATCGAGCAATACAAGTTTGTGAAGCAAACTTACATGACACAACTCCTCCTCCAAAGGTAAACACATAACTATTTGTGGAGTTAACCTCATTGTCATTAGAAATCCAATTAGAATATGTAAATCCTTCTAATATAGCAAGAAATTTATGAAAACATAGACACCAATCCTGAATACCATAAAAGGTATCTAAGCAAATGATGAAGTGCAGTCACATGGTCACTACCTAGGTTGTGAATATACGTTCTTAGTATACGCACCACATAGACTATGTCAAGTTTAGTATAGCTCATGAGAAACATTGCACTACATATGATTTTAGCATATTCTACTCGTGAAACACTGTAACCTTAGTCCTTTTTCAAATGCATGCTATGGTTATAGGGAATTTTCACAAGTATTTCTCCATAACAATGAAAAATTTTAAATATTTTATCAATATAGTGTGACTAACTAAAGGAAAAAAAATTCTTAGTTTCTCTCATTTTAATACCAAGAGTTACATTACTTTTTCCTACATCTTTCATTTTAAAATGAGAAGACAAAAATAATTTGGTTTTGTTGACCACAATCACATTAGTTCCAAGAATTAATATATCATCAACATTTAAATATATAATCACACAATCATTTATAAAATTCTTGGAGTACATACAAGAATTAGATGCATTTACAACATAACAATTGCTTGCTAAATTTTGGTCAAACTTGTCTTACCATTTTTTAGGAGCTTATTTAAGACCATAAACATGATTTTATCAATCTACATACTTTGTTACTGCGACCTTCAACTACATAATCCTCAGGTTACTCCATATAAAATCCTTCTTTTAGAGAACCATTTAAAAAATGTTGTCTTAACATCCATTTGATGGACCACAAGTCCATTGATAACATCTAAGTGGCAAATTTAGTCATAGGAGGATAAATATCAACAAATTTAACATCATTTTTTTTTGCTTATAGCCTATAGCTACCAATCTATCCTTAAATTTCTTTATGTTCTCATAAGTTCTCAATTTCTTTCTAAACACCCATTTGCATCTAATTGGTTTACATCCTTTAGGTAAATCAAATAAATCCCATATATAATTAGACATAATAGATTCTAACTCATATATAATTTCTTCCTTCCAGAAATTAGCATAAATAGAGATTACAAATTTCCTATAAGATCTAGGATCCTCCTTAATCAAATAAGCAAACAAAAAGTCTACATTTATCATATCAATATCATCATTTTCAATTAAGAACAATAACATAATTGGTTCCATAACTAGTTTCTATTCATTGTCTCTTACTTTTCCTAGGCCTATTTACATTTTTGTTTGCATCATTTAATGAAGAAGGTAGAGATAAAGACACAAAAGGAGTATTTGAAGAACTAGCAATATGATACACATTCTTTTTCATGGAAAAACATTCTAAAAAAATTATGAGTTTCTAAAATCATATATAGAATTATCATTCAAACACGAGAATCTATATACAACAGTGTTCTGCGTATATCAAATAAATGCACAATCAAAAGTTTTTACTCCCATGTTAGCCCTTCTAAAGTCTGGTAAGCCAACATTATCAAGACACCCCCACACTTTAAATATTTTTAGATTATGTTCAAATCCTTTTCATATTTCATAGGGTGTCTTATCTAGCTTCTCATAAGGAACTTTGTTTAAAATGTAACAAGAAACCAACACATCTTTACCCCATATTTGGTCAGACATACCAAAACTTATTCATTATTTCTTTTAAAGTTATATTTTTTTCTTTCAGCTATGCCATTTTGTTGAGGGATATAAGGGGCACTGATCTCATATAAAATACCATGACTATCACAAAATTCCTTTAGGAAACTAGTTTCATATTCACCATTAGGCCTCTTAATCTTACGGTCTAGTTGGTTTTCAACCTCTACCTTATTATTTAAGAGCATTCATTTAGGTTCATATTTGGATCTAATTAGGTTAACTTTGGTATGCCTAGAATATTCATCTATGAAGGTCACATAATGCCATCTTCCTCCCCTACTATCAGTGTTCTTAAAGTCAACTAAATACGTATGAATCAACTTCAACAATTTAGTTAATCTCTCAATGTCAGTTTAATAGGCTTTTTAGCATATCTGGCTTCCACACAAATAGGTCACTTATCATAATCATCAGTGTCCAACATATTAATCAAGTTCATTTGTTTCAATTTATTTATGGAATCTACATCCACATGTCCTGGCCTAAAATGCCATAAAGAAATAGTTTCAACAATATAAGTAGAAGTTGAACTAATTTCATTAATAGAAGTGGAAACACCATTCAAGAAAAACAATCCACCAATAAGTAAATCTTACCCACAAAATCCCAATTTCTAGTTTTCACTACCTTATCAGGCTCAAAGACAAGTTTTAGTCCATCCCTATCCAATAGGCTACTTGAAACTAAGTTTCCTATGCAAGGAGGGGACATACAAAATATCACTTACCAATAAAGATTTTATAAAGGTAAGTTCTAGTCTTAGAATGGATTTTCTTTTACCTAAACTTCACAAGTGGCAAAGTTGCCCTTGAACACATACTCTCCCGCAACAACATCCTTGGACTAGTGGAAGAGATCTTTGTCAACATACATGTGCTTGGAAGCATCAGTTTCCAAAACCCAATTTCTTTTTGTTGACTAGATTCACTTCCACTATTATAGTAATAATAACCTCCTTAGTCTCATCAACATTCACTTGTGGATTTGGAGCTAGAGCTAGATCACCCTTTTGAGTCTGGCTATGTTATCCTTACCTCGAATAGCACTAATAGGACTTGGAACCCATCTTCCCATATACATGTCATGTTGGCTTCTTTTTCTAAATCTTATTACCCTTGTTGAAGTGGGATTGATTTTTCTTATGACCTTTCTTCTAGGGCATCTTCCACTTTCCCTTAGACTTATCCTTAAAAATTCCAACCTTAACCACATTAGTGGCAACGAATTTATAAGCATATGAGATTTGATTGTCACTCAAACAATTTGCCTCTTCTGCCCTCATATGACTAATGAAATTTGACAATGCCATGTACTTTTTTATTGTGCTTTATATGGTTCTTGACGTCACTCCAAGATGGTAGAAGATTTTCTATCAGCATGTTGGCTTAAAATGTCTCACATATTTTCATCCATTTTCCCAATACTTCAGCAACCAAACTTTCATAATCATGGACTTGATCCATCACCGGCTTTCCATCAACCATCTAAAACTTTAATAGGTTTCCAACAATACACTTCTTTTTTTCACCTTCATCAGAACCACGTTTGCTCTTCAAAATATCCCAGATCTTCTTTTAAGACTTAACACCAAAGAATTATTTTCTCTTTAATAGTTTCATTTTGTAGCATGATCAACCTTCTTTGCAATATGTGGAGCGAGAGTCATATCAAGAGTAGCTAGAGTATGTGTCCATGTACCCATAAAGTATTGTTATTCATATGTGACAACATATGACCCCCACAAAGTATTGTTTTCTCTTTAATAATTTTATTCTGTATCATGATCAACCTTCTTTGCAATAGGAGGAGCAGGAGTCATATCAAGAGTAGCTAGAGTCTGTGTCCATGTCCTTTTGAGTAGGTGGATTTGTCAACTACACATAATCATCCTCTATAGCCTAAAAAAATTAGTAACCTTTGAGACCATATACATTAATTGGTACCATTCAATGGCTCAACCTTATACATATCCAAAATGACTCTTAGAATAATAACAACAACCATAATGAATTACAAAAACAAGATGATACAAACACTAAGTTCCAAAATCCAACACCACTAATGAACAACAATAATTTCAATAAAGAACAATCAATATCAAACACCTAATACGACAATTCAAAATTTCCAAGAGATTCACTAAACCAAAAAACACCTATCTAGCTAGAATATAATGAAAGAGAGCCAATGCATAAACATTTGAAGACTTTAAATATTGACTTATGAATTATGATAGAAATAAGCAATGTTTAAATTATAGAGATAATTATTTATGCTTCAATGTAGATATCATTAGAAATCTTATTGACTCAAGAATTCATTACAATTTTCAAATCTCAAATCTAAGTTTTCTACACAAAGTTATGGTAATTTTACCATATACATATCAAGCTGAAATTTTTACACACGAAAAAAATAAAGTGTGTCGTGGTTAGAATTATGGATGCCATTATCTTTTCATATTTATCAATTAGGTTGTTATTTACTTATTTGATAATTTTTATGATATTATTTAGTTAATTAGTTTCCTTAATCATTAAGAAGTTATATATGATTTATCTTTTTATCTCATAATGTGATTTATCTTATTATGAATTTGTTAGGATTTAATTGTTATTATTACTATTATAGGATTTAATAGGTTACTATTCATAATTAATATTTATGTGAATAAGGATTTATTCATTAATTTTTTTTGTCTTATTTAGATTTAGTTAGTAATGATGTTATATGAGGAGGCAGATGTTAACATATAAATATCCTATATAAACTGACATTATTTTCAGATAGTGGAATTTAAATTTTAATAAAAATGTATTCTTTGTATGATTTATTCTCTACTTTTCTAATTCTATGTGAATGATAATTTATAAACCCTCTATATGTTTCCTGTGTGGGTTTGTATAGAGATATCTAGTAAATTTTACTATATGTTTCTTCATTAGATATTTTAGAGTTATCTATCTGAAGCTTTCAAAATTACTTTGATGAATTAATTTGTGTGATCATTTATCCATATCCTTAGTTTATAAATCATTATTTGTTTATCATCATAAAATAACATAAAATAAGGTCTTTTTGAAACCACCTTTTCTCTATGCATAAATAATAGCAATATCAAACCCCAAAATCCTAGACCTGGCTGCAACATACAACACCAATGCTCAACCAATTTTTTCCCCAAGGGTAACAAATTATTGAACCCATGGTGTGCAACATCGAATATAGCACAAAACTGGTAAACATAGGCATCAACCGAAACCTAGTACTGTTATTATTATTAACCTAAAAATCAAGCAAACAAATGTAAAATATGATAGTTAATTAACATAAATGAAAAAATTAATAAAAAAATGTGATCACAATAATTGGTCAAACAAAAACTAGTATTAGCAACTGGTGATACCCAAATCAATAACACATATACTACCATATAAAGTGCCATAGCATATAACAATCAAAATACTCTTATTGAACATAATTATAATTGGCAACACCAACAGTAGTGAGCAACAAAAGAATGACACCCAATTATCAAAATAATAAAATGGAATATAGATCAATGGCCAAATCAAACAAAGCTCTATGGCGAAGTAAGGAAAACCATGTATGTTGTCTTCAAACAAAATTTGCTTCAGATTGTTGGAGATTTAGAGCAATATACACAACAATAATATATAACCAAGATGAGTAGATAAATCATACTTATTGAATATGTTGTGTCAAAAAATTAATCACTAACCTAAAGAGAAATTTTAGCTAGATCATGATGCAATCTTCTTATAGTCATCACTCCCAAGGTTAACACAATGAGCTCCAGCATCGTGCACTCAATACTATAAGCTATGGAGATTTGCAAAACAATATACAATGACTTTTATAAAGATATATATATATATATATATAGAGAGAGAGAGAGAGAGAGAGAGAGAGAGAGAGAGAGAAAGAGAGAGAGAAAGAGAGAGAGAGAATCTTGATCGAGTGTAACACATAAATTGAAGCTCGATTTCTCTTTTTATAGAAGAATTATAGGAGAAAAAGGTTCCACTCCTATCCTTTGAAGACTCTCTTCCACCATGGAGAATGTTAGAGAAACGTTTAAAAATGGCTTGAAAATTGGGGCTGACCAAAGACCAAGCAAAAGGAAAAATTGTTTTTAAAATAGTTCAACATTTTCTCAAAAAGATTCAACAATCCTATATGGATCCACACTCGCACTTAAAGACCTGGCCCAACTCAGATCAACTAGACAGACGACGTCGGTGTTATATGTGCGTGTGTGTGATCCAATCAATAGTTTATGGAGTCCACCAAAATCAAACTTTTAACTTAAATAGGGTAGAGAATAGGAAGATATATAAAGTGAGTAAAAATATCCATCCCACCAAAATGGGACTTGGGAAATACTCTAACAACAATAAAAATCTAGTATTTAGTTTTGTCATTACCCAACAAAAGCCACTATATATTTCACAATTCACATTTTCTAGATCTGGTCTCTATGATTTATGATTATTGTTTGCATTTATTTGTTTAGGGTTTAGGTTTTAGGTGGTGTTCTTTCTTTACTTTTAGTTGTTTCCTGGTTTGCTCTGTCTACATGCATGCTGTCAATCTTTATTTATTCAACTTAATTCAATAAGCAAAGTAGGTCTCTACTTACTTTTTAATTTGAAGACACTTCTTCCTAATCTAAACATAATTAAAAATATAGAATAGAATAAAAAACCATTTTTCCCACTATCAAGATAAATTTATTCCTAATCTAAATGTAATTAAAAATATAGCATAGGGTAAGAAATGATCATTCACACAAGGATGTTAAAATAATAACTTTAAATTATCAATTAAAAATATTTTAAAGCGAATAAATTCAATAGAATAAATAAATAGCAAAACAAAACTAAATAAAGAAATAAAACTAAACAATATATATATATACACACACACACACAATATTAATAAGGAAGGGGTAGAAGTTGATACAAAGATAAAAAAACTAATTACTAAATTGATAATTAAACTACTATAATGAATAAAACATTTATCAGATAAATAATTAAAAAAAAATCAAAATTTGATCAATTAATAACTAAATTAATAATATATGCATACCCTACCCTTCTCCATCCCAACCTCTAATTTTTATTAAGCAAATCAATATATAAATAATCAAGTTTGAAATGATAATCATAAAGAATTAATTGATATCTCTCTTGATTTATAAGCTTATCTAATTAGCCCAACTCCCACATTTTTATTAATACTAATTAAGCCCTCTAAATTAATTTCTACTACTCAATTAACCTAGAGATACAGTAATTACATTAAATTTTACGGTAACTTACTAGCTATAAATACATTAAAAATAGTGTACTCTTTTAAATTAACTTGAATAACTTTTATTTTAATTTAGTTAGTTACTTGAGAGGACCTCATACTAAATTAATTGTTGTTTATTTAGATTAATTACTAACCCACTAGAACTAATCAAATAGTTATAACCCTGAAGCCCAAATATGAAATTAATTAAAATACTCAATTATTCACGTTAGTAAACAATAACACATAATAAAAATAAAAATTTAATGAAATATACCTAATAAAAATTTAATGTAGATCACAAGTTTAATTAAGAATACATTAAAATTCAAGTAGATGATCATATAAAAAGACAATAATTTAGAATAGATACAAAATCATTCTCACGTGATTACAAGCTCACCCCTTACCATGGTTATTCTTTCTATTTATATAAATCATAAACATACATTTGATGGCTTCCTAATTTACTTGTAGAAAATATTAAGGAGGAGAATAAAAAGTAGAGCTCTCAGTATCACTTATGCAATTGAGGCTTAGTTATTAGTGTTGATCTTGTATTATATAACACCGGGGCTTATTTTCATTTATGTATGAAGTGTATATATATAGAGCATTTTCTAGCCCTATTTTTTTCTTACTTTATCTTCATAGGTCATATAGGAATTAGGTAGCATGTCATTATCTTTTTCCTTATATTTTCGACCATTCCCCCTTTTTTGTATTTCTATTTCTTCTATCTTTTCCTATTCTTGCTTTTGTTGTTCTTGTAAATTGCTCTAGTTGTTTCATGCACTCATAACTTGATACTTGAGATTCAATTTTTGTAAGATTAAGCTAGATGTGTACCTAGAATGGTGTAGAAAATGATAGAGTAAAATATCTTTTAAGTTTCTTGATCTTGTAAGGTATATTTAGTTGTAACTTTTATTTTAATTTTTACTATGATAAGTTTGTATTCAGCAAAAATCTCTAGAAATAAAACTTATTGATCTTGTGAGGATTGTGAGTTAGGGAGTCAGTTGGGTGTTGTCCTTTATTTTGCGTTGGATGTGTTGATATTATGATTGGTGTACTAAGAGTTCAATTATAAGTGTTGTTGATTATCTTGATTGATGTTTTCATTTGAGGTCTGGTTTGATCTTGTGTGATCATTATTTTTAGGGAAAAGCCCTATGTGGTTTTAAGGGGGTAATGATTTTCTTTGATTTGAGTGCCTTGTGTTGTGGAGTTGTTGTTTAAGTGGTTTAGGGGCTTAGTCTTGATTGACGAGCTTATAAATTTTTCTAGATGAATATGAAATGTTTGTGGATGGTTAGGGTTTTAAATAATATTAATGTTGGGTGGAATATTTAGTTGATAATGTTGGGTGGAATATTTGGTTGATACTAGCTTTGAGTATTGTGTTTGAAAGGTGTGAGGGTAAGTATGAAATGTTAAAGGTTGTGATTATTGTGGTTTTTTAACCCTATGAGAATTGTTTTAAGATGTATGAGATGATTGTGATAAAAATGGTAATTGATGGTAAGAGTAAGAGAAATAACATGTGTTTCATGTGATTTTCTTGGTTGGTTTTGTCATTTTAGGCCAAACTCCAGGGATGAAGTTTCTTTTAAGGGGTAGCACTATTTTGGGAAGCCTAACTTATTTAGGGTTGGTTTTTGTAGAGTTTAAGTTCCCTTGTTTGGTGATTCATGTCTTTGTAGAGTCATAAAACCCTAGTTGTGTTTTCAGAATATTTTGTTTATGACTCATTGTCCTTTTTTACGGATTTATATTTTATGAGAGATATGATCCACTTTTGGCCTCCAAACTATTTCCAAATTATTCTTTGTGTGGATATTTTAGATCATCATCGTCACATTTTTTTGAGTCTTTTAGTCTTTTTCAAAATGTTAAACCAAGTTATTGGTAAAAAGACATCATCTATCACTTTGTTGGGCTTTAATTGTGTGTTTTGAGCCATGTTAAACCCTTTCTAGTTATATAAATTTTATTAAACTTTGGGGATTATATTTTTTAAGCATTTTGTTTTTAATATGATCCAAAAATTTTCCATTCTTATTTGTATCAATTTAAGAGTATTTTAGATATTTTTGGACATGTATGTATCAGCAAATCTAATTTCTCTTCCTCAATTCTTATCTAAAATTTATGAGAATGCATATGAGAATTTTATTATTGACAAGAAATCACAATAACCACTCATTTTACTCCTTTTACGCCACCTTAAGTTAGATAAATTTTCTTCCAACTTCTCTAACCTTCCTATGACATCCGGCGCCATAAAATTAACTCATTTAGGTTACCCTTATGTGTCAAAATTGTATCCTTTAAACCCTTATGCATTTGGAGATATTTTTATGACAAAACTTCTATGTTAGGTTATTATTATTATTTATAGATATTATCCATTTTATCACCACTTTTACCCATCTAACCTTGTTTATTTCTTCCTACCTCAAATTTTGTTGTTTTATCCATGGTTGCCCCTTACGGATATAGCTTGATCTTGCTTTCTAACTTTGAGGATAAGTTCCTTAATCATTTCTCTTCAATCTTTTCTTTTTCGTGATGATTTTATGAGCTTGATTTCTATAATATTTTCTATGGTATTTATAGGTTATACTTTTATATTTTCTTAGTGTTAAAGTTTGTATTGGAGAGTAAAGGTCAACTAAAAAGATTTTACATGTATTATGCATTTTTGTTCAAGTTTGAGTATGTTTGTGTATTATGGTGGTGGTGCATCCATTTAATCATAATTTGTGATTTATGGGATTTTAATTAAATCTAATTAGATCATGATGATCCTTGATGTTTTGGGATGATTTTGGTATATAACCTGTAATGATTTGGGTTTGTTTAGTATGTTTTATTAATGATCAAAGAACATTATGTTTTTGTCTTTTGGTGTAGTATATTTGGTTTTGGAGGATTTTTGTGAGTTATTGTTGTTGTTATTTGAATATAATGATACTATAATATCCCTTGGCATTTTTAGACAAAGTATCATGTTTAATTTATCCTTATTTAAGCATGATTTAAATGTCTTAATTTTGGTTGAATTTGTGGATGCTTTAGGCTCCTTATTTGGCATATTTTATTTTTGCCTTGATTTTGGGTGATGATTTTATCATTGGTAAAAAAAATTATATAATCTTACCATGTTAATCTTTGACACATATAGGATAATTATGATATATGACATATCTTGATTTGAGCATGTTTATTATTAGTATTATTTAATTTTTATTGAATTTCTTAGAGATCTAGACCTATGGGTTGAATGTTTTAAGTATTATTGATGTGCTCTTCATTTATAAGTGTTCTTGGTCTAATCATGTACTAACCATCCTAGGTAGGGTTAGATCTTTAATTAAACATGTTTTTATAGCTAACTAAGCTTAATATGACATTTTGAAGCAGGTTAAAATATTTTACAAGATATTTTAGTGGCTTTGAGGTATTTTGGGAAGTTTGGTCTTATCATTAATAATACCTCCATGAATAGTAATTTAATGTTTATTTGATGAACAATAATTTATGGAGATAAAATCTTTTTGATTTTTGAATTTAACTTTTTTGATATAAAATGACATTTTTCGTCAATTATGAATAATATTTTACATGAATAGTGTTTCCTAGGAAAAATTCCATTTGACCTATTTTTGGCTTTTGAGTTATTTTCGGCCACTGATTTGGTTTTTTTAGGCCTTAAATGTGATTTTTTGGACTTTAAAGTATATTTGAAAATTTGAATTAAAATGGTTTTACCTAATTGAGAGTTCTGGATAGTATGCCTTTTGTGACTGATTTTTGTTTGGCTTGAGTCCATGCTTTTAATGTTTTGGTTTTGATTTTGATTTGGGCTTAAGGTCTAGTTTGGTATTGGTTTGCTATTTGGTGTGCATCCTTGTTTTATTGTGGTAAGTTTTGAGAATGTGATTTTTTGTGATATGTTTCAGTGAATTGAATTCTACTATGTGTTAAGTAAGATGTACCTAAGATGGCCTTAGAAAACTTCTAATTGAATTCATATTAGCTTTGACTAATTTAATCTAAGGGAGTAGGTTGAAAAGAAGAATTAAGTTAAAGAAGAGATTGTTTGTTGTGAAGTTATGACTTGTTATCTTACCTTAGCCTTTTATAATTAGCAGCGCTTGTGACTTATTCCTTGCCAAGATTGCTTAAAAGTAAGTATTGTTGTGGGATTTCTATGGTCCTTGGTTGGAATAAAATACTAATTAATAAATTGATATATACTTGGAGTTGGGTAAGTATCTCAAGCCTTAGTTAGCCTCAAGTGCTAAAGGCCTTTAGCTTGTAGGGCCCTTTCTACTTTCTTAAGTAAAATCACCAACCTTATGGGGGTACGTCTACTTAAGAAATTAAGCTCTTAGCTTTGGTGATAGGCTATTTTGTCACAATTCCTTCCTTAATAGATGTCTTATAAATACAAGTTATGTTGCCTTGGCTTTTGTGCCACATATGATATCATAATCGATCTAAATTTTAATTATATCTCTTTTCTAAGATGCACATGACTAGGTGGTTGTGTGGTTTTATTGACCAGTGTATCTTGGAAACAAGTGAGTTACTTATGGTTTGATGAGTTGTATACAATAAGTGGTTGTGTGGCTTCCCAAGCTATTCTTTCTTAGAAGGGATTTGGAGTTATTTTTAATTGTGTGTTATTATTTTGGTAATGGGCATTATGTGTACCACTGTATATTATTATTTTAGTAAGATGCATTATATGCTATACCCTTGTGTATTTGAGACGATTTTTGGTATTACATGTTAGCGCATGTATTATCTTAGGTTTATACATGTTTTTTTTTATTGCATGTGATTTGTTAGTTTAAACATGATTTTACATCTTTATGTGTTGTAAGATTATTGAGCATGCTATTTTCTCAAGGTTATATGTGTTTACTTAGTACTTTTGTTCCGAATAGATTATTTTTCTGTGGTTATGACATAGGTGAGCTAGATATTGTTGGAGCATGAGTTGGAATTAGAGAGCGGGGATTCTAGTGTTTTGTTATCTGTTGGGACTTTCTCATTTTGGTTCTAGTTGATTTGATTTGACTTTATAGTTGTAGATTAAGCTTTTACGATGTAAAGAGTTTTTACCATGCACCCTGGTTTCTTGTTGTTTAATGTTTTTCACACTCAGTATTGCATATGTCATGGGTTAGGTGAATGAACGTATCTCTTCATGGTAGATGTGGCACTAGCGTTTCTCCTCTTTTTTTTTTCCTATTTTGCTTCCATATTGTACTTTTAAAATGATTTTTTTGGGTTAAGAAAATGGGAAGGGGCTACAATTTCAACTCTTGAACTAGGGTCAACCCTATACATCTTTGAAACTCAACCATGTTGGTATGAATTCAGGATGGAGGTCATTCCACATTATAAAGTACTAAACTCTCTTTTCCTAACTTTCCCCAAAACTAGGGATAAAAATCGAGCAAGTTTTACCCAAAAATCCTATTTATATTATCCACTGGATATATAAATAGATATGGATATAGATATGGAGAGAAGTTTAAAAAATCCGTCTGGTTTGGGTACAGATATGTGTATGGGATATTCAAATCTATACTGATTTCTATACTCGTATGCATGCCCGTATTCATTTAGCCACAATAAAAAAAATTCTATTTTACCCTTTATGTAAATAATACAATATTACATCTACTAAGGTTAAAAATAAAAATTAAACACCCTACAAATCTAACACAAACAAATAGCTAAAATCTAACCAACACCCCTCTCTGTAAAGTTTAATATGAGTCCTAGGATATTGTGTGCTTAACTGCTCGTGCATGTCTTAGACTATCAGACCCTAGTTCCCAAATTCTCATTCCCCTATGTTGGCGGCCTAGTGTGCTTGTGCGTCCGACCGGTGACTGCTCCTCCCTCAAGGATTCGTGACGCCCATTGGCATCCATTCTTCCTCTCGACCTCTCTTTCTCTTATTCATTCGGTGTCGGTGGTTGGCTGTTTGCAGGTCTTTGCTGTACCATCACCTCTAAGTCTCATCAATCAATGAAGTCATTCAGTGCACTCATGCTAGTGGTGTTGTTTTTTATCAGGTAAAAAACTTAGATCTCTAACTCTAAATCTGGTCAGTAAACTACAAAAATAATATATGTATGTATACATATATATGCAGAGTGCATATATGGTGTGCTCTTAAATTTTCAAATTGATAAAAAAAAAAAGAATCTCGACAACACAATTCAATGAACTCATTAGTTAGTTAGGATTGGGGAAGGTCTCGCTTTTTAGTTAGGATTGGCAGATCTGATATGCTTTGTTAGTCTATTTGTTCTATAATATATATGTAGATTTGGCTTTGGTATATATATATATATATATATATATGGTATGTGTTATGCATATCCGGTATATATAATATATGTATATGTAATCTGCATGAAGGTTGTATAGGTCATAAGTTTTGAGTTGCATATAAAGGTATATGATAGTGGTTTGGGGTGGGGGTGTGCATTTTCAGATATCCGCATCCGAACGGATATTTTTATCGGATATCCGATCTGACTGGATATTGGATACCTTATATCCGAATCCGCATCCAAATACTCTGGATATCCGATGTTTCAGATATCCAAAATATCGGATAAGATTTAATATATATCCGATTATTGCAATAAAAACATCCGATTATTAAATTTACATATATAATCTATAATTTTAAAAAAATTACAGAAATACTTGTTTAATTGTTCAAACTGCGTACAAAAAGATTTAATATATGATTAATCATATCTAAAAAAAATTAACGACCAAGATTTTTGAACAATGATGCTCTAAAACAGTGAAATGACCAAAGTTAATAGGCTCAACAACTTTACAATTTTTTTTCTAGTCTGGGTGCATGCGTGTGTGTGGGTTGTGGCCTGTTTGAGTATTTGTAGAGTGTGGATGTTTATTTTAGACTGTAGTTTAGTGAATTATTTTTGGGCTTATGTACTATAGTAAAAAAAATTATCCAAACTTGAATATTGAAAGAAAAAAAAGATTATAAATTGGATTAGGCCTAAATATAATGGTCTTATTCTTAGAACCGAATATTTTTGGCGGATTGGATAATCCACTAAAAAATCGGATTCGATATCCGCTCTGGTTAAATTTATATTTGACCGCATCAGATATTTGCTTCGATTTTCAAAAACCGGATCATATATCCAAAATTTTGGATTAGTTTTTTCGGATACCGGATCGGTTTTTCGGATCCCGATTTTTTTACACAACCCTATTTTGGGGAACACAAGCATGTTTTGGTGGAGCATATATAGAAAGTATGGATTTAGGGTTAAGCATGTTTTTCTAGGTTGGATTTTTGTGGATTCTATGCATAGATGTCATTTGTGTAATTTTTTAAGGGACCAACATATGAGCATGCCTATTTCATAGCATGAAGTAACGTTTTCAAATGTTCAAGCATGCGTTACAAACTCTTAATTTATGTTATATTATGTGACGCTATGTCAAAATGTTTGTAAATTCATGAAGTCTTAAGCATTATTGAAATCTTTAGTTGTTAATCCTCAATTATCATGCATTTTAAATCTTATGTGCATCATAGATAATGCGTAGGAAAAGTTATACAAGCATGGTTCATTCTTAAACAATATGTTCAGCATGTGGTATGGGTAAACCAGCAATCAATAAAGGTGAAAATTAGCCAACTAGTTGTACCTAGATTTGGTAAAAGTTGACCTGACCCAACCTGATATGACCCGATAAATTTATCAACCCAGCTGGACCCAAACTTGACCCGATGCTGCGCGAATATAAGTGACTAGACCCGATCCGACACCAACTCCACCCACCATCAACCCGACCTGCTATCAACCTGACCCAACTCAACTAAACTAAATTCGATATTAACGAGTTATGATAATAATAAAATAAACATGTCTTATTAATTATTTAAATCTTTTAAAAATATATTATTATTTAAATTTTACTTATTTTTCTTACTTTTATTGTGAACTTATTCACCAACGATATGCTAATTTCATCAATTTTTTCACATAAAAACACAACATTAAAAATTCATAATAACAAACAAATAGCAATTAGTAATACATTATTAATCACATGCTTATATGAAGTTTAACTTAATTCTTGCCTATAAGATTAATGAGTTAGATTGATTTTGGTGGTCATTTTCTGATTTGACCTTAATTCAAAGTGATTTGATCTAGGATTAGCTTGGCCCGAACCCAATTGACTCATCAAAACCTAACAAAACCCCAATTCGTTAAGGTAACCCAAACCTGACCCATTAAATTAATTCAAATACAAAATCACCTACATACTAGCTTACTCAGCCCAAACCCGACCCAGTAGGGATGTAAATGGAGCGAGTTTAGGTTGGATGCGCTCACACCTGTACCTGTACCTGATAAGAAAATCTGTACCCATACCTCGAATGGATATCCACTAATACATCCATATCCTTATCCGTTGGATATTTATTACTCAATGAATAATTCGTTTACCTATTAACGGATATTATCCAGCAGATAAGTCCATTATCCGACGGATAAACCCATTTTGAGTTATACCAAATGACAATTTTAACCTTACTTTATACTATGTTTATTTTAAAATTAAGGGCAAAAGGGTTATTATATATCTGGTAAATAGATACGGATATGAATATAGGTATGGGTACGGATATTTTTTTCCATTACCTATATCCATTTATCTATATTCATTTAAATATTCGAAGGATAGAACCCATTGAATTTTGGGTAAAATCTACTAAGTTACATCCCTAGATCCGACCCGACCAATAAGGCGACTCAACATGACTCAAACCTGAAAGAACCTAACCCGACCCACAACCAAACCGCAAAGAAAAATGACCCGCAAATGACCTGACCCGCTATAATATGACTTGAACTCGATCCACCCGACCCGATTACTAACTATAGTTGTACCGGTCATTTGGTATTTTTCGACTAGTCAATTGGTTTATGATTTTCTATTTTGCCTCTGGCAGGTTACTAGTCCATCAGCTTAAACAAAACTAGTCAATTGGTTATACCAGTTGACTAGTTTGCGATATTTAAATAAACGATTTCTCTCTTTTGACTTTAATGTTTTTTGTTATGGACCCAAACTATTCCACTAGTTATATGGGCTAGTAAACGGGTATCTTAGGGATGTTTGTGACATTTTGAAGTTTATTTTTGGTAGTTTGACCGTGGATTTGACCTTAATTCTCAATTCAACCCAAACTTTGACCATTGATTAAAAGGAGGAATACATGGAAATAAATGATGGATTTAGTTTTGTGTGTTCATTATTGAATATTCTAACCACCACCTTGGTATGATTTGGATAAGAAAATGATGGCATCACCTTGAAGTGACCTTGATGAGTTATATTAGATAATATGGAATAATTATGTGGGCATGATGTATGGGCCTCGCCTTGACTTATAATCTCAACACGTATTTAATAAAACACTAATAATTTAGAGAGGAATATTATAGAGCTCCACATAGGTTTAAATTATCTGATCCTCAACTAGCTATCGGGGTTAGTTAGCCTTCGGGTAGGATCCTTTAGATATGGGCATTTTTGCTCCTCTAAATGCTTGTGATGTGCTAGGGGGTATCACTAATAAAGGGTTTGGCTACATTGGTGTGTTTACTTGGCTTCAATAAAACTTTATGTCCATTTATGGTTACTTGACTTCGGCTAGGCGTATATCCATTTGATTATTTGGTTTGACTTTCATGGGTATTGAGAGACCATGAGGGATGATCCAAACCATTGCTCAAAAGATTTAAGTGGACATATAGTCATGTAGTCACAATATGGTAATGACTAGAAGACATCTTAGGTGGTTTATCTCATTAATATATGGCTTATAAGGGTGTACACACTATGAACCATGTTTTCCCTAACTTCTATGAAGTGTATGTTTATCCTTGATTCTATGTTACATTTAGGTGCATGTGTAGTTATTCCTAGTAAATATCATTTGAGCTTAGTGCATTAACTGGTATGTCACGATGCATGAACATATTGTATGTGATCCTTATGTAATCCATATTTATCTAGTATAACCTTTTATGCATTGTGATTTTTTTCTAGAGAGTAAATTAACTTACTAAATACATAACATACTAACATACCCATTTAATCAATCACTTGCTCAATCTCACAAGCAAATGACTTTCTGTAGGTTGGTGTGGAGCATCAATAGATATCGATATGCTTGTTGAGGCTAAGGCTTTGAGAGTAAGACTTTCTTGTGTTGTGTTTTTATTTTGAGGGTCCTTGGAGATAGAGACTTTATATTTTTTATTTTTCCTCATGTGTTCCTTCTATTGTATTTTTGTAAAAGTTTTTCAGTTTGATATGGTATTGACTTGTAAAATATTAACTCTCTATTCTCTTTATGTGACTTACCTTTCATACTCTGAATTTTTTCTTGCATGTTGCATTTGGGGTACCCTATCCTTGTGTATAGCATGGGAAAAATGGTAGATCATCTATATTGTGTTAGATACAGTGATGACACTCCATTTTTCATAGGATGTTTTTGTATTTCTACTTCCATGAATGTTCTATGATGGAAATTTTTTAAAATTGGGAATATTATTGAATGATACCAACTTTTTACCACTAGAAATATGAATGAGATCCTTTCTTAGGGGTCTATAAAGCCAGTAGAATGCATGTGCTTTGAGAAGGTACCAAGGAAGTAGACAAGCTTGCTATCTTATCTAATTTTTTGTTTCTTTTGTCTTAGTTATTTTTAAAATGTATGTAAAGGAATTCAATTCCTTAGCTCTGTAATTATTATTCCCTAATTTATGAATTTTCCTCTGTACATAAAAAAAACTTTACTCACCACCCTTGATAAGTTATATGAGATAAGTTGTGAGAATTAGAAAATATTTTCTAAAAGAATTAATATTTGTGTTTAGTATACGTGGTCGGCATTTATATCTACTATTTTAGATAGACGCATTTATTTTATTGATATAATTTGGTTTACTATCATAATATTTGGAAAATGACACCTAAAATACAAAATTCTCTATTGATAAGAAATTCAACTACATTCTTATCATTAATCATTTCGTTAGCATCAATGACATCAAGTGTTGGAGAAAAAATTTACCTTTCGTGCAAATAATTTGGAGAATTGATAGCTAGATCCAAATATGGAAATACACTTTGAATAATAGTTTTTATATATGATATTATGAAATTATGAAATTTTGAGCAAGATATCTTTAGGAATCTCAATTATTACATACCCATCATTTTATCCTTTGATCACTCCAAATCTAATGCTTGTTATCCAATTAGAAAATTATTATAATTCAGTAAGTTGCTGGTTAGTTTCAACACTTTGTAACCTTATATTATTAGTCAACCTCATCACTTTACAACATTTCTATAGACAAGATGACTTAAGGGTTGCATGAATGATGTCTTGGCAACTAAATTTTGGGATAAGTGGTACAAGGTGCCAAAAACTCCCTCCAAACATTTTTGTTTTTCCTACAAATGGTAGATCAAGGTGAAAGCCTTTAGTAAATTGTAATATATCATGCATGATTTTATCAATAACCTCCATACAATGTCTATGCAACATAAGCGCCTCATCTCAAAATATAAGCTTACATTGAATAAGTAATTCAATTAATAGTTTTCCTTGTTTGATGGTGCAAGTGGAGTATTCATTTACATGAATTGGAATGGAAAACCGAGAGTGTGTTGTTCTTCTTTTAGGTAATAGCTGAGATGTGATGCCACTTGAAGTGACATTTACCACTATATCCCCCTTAGATCTTACTAGTGCTGATAATGGTTTCCATATGAATGTTTTTGAAATGCCCCAAAAATTTTTAATTTTTAAAATTATATTTAAATGAGGTTTTATTATGAAAATTAATTAAATAAATTATTTTTATTAAAATAAAAGGGAATTAATTAGGGCAAATTAAGAAGAAATTTATAAGTATTTTAATTTGGAGAAATTTTGGTATTTTAGCTAATTAAGGATTTTATTTTAGAAATTAATTAAATAAATTATTTTATTTAATATAAGAAGGAGAAAATAGTTTTAAATTAATATTAATTTTATAAATAATTTAATTGAAGAAAATTAGGGTGTTTTGATAATTAAAATGGAATTTATAAAAAATATTTCAAAAATCATAATTTAGCCTAAAAAGAATTTAAATATTATTATTTTCAAATATTCTAAATATTTTAATTAATATAAATACCCAAACTAATTATTTTTCTCTTTTCCTTTTTCCCTTTTTCCCTTTTCCCCTTTCTTTCTTCCTTTTTACTTTCTTTTTCTTCCTTTTCTTCTTTTCCTTTTTCCTCTCCTTTTCCCTGTTTGGGCCTGCCTCTCCCGCGGCCCAGACTGTGCGACCAACCTCCTTTCCTTCTCCCTCGCTGCACCACGTTTTGTCTTCTTTTTCCCCTGGACTCTGTGTTTTATTGATCTTTTTAATGACCGCGCCCATCTGGTCAACTCCCCTTCTTTTCTTTTCCTTCTTCTCTCACCCGAACCGCCGGTTCGCCCCCCCATCTACTTCTTTCTTCTTCCCCAACCCCGTTGATGTCGACCAACAACTCACCGCCACCTTCAAAAATTTCACCGCCGGTTATGGTCGTTTTCCTTCCTCTCTCTTCATCCTGACTCGTTGTCCATTTTGTACCAATCCACTCCCCCATTCCTCGCACAATCTCCCTCTCCCCTCACCACTTGCAGACTATGATCGGGGAGTGCGTCGACTGTTTTCCTTCAACCCTAACTTCCCTTCAGTCTATAAATACCCCTAGATTGAGCCTTGTATTGAGTTTTTGGCCGCTTACCCAGAATTCCCCAACATTGCCGCTGCTGCCCCTTTAGAAGGCATTTCCGCCGCCTCCGGCCAACATTGCCGCCCATTCTGGCCACCCGTGCACTCCTTGGACTGCCCCTAACTAACTGTGCCTTCCTCCTCCCTAGATTCTTCCTGCACGAGCCACTCCGGCTGTGCAAAGTTCTCTCCTCAACCAAACCATTTTCTGCCACCGCCACCCTTCGAACCACCCTTAGCCACCTCCTCCGTTGCTTCCGCCGCTTCTTTTACCTCTCAAGTTATTATGTAGACCACCCTATGCCTTCTCCTACCATTCTTTTCCTTTTCCTCCCTCTCCTCCTCTCTTCTCTCATTCTTCTCCATTCGGCCATCGTCGCCACCGCCGTGCGCCACCACCTTTGGCTGCATCACCAACGCCGTGTGCCGCCACCTTTGGCTGCATCGCCACCTCCATTCTGCTCCTCTCCCTCTAGGCATTCTTAAACAACCTAACTTCCACCTCCATTCTCCCTATCTTTTTCTCAGCATTCAACTTTTCTCTTTTTCTGGCCGTCGCCACCTTCGCCGTGCACCACCTCCGGTGCCGCCTATCCCCGTCAGCCTAAGGTTGAACCCTAGACCTTCTCAACCATTTTCCCTATTTTTACAAGCCTTAAATTATTTTATTTCATTTATTATAATATAAATCCTATTATAATTATTATTATTTCCATTTTTAATATGTATTATTATTATTATTATTAATGTTTTTATTATTATTCTTTTGAGGTATGAAGCCCTATTGTAATTTTTAATTCGATTTTAGCACTATTACCCTTATTATTTCTATTATTACTTTTAGCAATATTAATATGTTATAAGTATAATAATAATAATTATTATTATTATTTCCTATTTTGAATTTCTATTATTCTTATTCCATTATTATTAATACAACTATTTTACCATTAATGTTGTTAATAATGTTATTATTTTTTTATCAAGGTAATATATATATATATATATATATATATATATATATATATATGGATCATGTATATGTACAGAAAACCCCTGGTAGACCAGAGCCAAAAATCGACCTAAAGTGTCCTAGGATACCCCTCATACAACAAAAAATGAGGGTGTCATCGTGCCAAAACAAACCATCAGCTAGATAGGGAGGAAGGGAACATGAGCTAAGGACTAGAGCTAGAAATTTACAGAGGCTCGATGTTTCCTGTTGTTTAAAATCCCATAGACGTCTAGCTTAATCTGGAAGACTAAGGCATCAACATCTCCTGTTACTTGCTCAAAAAGGGCCATATTCCTAGCCTTACAAACATGGTAAACTATGGCTACAAGAGCTAGCATCATGGCTTGCTTGTATTGTGGGGTTCTTCTCTTACATTTTCTGAGTGTCCTCAGAGTGCTATCCAGGGTGGTGCATCTTCTTGTAATTCCTAGCCATCTTCTGACTTTCAGCCAAATATTGTGGGTGGTGCTACATTGGAAAAAGAGATGGGCATGTGTCTCATTGCCCTAGTTGCATAGTGAGAATATATGTGCTATGGCCATGTAGGTGAGTCTATCTTTGGTTTTGAGTTTCCCCCTAGCCGCAAGCCATAGGATAAAGGCCTGCCTATGTATGTGTAGATTATTCCAAATGATAGAGCTAGTCCTCATTTTCTCCCCTTTCGGTCTGAAGTGTTCATATGCCTTGTTAGTGCAAAACTTCCCTGCCTCCACACAGCTATGTAACATTTGTTTTGCTTCAGTGACTGTACCAGCATGACAGATCAACATATCCCTAATCTTGCAGATTGATTTCATGAGTGGAGAAGTTCTCTGCCCCATTGTATAAGCCCACACATCATGTTCTTGGAGGTACACTTGGTGTATCCATTTTGTCCAGAGAGAATCTTTTTTACTTTGAATATTCCATAGGTATTTACACATCAGAGCTGCATTCCAGGTCTTGAGGTGCTTAATACCACAGCCACCTTCAGTCTTTGGTAAGCACATGTCATCCCAGGCAATGAGTGGCCGCTTTCCATCCCAGAAAAAACTTCTGTAGTGGCAAATAATTCTACTAATAACTTTTTGGGGGATCTCAAAAATGCAGAGCTAGAAACAACAAATACCCTGGACCACTGATCTCACAAGTTGGACTCTCCCTGCATAGGACCGTGTTTTGTTGTTCCAGCTACTGATTGCATTTGTAATATCAGAGTGAAAAACATCATAATCAATGGCCTTTAGTTTGGTGGGGCTGAGTGGGACCCCCAGATACCTGAAGGGCAGAGTCCCTTGGGTCATATTGGTGATCTACAAAATTTTTTCCTTTGTTGCTTGCTTGACTCCTGCTAAGAACACCTCTGATTTCTCATTGTTGATGTGGAGGCCAGAGTAGTTAGTAAACTCCTTGAGTGTGTCCATACACACTTGTACAGAATCTGGGTCTCCTTTGCAAAATATCATGAGATCATCAGCAAAGGCAAGGTGTGTGATACCTAGCTTGTTGCATTTAGGGTGGTAGGAGAACTGTGGACTGTGAGCATTCCTATGCAGGAGCCTACTGAGGAACTCCGGGCATAAAACAAAGAGGTAGGGAGACAAGGGGAGCCCCTGTTGACCCTTGAAGAATCCACACACATTACCATTTAATACTAGTGAGAAGGATGTGGTGGTGACACAGGCTAGAGTCCATTGAATGAACTTGGGTGGGAGGCCCATCCCCACCAAAAAACCCTGAAGGAATTGCCAATTGATAGTGTCATAAGCTTTTCTCAAGTTAATCTTCATCATGCACTTGGGAGAAGTTCTCTTCCTATTGTACTCTCTCATGAGTTCCTGAGTAAGGAAGATATTTTCAGGCATTAGCCTACCCTGGATAAAAGCTCCTTGGGTGTTACTAATGAGCGTGTGCAAGCTGCCACTAAGACGATTTGCAAGGATCTTAGTGATGATTTTGAACACTACATTACAATAGGAGATGGGCCTGTAGTCTGTGACTTTTGTAGCATGTGCCTTCTTGGGAATAAGGGAGATGAGGGTATGGTTTAGCTGCTTCAATAGCATGCCAGTAGTGAAGACTCTTGCACAGCTGCCAAAACATCATTCTTGACCGTTTGCCACGATGCCTTGAAAATTTTAGCTGAAAACCCATCAGGTCTAGGAGCCTTTTCATCCCCAATAGATCAAAGAGCCTCCTTTACCTCTTTGTGGGTCACTGATGCTGTCATGTTGTCACTGTCCTGCTTCTGCATCCTCCTCCCCTGCTAAAAAACAAGGTAGTTTACCTCCTGGTTAGACCTTGAGGTCCCTATAAGACTCTTGTAGTACTCACTGAATTCATCCTCAAGCTGCTTCTCACTTGTTGTGAGGGACCCATCCTGTTTCTCCACTTGGGAGATGAAGTTCTTTTTATGGTTGGCTTTGACTAATGTGTGGAAGAATTTGGTCCCCTTGTCAGCTAATAATGTTATTATTGTTTTTGTTGTTGTTGTTGTTGTTGTTGTTATTATTATTACTACTACTATTATTAGTATACTATCATCATTATTATTTTCAAGTTTTAGTATTATTATTTTATATAGGGTTGAAACCCTATTGTACTTATTTTAAATTTTAGTAGTAGTATTATAAATATCATGTCTTATTATTATTAGGGTTATTAGTAGTTTTATTATTAGTAGTATTTATTCTTATTAATGTTATTATTATTATTTATTAAGTTATTATTACTCAATGTAGGGTGGAAACCCTATTTCTTTTTATCTTCAAATATTATCCTTACTATGATTACCATTATGATTATTATTATTATTACAATATTATTATGGTTTTTATCATCATCATCATCATCATCATCATCATCATTATTATTATTATTATTATTATTATTATTATTATTATTATTATTATTATTATTATTATTATTTCATCACTATTATTATTACTAAATTTGGTTATTTATTTTACTAATATTATCATTATTAGTATTATTTTAGTAAAGGGGCTGAAGCCCTTATTTCACTATATTTTTGAGTAATGTCCTTTTTATTATGATTGTTACTATTTTTATTATACTTGTTAATATTAATATTGATATTATTTTTGGTAATTTTGCTATTATTATTTTAATATTTTATCAAAATCCTAGTCTTATATTAAGTTAGTGATTAATAGTATTTTTGGTAGGAGGAAGTCTAATTTTAGCTTTTCCCTCATAATAGGTAAAACTAGTCAAAGCCCTAAGGAGGTGTATGAGCATGCTCCAAGACCGGTGTCGTCTTAGGTAAGGGGTGCTAAGGCCTATTGTGTGTTGATGTGTATTATATGCTATGTACATTATGCATATTATGTTATCATTATAATTACTTCGTTTATGGTATGACATGGAGTTAAAGTGTGTTCATGTGTTGTTATATGGCATGTGTACTATGTTTGTATGATGAAATATTGTGATGCATGATGATATTTCTTGTAATCCTGTAAGACATGCATGTGAGGATATTGATATGGTTTGTGTGGGGGAAAGAATGAAAAAGGAGAATGGGGAAAGAAGTTGACCAAGGGATGTGAGTTGACTTAGGTATTTTAATGATCTATGAGTGGATGAATAAAACGGGGAATTTAGGGTTTCGTGTGGAAAAATATAATTTATGGTTTCGTATGAGAGAATCTAAATTATGGTTTGTTTGGGAGAATTTAATTTATGGTGTTATATGGGAGAATATAATTTATGATGTTGTATGGGAGAATCTAATTTATGGTTTTGCATGGTTTTGTGTGAAAGAAGTTAATTTACGGTGTTATATGGGAGAATCTAATCTATGGTGTAACATAAGAGAATTTAATCTATGGTATTATATGAGGGAATCTAAATTGCAGTTTTGTATGGGAGAAGCTAATTTATGGTGTTATGGGAGAATATAATATATGTGTTATGTTATGAATTAATGTGGGAGCGGTCTAAGTATTATACGATTGTATGGTGGTATTAGGGTTGCATGGTGGTATTTATGGTTGTATGGTGATATTGGGGTTTGCATGGTGGTATTAGGGTTGTATGGTGGTATTTATGGTTGTATGGTGGTATTAGGGTTACATGGTGGTACTAATGTTGCATGGTGTAGGGTTTTGTATGGAGTTGTGGGATGCATGGTATTAGGGTTTGTATGGCATTGGACTTTGCATGGAGTTAATGTTTCATGGTGGTATTAGGGTTTATATGGTGGTTTTAGGGTTTGCATGGTTGAGCTAGGGTTTTGCATGGGAGCTAATGATTGCATGGGATGTAGGGTTTATATGAAAAGTTCGAAAGGTTGCATGGGATGTGTAGAGTTTGCATGGGAGTGAAATTTACGTATGAAAGGTTGATTTGGGATATAAGGAAGGTAATGTAAGTGTTATTTAGGTGTTTGAACATTTTGGATAAAAAAAATAATATGTGGAGATTATGTAAGGGTCCGTAGGAGACCGAACTAGGATTTATGTGGATTATTAGGGTTTGTTGTGATTGCTTAGAATTTTGGTATTATCATGTGTATTTGGTGATTAAAGTGTAATTATGATGGTGGAATTTTATGATTTGTGATGTGTGAAGTATAAAGAGAATGATTCGTGCATGTCTATGGTGAAATATTTTGAATAAGATACTTAAGACATTAATCATGTAAAGTGAAAGATTATTGAGCCGGATCCAGACCGATCCACTGGAGAATAATAGTGGTTAGGACATGTTGTCCTATGTGTAACCGGTCCACTGGAAATAATAGTGGTCAGGCTTTGTACCTGTGCGTTTCTAGTCCACCAGCTATAATAGTGGGGGATTTCGTGCTAAAAAAAACTAAACATATTTGTGCCAAGACATGGGAAAGACACTAAGTACTTACAGTGGAACACTATGTGAGTAGAGGTCAGACCGGTCCACCGACAAATAATAGTGGCTGGGAACTACGGTATCCTAGACACTGATCCACTGGCTATAATAATGGTCAGGAGCTATATGCCCTGTGTATTTTATGGTCCACCGGCTATAATAGTGGGGTTTCCGTACTCACATGGATTTGATAAAAAGCATGGTGTGAATCTACTTCTAATCAGTGATTAATTAAGTAATTAATCCAGATTATATATGAGCCTTTGTGCTTTTACCTAGTTGATCATATGCATTTATGATTGTGTTCATCTATTCTTCTGCATGATTTATGTGCTTATGTGTGGGCCTTAGTGCTCGGTTACCTTACTCAGTACGTAGAGTACTGATCACCCTTTTCATGAGTGGTACTCATTCCCACGAGTAGTATGCCCTTCTGACTTTGTGTAGGTAGGCGAGACATCAGTCTGGGTTGTGTGTTGAGCATGTTTTGGCTCTAAGTTCGAGAGTGTCATGGCTGTATTCATTCTTTATGTGATTTATGTCCGTTTGTTATTTCATTTGTATCGAATTTATCATTTTTGATTTATTACCTTGCATTGAGTATTTCAAATAAATCTTTTATTGGTTATAAGCTCATTTTCTTTTGGATATGAATTATAATTCTTTACGCATACTTTGATTTTTAATGTATGATCCTTTCTAATTCTTTATGTACTGCTGGTTTGAGTTTTAATGTTAATCTTTTCTTTTTAGCTTTATCACTTGGTACTAAAACGGTCGAAGAGAACCGATTTGGTACTAAGCATGGCCGTAACATCCCCAGAATTCATGAGTTTTAATTTAAAATTCTTCCACTTTAAAAAAAGTAGTGAATTTTGGGGTGTTGCAATTTTCCTTATTCCACCATAGCTATAAATGAAGAAAACACCGCATGTTTCTTAGTTGATTGCATTTTCAATGGTTTGATATGCATGAAGTTGTTCATTTTTCATTGTATATAGGGATCTATTGTGTTCTTCAACCAATGCATTTCAATTGTATTGTGATTCATCTTGAATAATTATGTTACACAAAATATTAAAGCATGCAAACTTAGGTGTTGGCATTGTTGGAATACTATGTAAAGTCATACCATATCTTTATAGTTCCCTTTCAATTACTATGAAAGAAAAAAATTTGATTTGATCATTGGTCAAATGTAAGTTTGGACATGAAGCAAGACAAACATTAAATATGTAAACATAAAATAATAAGAACTACATTATATTATATTGAATATAAATTTAATTATGTACTTTACTCTTCATAGAAATTTCTTTTAAGTGTAAGATGCCAACTATATTACAAATAGGTTCTACAATGATTATGTTGATGCCCATTGACTTGTGACAACTATTCCATTGACATGTTCTTTATCATCATCAAGGAAGCTTAATGTGTAGCATGCCTCACAATATTATTCATATTGGACACCATTAATGTATCTTATTTCTTCATAGTTGTTAGGTCCATGAACTATGATAACCAAGCATCCCAAGTAGTAGGTCTCTCTACTCTCTTAAAATATAAATAAAATACAACTAATTCTAGATCTTTATTATCGTGGTTGCCATTTTTGCGTATTTTCATTCCACATAAACTTCCTCAAGAATTATGAGTATGTGAGGAGTCATACTTTTGGATAATTATTATTAGCTTTCACCCAAGGTAAGAGAATTTTTTCATTAATAATTAGTTGACCAACAACCAAATCAATATGGCTAGTATCAGAGAATACTACAGATTCTTGGTTTCGGACACAAAATCTAAGACACCCAACAACATGGTCCTTAAATTGAATGTCAAAACAAAATAATCTCTATGCAACCTCACATGGAGAAATATATCAACAATCATAATACATGTTCACCTCATCAATGCATTGATCGACAACATCATCATTTGTAGATTCTAGAAAAAGATTTTGTAACTTTGTCATGGCCTTTGTTGACATACTTGAATAATTGTTTGATAGAATAAGATTGATTTCACCATTCGACATTCATGTGGCCTCCATAATTCATCAAAAGAATTTGTGGCACACCATATCTATTTTCAAGGCTTACGCCACTCTTAATCACTAATTTTCCATTGTTTTATCTTTTTTATATGGAGTATCCTTCATTATAAATTGTAGTGTAGTCCACAATTTTTTGGGAATTACTTTGTACAATGTCCATTCAACATACATAGGGAGTTTGTTTTTGCTACTCCACAGGGGCCATGAATCATAAAATATTAAATATCAACATAATAATGTGGATCACAATCTACGTTTTGTTGATATAACTGTGTCGATATCTTTTGCATTTGGATACTTTTTCCCTTAAGAGAGAAATAGTAATATATGGGTATGTGATACACCACACTTTTTGAATTTTATAGTGTATATTACTATAATAGCAACAAAGTTGGTTAAGTGGAAATTGCAATAAAAGTCATGAAAAAATAATATAATTTTGAACAACATATATTTTAAATTCCATGGGTCAATAAAGTAAGTGAATTAATTGTTGTGACTTCACCAAAACTTGCTTATAGTAAAGATATTTTATTAGAAAATATAACTCGATTTTGAAAATATGGCTAAAAATACCCATTATATCTTAAGATTTCAATCTTCTTGATTGAATGAATATTCTAATATTTGTCCATTTTAGGATTAGATGTAAAAGTGATAAAAATATTTGGATACCCAACCCACCTACATATAACCATAACATCTTGGTAGTTTTGAATCATGCATCTTACCACTCTAGTGAATGAAGATGGTAATATTATTCATCTTCCAAGTTTAGATGTGTTTGTCTCAAGATAGTGCATTTGTCAAACCACTATATAAATAATATTGTAAATGTCATTGATGGGTTAAAATATATTTTAACATAGTATACTCAACCATACTGAAAACATAAATGGTAAATTGTTGGAAAAGCCTTCTAAAAGACAAAATGATTGATGCCTCAAGTAATCTCTGATGCAGGTCAAAAGGGAAAAAAATCCCTTACACTAACTTTTTTACCCACAAATCTATGAGCTCTAAAGGAAGAATTGAAATGTATATCTTTTCTATAACTACCCTCATTGTATGGGAAAATTAGTGGGTATTGTAGATCAAGATAGGATGGATCTAACTCATTTATGCATTGCAATGATCATGAATTTGTTTCAACCAATATATCTTTATGGCTCATGAATTCATCAAAATCACCTACAATCAACCTTACGACTTCCAACACTATTATAAAATTAAATCATCTTACATCATGACCTATTCTACCTATAAGCCTCAATCTAACATTTGAAAAACCATCAATGATAGTTTTTCCAACCCTAATTCTTAGGTGATTAGTCTCCTAATCCCTCTTTAACCTTTAATATTTAATTAAACACCTTACTCGACCCCTAAACCACTAATGTTACCATTTTATTTTCCAAACCCTTGAAAACCCCGACCTTAGTTTTCCTCAACCAATGACTGATCAACCTACAAACTGAATGACCCATCGCCTAAGGGGTTTAAGGGCCGATCGACCAAGTCTTTCAATCGATCACACACTATGCACTTTTGCACAAGTTTTTTATTTTAATTTCTTTTGACCCTAATTGGTTCATACACCAATTATATATATATATATATATATATATATATATATATATATATATATATATATATATATATATATATATATATATATGGGTTTCCTATATTATTCTATACATTTTGATAATTTTTGGAATTTATTTTCTATTTCCCCTAATAAATCTCTATTTAATTATCTAAAAAATATTTTTTGTCAACCATTAACTTTCTTGACTAGAAACGTATACCTCCCATATTCGATATGATCTCATGTTTTATTACTCAACCATTATTCCTACCATAGTCTAATCACCTTACTATTCTACCCATTCTCACATACTCTTAAACCACCATACCTATTTCTCCCACATTTCTTCATTTTCCATATCTTTTAAGAATTATTAAAATTAGATCTTTATCCCATATCTCTCCTTTTGGTCTTCCTATATAAGGTGGTTAAGTCTTTTAGCCTTTACTCCACAATTTTAGTTTTTCTTACAACCTTAACTTTGGTCCCCCTTCTCTCTCTTTCATTTTCTCTTGTTCTTGAGTCATGAATTGTTCATGCCCTTTCCCCTAGCTACTAAGACTCACTCATTTTGTTTATCCTTTTTTTTTGGTTTTTTCCCTCCTAGCTTAACTCCTAAACACTTAATTTAATTGTAGGGAGTTAAAGTTTAGAAAAAAAAAGTGGAGCCTTAACCTTTCTTCACTTGGTGAAATAAGTGGTCAAGTTAGGAGTAATGTTTTCTAGAATAATGGTGATTTTAGGTGAGGATACATATCTCTAATTTAGGATTTTGATGTTATATCTCATTTTAATTTAATTATTATGTTAGAATGCTTTTTTTTAAATCATAATTATATTATTAAAGCATATATTCATGTAATTATCTTGTGATTTTATGTGTAGCATGTGTTTTTATAATTCTATATGAAATTACCATGTTATGCTATGCTAGGTAATATCTTAAATTTTCAAGAATGATAATGTATTTTTTTTATTTTTAATATACATGTTGTGATTTAGTATTGTTGAAGAATACCTTGTATAGTTGAACTTTTGGGCTTGCTGGGCCTTAAGGGTGTCTCGACATATGGCCATTTTAGATATACTTAGGTTTATTTCATTTAATATAATTACATAATTGGGCGTTAAAAATTTATTTGTGAGCCGGTGTAAAATTTTTATGGTGAAGGCTACATTTTGAGAGAAATTATGCTAGAATTAGTTAAGGGGTATTATGATCAAATTAATTGGTTTTTAAGAATCTTAATTATATCATTGAATTTGTTGAGGCTATTACATAGAAAATATCATAAGGTTTGGTTGAGTATGGAGTAAGTTATTTAAATAATAAGTTTTGAGGTGCTTAGGTGACATTGGGGTATTTTGGTTATTTTTGGTTCAATCTAAAAAATTGAAGTTTTATGTATATTATTGGATTAAAATATGATAGTCATGATATGTGAAGTGTTTGGGCTAATTATAAGTAACATAGGTATGCTTTTGTTTTTTTAAGAAAATGACTTAAATTATATTAAATGACCAAAAAGGTAATATCAGTGTATTATGTGTAATATGTTGGGGTCAAATCCTAATGTTTAGATATGTTATTAATCATATTATATTGTAATGTTGTGCTAATTTTGGAAAGTTTGTTGATTTTTATGGATGAAGTTATGAGTAGTTATGAATTATGGTTTTGCAAGGGTATTATAGTTTTTTCACTTAGGTAATGTTTCATTTTGTGTTTGTTGTCTTTATTTATGCCTTATCATTGCTTTCCATGATTATAACATGTTTATTAGTTTAATTATGATGCATTTTTAACTATATGTAAATAATAACAATATTTGGTATGAATTCATTGATAATCGGTATTCCCTAAAATAACGATAGTGGCATCCTATGCGATAAGATAATGGTAATGTACATAAAAGTGTTGTAATGATGAGTAAGTCAAGTGACGCATTACAATGTTTTAAGTGTTGATTCATAAATTAATAAGACATTAAAATGTAAAGTGGAAGATCAAATGAGTTAGGACCAAAGTGATTCTACGTAATGTAGAACTTTTAATGAAAATGACTTGGTTTTGTCGAAACTCAGAACTATAGGACCCTAATCTACTACATATCAGTCTGATCCACCGGCCTATATGGGTACACAAATTAAGGATTAGTGGTTTACTAGTGACTCAAGTGTGTTTTACCTTAGATGTGAGACTATTAGTGAAGTTGACTATCTTTATCCTATCTGCGTGGGAAAGATGCAGGTAAATAATACCATATCAATGATACCGACTATCTTTCTTCCATCTATGGGAAAAACAAAGGCGGAAATTGTAATCCCCCAAAAATTTCAAAAACCTATATTTTAATAAATGACTTTATTTGAAATAAAATTAGCTTGTAAAATTATTTATTTTAATTATTTTATGGATTTTACAGTATGTAAATTTGGATAAGAGTATTTAATAAATTAAAAATAATTTTTTTACTATTTATCATATTGTTTTATTTAAATAATTTTACAAACTAATATTTTACCCACTTTATCCTTTTTAAATTAATATTTTAGATTATAATGAATTAAATTATTAAATTAAATAATTTATCAAGAATATTACATTTTATGATTTATAAATTAATTTAATTTAGTTTTCCTATTTTTCCATTTCCTCATTTTACCATTTTTCCTTTTCTTCTCTCTTTTCTTCCTTTTTCCCCCTCCCTTGGGTCGCCGGCCTGGCTTCCTCCCCGCGCGACTGGGCTTTCGGCCCGCTTCTGCCCTCCTTTCCCTCTCCCGTGCCTGACGCATGTCCAGCCCGCCCCTCCTTCTTTTTCCCCTGGGCCGGTAGGCTCATCTTTTTTTCTTTCTTTTCCTGCGCCGGTCCAGCCGCCCGCCAGCCCCTTCTTCCCTTCTTCTTCTCCCACGCCCGACCAGCGCCCTCTGCCATGGTCGAGCATGCCTGCAACCACCGCCCTGCAACTGCCACCACCTGCTCCCTCTCCCTCTCTCTCTTCCCCCATCATTTTCTTTCTTTTTTGAGCCAAACCAGCCCTTGGACCACGCCCCGCATGCCCCTCTCCCTTTCCTTCTTCTTCCCTCTCTTCCCCTGCCACCCGACCACCACCTGCCACCTGCACCCTCTCGCCGGCCAGCCGCTGCCCCCTTTCTTCTCCCTCTTATTTTTCCTCATCTCCCCAGCCATTCATTCCCTATAAATTCAAACCCACATCCCCCTTCCCCGAGCCTCTTCTCTCTTTTCTCCTCCTCCCATTCGTTCCCCCTTTTCTTATTACCGCCGCCCGCCGCCGCCTGAACCACCGCACCCAACCCTGCGCCGCCTTCTGCCACCGCCTACTACCACCCTACATCACCACGCCGCCCCTCGAGCCCTAGACTTCCTCCCTTCTCCTCCTCTTCCTTTTTTCTCCCCAGTTTTTCCTCTTACCACTGAGCCACCTGCAACCACCATTTCCGCCGCCATCCGACCACCTCTTCTGCCACCCAACCCACCATTCGACACCCTACAACCCCCTCTACAACCGCCATGCATTATTTGGCCGAAAAAAGCCCTTGAACCCCTCCATTTTTCCCTCTCCTTTTCCTTCCTTCACAACCCCTTCCCCTCGACCCTTCTCGACAGCCAACTTCGCCGCCCTATGCCGCCGTGAAACCACCCTTAGCCTCCACCTACACCCCTTCTTCACTTCTGCACCATTCCCTTGCCTTGAAACCTCCCCCATCCACCTCCTTTTCTAGCCTAAAGACCCTAACCCGAAAATAACAAATTTTGCTCTCTTCACCCTCTTTGAGCCCTTTTCCCCCCATGGTTTTGCATGAAACTCACGCTGCTCATGCAGCGTGAGCTCCCCTTTATTTTGAAAATTACTTGGCTAATTTTTAAGGTATAATGGTACTTTATATTAAGTGTTCTATTAATTAAATTTTTATAAAGTTTTATGCTTGGATTCTTATTTCTAACATAAATATGATGGATATTATTTTTAGGTGTTGAGTTGCTAATTATGCTTGGTAAGATTTGATATTTTGCGGGATTAAGGTAACCGTTAATCCTCCCTTAAATATATGGAAAAACGTATGCTAGCACATTAGGGGTTTAGTATGATTTTAAGCATGTTTGGTGTGCTTAGCATGATATGTATATGGTTTCTTATATTGTTTGATAAAAAGGAAAAGCATGATAAATTTTGTGCCATATGTAGGTACGTTAATTAAGGAAGGAGTTTGATTATTGATGGAAATGTTAAATGCTTGTTTATGATGTATTATGTTGCTAATGCATGAGTAATATTATTGTCTAAGGGTATTTTAGTAATTTTGCTTATGAAGTATGTGACCTAATGTAGGTAGTTGCTAATGAGTATTATGTTGAATAATGACATGTTGGTGGACTTAGATGATAAGAATGAAGCACTAATATCATTATTTTATGTAGTGTTAGTAAATTCATAAAAATGGTGAATAAAGGGGTTGAGTGGAAATTTCATAAGTGAAAAAGGGCATTTTGGTAATTTTGTAAACAAAAGGGTATTATGGTAATTTCAAAGAGAAGGGGTGAGATGATAATTTTATAAGTAAAAAGGATAAAATTGTAACTTGTGAGAAAGAAGGGTATGATGGTAATTTTTGAGATAAAAGAATAATATGGTAATTTTATGATTAAATGGCCAAATGATAATTTTATAAGTATAGGGGTATTATAGTAATTTTTGGGAGAAAAGGGTAAAGCGGTAATTTTGGAGTCAAGGGGCAATATGTTAATTTTATAAGTAAGTGGTAAGAATGGTAATTTTGGAAGTAGGGGTAAAATAGTAATTTTGGATGAAGGAGGGCATTATGGTAAATTTGTAAGTAAAAAGGTTAATATGGTAATTTTGGAGGTAGAGGGGCAAAATAGTCATTTCATAAGTAAATGGTAATATGGTAATTGTATAAGTGAATGGCGAAAAGGTAATTTATAAGTAAGGGGTAATATGGTAATTTTGGAAAAGAAGGGCAAAATGGTAATTTTGTAAGGAAAGATAAAAATGGTAATTTTTGGATATAAAAGGGTGAAATAGTAATTTGTAAAGTAAAAGGAGTATTATGGCAATTTACAAGCAAAAGGGTAATATGGTAAAATTGGATGTAAGGGGGTAAAATGGTAATTTTGTAAATAAAAGGATATCATGGTAAACTTGGGAGTAAGGGGTAACTTGGTAATTATGATAACGAAAAAAGATAATTTAGTAATTAAATTATGATTGTAGAAGGGCAATTGGATAAGTATGATACTATAGAAGGGTAATTTGGTAAATTAACCAATTAAAGGGCATTATGGTAATTTTAATAATGGAGAAGGGTAATATAGTAATTATGATTATGAAGAAGGGTAAATTAATATTTGTAATTATGAAGAAGGGTAATTTGGGATTTATGATAATTAAAAAGGGTAAAATGGCAATTAAAATAATTGAGAGGGGTAAAATGGTAATTATGATAAAGGAGAAGGACAATTTGGTAATTTATCCAACTAAAGGGGTAATTTGGTGATTTAGCCAATTATGGGATAAAGTGATAATTATTTAACCAACTAAATGGGCAAAATAGCAATCATGATAATGAAGGAGGGTAATTTAGTGATTTATTCAACTCGATGGCAGTTTTGTAATTATAACAAAGGAGAAGGGCGATTTGGTAATCTAACCAACCAAATGGGAAATATGATAAGTATAGCAAATATGAGGGGTGGGTGGTGATTTAAAGAGTGTAGGGGATAATTTGGTAACCTAAACCGTATAAGGGGTAATTTGGTAATTATGTAACCCAAAGGGTAATATGGTAATTTGGCGAGGAAGGAATGGATACTTAACAATTATATAGGTAAAGGGCAAATGAGTAGTTTGTACCTAATATGTCTTTGAGATTGTGGAACGTTATAATATGATTCAAATAATGTTGATTAGCCAAGTTAGAGTATTTGATAATTAGTCTGGCCTTAATGATTTCTCTATGATATCCTGGATAATCATCTGAATAAGAAACGATTAATGATATCAGAACGATTGAAAGTGAATAAGTATCGGATTATCGTGCTTTTCATGATCACCTTAATTAAGACACTATTACTTAAAGTAAAAGACCTCGAGATCGGGAATGGTGACTCCTTAGGGGTCACTACCCTAAGGACGTGGTTTAGTCCACGATTATTCTGGTATTTGCTGGTGTGCCTTTGTACCCCAGCTAGGCCCTATATCTTACTCTTTCTAGCTCTATGGACCTAGTTAGGGGGTATGCATACTTATGGGTTAGGTGTCCTTGTCGGTAGGGTACTGAGTTAGCTTTATGCACCAGTACGACCAGGGTACCTTTGCGTCCTTGGGTTTGTGGTTGAAGGGTATTGAGTAGCTGATATGCACCGGTACGACCGGTGTACCTTTGTGTCCCGGGTTATTGATCTCCCGTTCGAGGCAAATAAATATGATTGATGTGCTGATTAAAGAAAGGAAAAATACTATTATTGAAAGTGGAACATTAATGAGCCGGGCCCAGATGATTATGATATTGAGTACCGGTCCACCGGTTATAATAGTGGCTAGGAGCATTGTGCCCTGGATGATGATTCTTATATATCCCGGTCCACCGGTTATAATAGTGGCCAGGAGCGTTGTGCCCTGGATGATGATTCTTTATATATCCCGGTCCACCGGTTATAATAGTGGCCAGGAGCGTTGTGCCCTGGATGATGAGTTTATATGTATTCCGGTCCACCGGAAATAATAGTGGGGGTCCCGAGCTCAATAAAATCAGTTATGTATGTGAATAAGATTATAGAAAGATACTAATCACTTATAGTGGAACACCATGTGAGTCGGGGCCAAACTGGTCCACCGGTAAATAATAGTGGTCAGGTGCGTTCTACCCTGTGTGTTTACCTTCCGGTCCACTGGCAATAATAGTGGTCAGGTGCGTTCTGCCCTGTGTGTTTACCTTCCGATCCACCGGCAATAATAGTGGTCAGGTGCGTTCTGCCCTGTGTGTTTACTTCCGGTCCACCGGCTATAATAGTGGGGTTCTCGCACTCACATGGATATAAAATATGATACTGATTGAATGATGACGGAATAATGGCTTAAGGCCCGAATGTATTGATCTTACAATATGACATGGCTTAAGGCCCAAAGTATCGATCGTGACTTATAAGTTATTATGCATGTTATTGTTATGTATGCACCTCTCATTATTTATGTGTGTAGCTTGCATTATGTGTCGTATGCGGGCCTATCTTTAAGTGTGGTATTAAAGGGTTACTCAGTACCATAGTACTGAAGGGATTCCCTTTATGGGGCCCCCGCCTATTCAATGGGCAGTGCCCTTGCAGGTCTTTTCAGGTACTACTCAAGTGGGCTACGGGAAAGAGAGTAAGGAGTTATCCGGTATCGTTAGGGTTTACTCTTTCTCTTTAAATTCCTGGTTTTAATGTTATATTGTTACTGTAACCACCATTGGTGGATTTTATTCCTGTAAATGATTTGATGTGTTACTCTGATTTAAGTATGTGAATTTCTTGCAAATTTACTCTGATTTACGTATGTTGAATTTCGTGCAAATTGTATTTCATTTTCCTTTAGCCTTAGCACTTAGTACTGGAACGGTATGAGTGAACCGGTCTGGTACTAAGTGTGGCGGTAATACTCCCAAAGTTTACGTTTCATTAATTTGCTTCCGCAATTATCTTTTAATAAAATGAAAATTTTCAGTAGTGAATTTTGGGGGTGTTACAGAAATAATATAATTAGTTTGTGATCACCTAAGTGTGAACTTAAATAAAATTTTCTCTTAGATCATCTCATATTATGAGTAGGATGTGCATGTATAGTACTTCCTTCTTCATGTAGCCCTATAAGTTGTATGTCTTTTTCTATTGATGTGGGTTGTTACCTTACTCAATATGTAACATACTAACCATCCTTTTTATACCCACGAACATACACCACCTTGTTTTGTAGGTAATTGATGAATTATTTTTTTGATGGGAGTGCTTGAGGTGAGCATTTATTTGGATTGGTACTAGTATATGGTTATCCATATATCTCTTTTTGGACTTTTAGTCTTTTATTTCCTAATGTATTTATTCTCTTCTCTTTGTTTCATAATATTATATTTTTCTAAGTTCAATTACTTCCCATACCTGATATCTAGACACAAGCCTATATTGGATGTCTAGTACATAATGAAAAAATGGAGAAAAATCATCGCTTTCATCTTCAAAGCATAAATAATATTTATATACAATATTATAATCAATGGTATGAAATCAACATAGCATGGATTTAAAATTATATATATATATCAGAGTGCATTATGTTTGTTAATTTATTTTTGGTATCATTAATATAAACTTATGCAAATTTTGGGAGTTATTTGACTATGGTTAACAAACTTCCAGTCATGTGGTCATTCTAACCGTGTAATTTGAACACATGCAGAGAGTTCCCAATATTGAATTTGGTTTCAATACTTCCACCCATCGATGGAATGGTAAAAATGGTTGTTGTAGGATCATGTACTATGAATGAAGTGCTTACTCATATCTGTCCCTCTAGAAACTAAGTCATAAAAATATTTGGTGGCCTCTTGAGTATTGAAACGTTGATTTTTCCTTGCATACAATATATATATTTTATTTTTTATATGATGATGATAATGTGTACTTTATTTATACTAGAAGAGAGAACCACATACAGAACATGCACATGTTGAATCACCAACATCCCAATAATATGGAAATAATATAATACATTGACAAATGTGTTAAGCAAATTATGTTGAATCAGATTTACTTATCAAAAGTTAGTATTACATCACGGTAGGACAAAATATAATTGTCATGTAATAATGCATAAGGCAATAAAAAAATGTGTTATAATGTTACTATACCGGTCAAAGTGTTTCTAGTAATGCTATCCAAATGATCACGTGTAAAAATAATCAGGAAACAATGCCGGATGAAGTTAATATATTAAAAAGTATGTTATGAAAAAATTTATTGATGAAAAAGGAGAAAAGTTATAAAGGAACTCACAAATTAAGTCTTTGTCATCACCTTCATCAATTTTTGAAAGGGCATAATAAGTTATCAATTTTTAGGATAATATTCGGAAGCTAAACCAAAACTATGTGACATATGGCATTAAAAGTAGTAACTCTTACATGAATTATCCACTATTCCAAGTTGTCTAGATAATGTGGGAATTTCATTTGGTACTATCATTAGTTCACTATTATCATTTCCTATGGTTAGGGTTGTAAATGAGTTAAGCCGACTCTTGAGTTTTTTAGGCTTAGCTCATTTATTTAGGTAAATAAGTCGAGCGTGAACATTATTTTTAATCTCTTTTAATAAACAAGACAAGCTTGAGCATGGAAATTTTTGGACTCAATCTTGTTTATAGTGCAAAAGCTCGTGAGCCCAACTCATTTACTGTAAAAGCACACGATATTCTTGGACTCAAGTCGTTAGAAGCTTAGCTTGATTATAAATAAGCTAAGTCTGAGCCTTATTTTTAGGCTTATTTAATTAGAGCTCGAGCCCACTTAACTCGACTCAATTACAACCCTACTTATAGGGCTTGAATGCACTTGAAATGGATCTTTAGCTTCATGTGCTGAAATGTGAATAATCTGAAGCATCATGGAAAAAAATGATATTCTTGATCCTAATATCAACCAATTTTATAGCTAAGAAATGGAAAATTTAATCATAATTATATCCAAGAAAATGTGGTATCGTTATGTATGTAGAGATAAACTATAACAAGTAAAGAAAATTGTATGAGACTAGAAAATTTTCTTCCAAAGATCTTATTTGTGTTTGTTATTTTGCGCACTTATATTTAAACAATTTTTAAAAACAATGCATAAGAGTGAATAAATTTTATAAAATTTTAGAATTTTATTTATTTTTGTTTACAAACTATTATTATATATTTATTAACATTATCCATTTCCTTCCATGAGTAAATAATTTCTAAATTATGTCGAAATACCTTAACTTTCACAAAATAGATAAGAATCAATTTTTAAAATGCGAAAAGTTGAATATAATTGGTTACATAGATAACTCCAACCCTTGATTACATAATTCATAAATTCATCCAACCAACATTTGATTAATGGTGAATAGTTTTCAAATCATCCCATCAAAGTTTGTGAATATTATGATTTGATCAATATATATAGCCATCAAGTAGCCACACCATATTTTCACAACATACCCCAATTTTTAATTTCTTAAGTTTTTCTATATCCACCACTCTTTTTCTTTATTTATTAATTTAATGATAGTAATATTGAAAAGTATGTAGTGGGAGGCGATAAATGTCAACCATTATAATATAACACTTTATACCATTGATTTTGAATAATTTATCTCAATCATTGAATGCTTTTTTTTAAAGCTAACATTGTCAATTAAAAACTATTATACTCATTTTAGAAAGTAAATGAGACCTTAACTCTCTTTACACACCCAATTTACTATACACACATTCATATACCCTCTAAATTTATCCCATTTCCATTTTTTTCCCTTATCATTTCCTCACTCTTCATATCCCTCAGCTCTCAACTCTTCTCCTTCTATCTCAAATCTTCTATCAATTCACAAAATCATATTTTAATCAAGGTTCCAAGACATTTTACATATAAAGGTATGGGTATTGTTAATTTTTCTTGTTATTAAATTTAATTTTTTTATGTAGTTGAAAATGCAAGGTTCGATGCTCGTATTTTCACATTTTAGTAGTTATTTGATTGAAATTAGTGTTTGTATACATAAATCAAACTTATATTAGTAGCTTTGTAGTAATTTTTGTTTAAAATCAAAGCTTCAAATGATATTAATGGAGGTTGGGGACACACTAGAGTGGCGGCCGCAGGTGGTTCACCTGATATTCACTCCTATCAACGGGTAAGTCACCTAGTGCATCCTTCTCTACACACATGGTTCACCCTTCAACCTCCTCTTCAATTGGGTAAGTCACCCATGAGCTTCCTCTCTAGGTGAGTAAGCCACTTGACAACTTCCTCCCCACTAGGTAAGTCACCCATCCCTCTTGCACCAAATAGTTGACTCACTCGTTTATAACCAAAACCCCAAAACCCCAAAACCTCAACTCATAAACCCTTACCACTTAACCCCATACACCAAACTTCCAACCCTTAACCCTAAACCATACATCCTTAATCACAATCCCTTAATCTTAAACCCAGAATCCCAAACTCTAAACCTTATCACTAACCTATAAACCCTTAGATACAAACCTAGGCACTCTAACCCTAAACCTTGAAACCAAAATCCCAAACCCTAAACCTAAAACCTTCAATAAGCTAAATCATAATATTTATTAATGATATTTTTGTTATAATTGGTAGATGGTTGGTAGAGGAGGTAGATGCAAGGATCTGAGGTAAGTTACTCCCACCACCATTAGGGTGGCAAAGAGGACAATCACCGCTAGTGCTAGAGCACGAGTTATGATGGAGTATGACAAAGTTCCCTATACTATAGATAAATATCATGTGTCATTTAAGGAGGAGAATGATGATCCCACTAAGGGATATTTCATTGGCACTAGTACATCTGCCTAAGAAGCATGATATGTTTCCTTGGTAGCATTAAATGACAATCAGTGATTGACTGGACCTACAGGTGGGGGTCTACTCATTCCAAATCTTTTGAACAATTTTAAGGGTCATGTAACATACACCATATGGAATGATGATGAGGTATTATTATACATATTGGTTTCTTTCTTTTTTAACTTGTAAATTATTAATCTAATATTATTATTTTTTGTAGAAACCACACCTTATGTTGAGAGTTCAGTCAATGACAAAAACTTGAGGAGACTGCCAGTAGACTACATAGGTATTTCCTATGATTAAGTCGAGACCACGGGTCTGATGCATCTACATAACACATACTTTCACCATGACAATGCTCTACTCATCTTGACTTTTGTTGAGAGGTGACACCCAAAGACTGATAACTTCCACCATCCATTTGGTGAGATGACTATTATCTTACATGATGTGATTTATATTTTGTATCTTAATTATCATAGGTATGATTTTGTTAACGAGCATTTTCTTATTGATGGAAATGGTGGAGCTTCTCGCCCATATGTGGGGTGAATCCGAGGTGTTAATGAAGTTAACTTTTTTGAAAGGAATCACGATCACATTGGGTATTTTATATGTGGTATTTTCCATCTTGTACACTTTTTTTAGACAAGTACATGAACCATGCTCTCTTATATTAGTACCCGATATGACTAAGTTAGGCAATCATGCCCTTGGAGCCGGTACTTTAGGGTATTTATATAGGTAGCTTGGAATAACATCTAGGATAGGATTTAAGTAGATAGGGGGTTGCATGACACTATTAGAGGTAATTACTTATTACTAATTATTAGTTAAAAAGTTATTTAATTATTATTTTAATTATTTATATGTGTGTTATAATAGCACACAAACATGGATTTACAAGTATTTTCCTTACTTTCGATGAAGTTATTCTCGTACTTATAATCTATTATGCAATGTAACAACAATGAGATAGGATATGTCTAATTAGGCAATTTCCTATAAGTTAATGGATGACCTCATTCTATACAAGAGACACCTATATTTTCTAAGGGCTCATCAAGTGGGTGCCATACTTTATTGGATAGGGGTTTCAATTGTAGTAATTGATATGAGTAATATTAACACTATTTTACATGTGTTTTTAGGTTGATTTCTTACTATTTGATAAAGATCTAATGATGAAACATCTTGAGTCGACATACCAAAGTGGCTTATTGTCACAGTCCGTGGCTTGCCCCAAGCATCTAGCCAATGAGCCATGCGAATATGGGTGCTCCCTGGTTGCCTGACGGTTGCTAACGTCGATGTTATGTCTTAGGTACGACTCGGTGTCCCTCTCATGCATCTCTATTGTTTTATTATTGCGGGATGTTGCGCATATTCGGCATGGTGCTCGGCGGTTCGTAATGTGGGATGCTGGCCTCGCCAGGGGCGCTGGGGCCGAAACCTCTGAGTACGTGACAAAGTGGTATCAGAGCAGCTCATTGCCCGTGTCAGTCAGCAAGCATTTTGCCGTGTTGTTGGCTACCCCGAAGGACTGTGGGTAGGCCGTGGGTGTGAGGCACGTTGTGAGACGACCGGCTTCGAAGGAGTGAAGCCAAGGGGACGTCGTGAGTGCCGCACGGGTCCATTGACAAGGGTGTTGGTGGACGTGGTTTGGTGTGGGATCCATACCATTGAAATGGGTTGCTGAGGGCCGCGCGATGAGTCGATCTCTGGCGCGCATGGAGTCGCTGCAATGGGGTCGGATATGCCGCAACAGATGTTGAGTACGAGATGTTCGTTGGACTACGAGCCTTGCGGGGCAACGTATGGTAGTTGCACGATGTTTTCCCAACATGGGGCGAGCGTTGAAGGACTGTCGCGTGGACAGCGCTTGAGATGCAGGGAAGCAATGTTGGGACCCCTCTGTGGTGCAAACGAGGGCGTTTGCGATTTTGGGTGGGGGAGAATGTCACGGTCCGTGACTTGCCCCAAGCATCTAGCCAATGAGCCATGCGAATATGGGTGCTCCCTGGTTACCTGACGGTTGCTAACGTCGATGTTATGTCTCAGGTACGACTCGGTGTCCCTCTCATGCATCTCTATTGTGTTATTATTGCGGGATGTTGCGCATATTCGGCATGGTGCTCGGTGTTCGTAATGTGGGATGCTGGCCTCGCCAGGGGCGCTGGGGCCGAAACCTCTGAGCACGTGACAAAGTTGATGTCACGCGGTGACAAGTTTGAATCTCACCGGAAGGTTTCGGATCGAGGTAGAGCCTTCCGAGAGGCTCAAGATGGCTAAGTATGTATATTAGAGGAGTCTAATACACTCTAGAATTTTCTAGAGAGTCCTAAAAGGCTCTAGAGAGTCCTAGAAGGTTCTAGAGAGTCCTAGAGAAGTATGGAATATTATAGAATATTGTAGAATAATGTGGAAGAAAGGAGAGTGTTCTAGAGTGTTCTTGTACATAGAGGAAGGTAAGGGAATATAGTGGAACATTCTAGACTTAAAGGTAGTGGAAGATGTAGTTAATGAGGGGTCTAGAATCTTCTATTTGAGGAGGTGGAGTGGAGGCCTCAACTATAAAAGGAGGAGACCTCATTTGCTCCAAACCATCCAAGAACTCTCAAGTCTTGTAAGCTCTCTACCTTCAAACACCTTCTCTTATAATATAAAACTTCCTTCTTCCTAATTCTCTTGTGTTCCATACTACGCACAATATTATTTTACCATTAATTTGGGTTAGGATGACTTGACTTAGCTTCACACAAGGATTGTGACTAAGCAAGTGCCGCACGGGACTCTACGGGAATAGTCAGACCGTGACATTATGCTTCATATATATTGTGGATTTTTACATGCCATATCAAATTTTCATGTAGTTTGGTTGTCCCTAACTCATCTTGATTTCTCATATCATTTTAATACATGGATTATACCCTAGTGCAAATATTAAGAAGTATAAGGCAAATTTCTCTATTTGTGCATAATTTTAGAACTTATAGGCACACCAATGATTGGAATTCAGCTTCTCATTTCACCATTCAACATATTTGCATGATGCATCATCTCATTATCTTCCTTCGTATCATCCTTTGACCCACCTAAAAGTCCATCATGTACCAGTAGAAGAAGGACCGAGTGATGCCTCATACATTAGGATAAAAGTAGAGACAAATAATGAATTAATGTGGACGTTCCACTATTGGTTTAAAGAATATAAAAGGGTATATTTGATAAGGATAAAGGTTTTGATATGTTAAACAAGGTATATCTTGCCATAGGCAAGATCAAACTCTCATTTAGTGAAGAGGAGGCTGATAACCCTCTATCGATGCTTTTAATGATAGTTAGTAGATTTTTTTCTTGTATTTTGATTTTAAATTTGTATGAATTTGTTAACGTTACAATTTCTTTGTCGGCTAATTTTAACTTCTTATGGATATTCCTCAACATGTATATAAAGTTATATAACAAAATACTTAAGAGAATGTGATAAACCATAGTACATAAAATTATTCAGTAAACTCATTATATTACACAAAAATCATCAACCTAATTCTACCCTTGGTTGGAACCCATACCCATTGCATTCCGATATAGCTAAGTGTGATTATGAAATAGCTCATCCCATCTAAATACACTTGGAGCAGCATGTTTGTACCATTGATTACATACAGGTAATAATATTGTATTTTCCATCAAGATTAAGTATATGTATCTAAAGTATCATAATATGAGTATCAGACATATATAGTATAAGAAAAATTATATACAAAATTAGTGTGAGTAAGTGACATACCAATACACAGTACGATAAATAGTTGCCACTTAAGATGGTAATGTTCTGATCAGTGTGTTGGTCGTTAGGTAGAGCTATATGCAGTAAACATATATTTATTTACTCATGAACACTCAAACACATGAATATTGCATTGTACGTTGTCGCATAGAGAAATATAAAGTTAGACTAATGCCACCATTTCTATATCAGAGTTGATCCCTTCTAATGTATCAGGCATTGCATGTTTTCATCACTAGGATCTATAAAGGCATGTTCATATAATTTTTGATGAGTCACCAATTCCCTATATATTGTGCCTCTAACATTTGCCATTCTATATCACCACCCAGGAGTTATAGTGCAACTGCTTACATTTTCCATTGCCTACAACATCACAACATGATTCCACCTACGGAAGTATAGTTGCCTCAATATCATAGGCCCATGGAAAATCATGGATGAGTCAATGAGTCATCCCGGTACTATGTATCCCACTACTACTTCTTCCTAGATCCGATTGACCAAGGGAAGAACAAACTTTGCAAAGAGATGCATGACACATTCTCAACCCAATCAACCTCACCATGTAGGTGATTTTGAATAAGCATGATATGTGTGTTCCTACTCTGATGGTTCCCTTCATGTGCTATTACTAAGGCACCCTTTACCCGCGATTACTCTAGATCTTTTTTCACCTTATTAATTTAGAGTGTTATCAATGTGTCGATCTTCTGACATAATATGTCAAAACTCATCTGTGATGATATATATATTTTTTCAACTTGCCATGTTCACTCTCCAACCTATGACTAGAAGGTCAAAATATAAGTAATGGTTAATGGTTTTTTAGACATAATTTAAATGAAGTTGAATATTTACAACATAAATTTATACCTGTCGGTCGTATGACTGCCAAAGTGAAGAATTTTGTCAACCCATGTGAAAACAAGATTCTCCTTACATATATTCAAGTATGTCTCATACACATATTGTAACATATATGGAAATTTGTCCCATTTTTCATACATAAGTAGAAGCTCATTCTCATATTTCTCAATTGTAGTGACTTGTATAATTTTCCTCTATCTGCTTAGGAAAAGTTCTCCTGCTACTCTACTTCCTAGCTTTTTTATAACATGAAATAGTACATTCTTTCTAATGTTCTATTTACATAAGAAGGGTGTTGCATTAGGAAAGACTTTGTGCATTGTTTGTGCTAGTCCTAATGTAACACGCCCAAATTTACTACTGAAAAATTTGGTTTAATTTAAAAGAGTTTAGCGGAAACGAACAGATAAAACTGTAAATTCGGGGGTATTACCGCCACACTTAGTACCAGATCGGTTCACTCCTACCAACCCGATACTAAGTTCTAAGGTTAAATAAGATTGATCGTCAAGTATAATTCTTTAATAAAACACTGGTCATTAGCAAAACACAAGTCATATAGATCAGAGTGCGAAAATCAGCAGTTACTATTTAAAAGTATAGTTATAAAGTACCAAATGTTAGAGGACATAATACAGCGGAATAAAAAGAAATATGATAATACAAGGAAACAAAACGGAGGATGAACTCCAACCACGTCACTCTTGACCCCCAAGCTAGGTCCAGGCTCAGCTCTCAGCCCTGCCCGATGCCTCGTAAGCATCGTAGGTATCAAAGACATCGTCCCTACCTACAAAAACTCAGATGGGTCTTCTGCTCGTGGGAATGAGCAGCACCCATGAAACGGGTGATTAGTACGCTACGTACTGAGTAAGGTAACATACGCACTAAGGCCCACATACACCAAGATACATGACATAGCAGACATGGCATAATTACATAGATAACATGCAATAACACAGATAAACAATACCGGTTATGAACCAGATAACTTTTTTATTAGATCTTAGATAATTATAATCGATTCACATCATAGTCTTTATCAATCCATGTGAGTGCAGGAACCCCACTATTATAGCCGGTGGACCGGTCACGAGGGTAACATACCCTGCCACTATTATTTGCAGGTGGACCGGTCTGGCCCCAACTCACAAGGTGTTCCACTGTAAATATTCATATCTTTCCTATGTCTTATCATTATTATGATTGGTTTTTTGAGCATGGAATGAGCAGCACCCATGAAACGGGTGATTAGTACGCTACGTACTGAGTAAGGTAACATACGCACTAAGGCCCACATACACCGAGATACATGACATAGCAGACATGGCATAATTACATAGATAACATGCAATAACACAGATAAACAATACCGGTTATGAACCAGATAACTTTTTTATTAGATCTTAGATAATTATAATCGATTCACATCATAGTCTTTATCAATCCATGTGAGTGCAGGAACCCCACTATTATAGCCAGTGGACCGGTCACGAGGGTAACATACCCTGCCACTATTATTTGCAGGTGGACCGGTCTGGCCCCAACTCACAAGGTGTTCCACTGTAAATATTCATATCTTTCCTATGTCTTATCATTATTATGATTGGTTTTTTGAGCATGGAATGAGCAGCACCCATGAAACGGGTGATTAGTACGCTACGTACTGAGTAAGGTAACATACGCACTAAGGCCCACATACACCGAGATACATGACATAGCAGACATGGCATAATTACATAGATAACATGCAATAACACAGATAAACAATACCGGTTATGAACCAGATAACTTTTTTATTAGATCTTAGATAATTATAATCGATTCACATCATAGTCTTTATCAATCCATGTGAGTGCAGGAACCCCACTATTATAGCCGGTGGACCGGTCACGAGGGTAACATACCCTGCCACTATTATTTGCAGGTGGACCGGTCTGGCCCCAACTCACAAGGTGTTCCACTGTAAATATTCATATCTTTCCTATGTCTTATCATTATTATGATTGGTTTTTTGAGCATGGAATCTCCCACTATTATAGTCGGTGGAACGGTCACGAGGGCACATGCCCTACCACTATTATTCGCCGGTGGACCGGTCATATAGGGCACCCCCGCCCTAGCCACTATTATTCGCCAGTGGACCTGTCTAGGTCCGGCTCAACATCTTTCTCTGTAAGTGATTAGTGTCTTAACATATCTTATTCAAAATATTTTCACCCTTGACATGCATGGCTAATTGTATCCGCCCTTATCCTCCCAGGAGGGCCTGTCCTATATCTTGAGACTTCTGCACCTCCTCACTCGCCTCGACATCCTTCCCTTCCATTTTCTCACACTGGAAACCCAACTTCTAAGTGTGTGGGTCAAGGCCCACCACCTCATACCCCAAGGTCTACTCACCACCTTACCCTAGGGTTTTCACCAGAAACCCTAATCTAGGCCTATGTGGCCCTTCTTTCTCTGCTTTCCACAACCCACGCTACTATAACGCCCCACTTGTCATGACCTTCAGACTCAACTCTCCCCTCATACCTCGCTCCTCCTCGTTTATTTTATTATTTTCTTTTTCTTTTTCCACCTCCTCAAATTAGGGTTTCCTCCCCAAACCCTAGTCGGTCCCTAGGTACCCTTATATTATCCTACGTACTATTTTTCATCTCGAGCCTCTAGACTCCCAACCAAACCCTTCATTGCCTTCTCCACGTCCCAAAGTAACTTTCCATACGTAAGGTTTGCCCCTATGCGGACCTTAACCTCCCCATGCAAACCCCTTGATCTCTACCATACTAAACCCTAAGATTTCCATGCAAACTCTAGTTCTCCCATATAACCTTAGTTTCTCCCACTCTTTCATTTTATTTAATTCCCCTTTTTCTCGTCCATTCACGGATCACATATTACCTAGGTCATCCTTACCTACGTTAGCCAACTTACTTCCCTTTGGTTATCTTAATTTCTCATTTTTCTCTTTCAAGCCCCCATTCCACAACACCTCATCAAATAACCTAGCATGCATGTCCTAAGGGTCACATCACATCACATCATATTTGCAGCATATCCATATTATCACATACCAGACAAGAGCACGAGAACATACCTCGGTTCCACGTTACGCTACACAATAAAACAGATAACATATATAATACAACATATAGACCGTACAAGGCATCCAAGACAAGTAAAACACGTAACACACAGGCGGGCTTAGTTACATCCTTACCTAAAACAACGCCAGGCTTAAAGCACGCTCCTACGCCTCCTAGGGGTTTTGACTCGGTTCACCTATAAGAGAACAATACTAAGGGTCAATCCCCTCTACTAGAATTACCATAATTTTCCTATCTTACCCCTATCATGACCTAATACTAAGGCTAATATTAATAATAGTAGTTTATAATTAAAAGGTAGGGTTATTATTATTCTCAAGGTGGTTAAACAAATGACCACTAATCAAAGTAAGTCTTAGTAAAATCCATAGCATTAAAGTAAGGGTTTTAATAATACTAATAACAATATTATTAATAATACTAATAATAATAAGAAGAAGAAGAATACTAATAATACTAATACTAATAATAATAATAATGGTTATAATGATAATAATAATTGAAATCGTAGTAGTATCAGTGATAATAATAATAATAACAACAACCATAATCATGATAATAATAATAATAATAACAATAATAATAATAATAATAATGCAAATAGCAATAAGAATACTAAAAATAATAATAATAGAGATAATAACAATGATAATAACAGTTAGAATAATAAACATAATAATACTAATACTAATAATAATAATAATGATGATGATGATGATAGTGATAACGATATTATTAGTAATAATAATAATAATAGTGGCAATACTAATCATAATAAGAATACTAAAAGTAATAATATTAAATAATAATGATAATAAGGAGAATAACGATGGTAATAATAGTTAAAGTAATAAATATAGTAAATATAACGATAATAATAATAATAATAATAATAATAATAATAATAATGATAATGTTGATAATAATACTAATAATAATACTAAGGGTAAGAACAATAATAATAATAACAACAATAACCACTATAACCATGACAATAATAATAATAATAATAATAATAATAATAATAATAACGATAATGATAATAATAATAATAATAATAATAATAATAATAATAATAATAGTAATAATACTAATAATAGTAAGAATACTAAAATAATAATAATAATAATAGAGATAATAATGATGTTAGTCATATTTAAAGTAATAAACATGATAATAATAATAATAATAATAATAATAATAATAATAATAATAATAATAATAATAATAATAGTGATAATAGTAATATTAGTAATGGTAATAGTAATAATAATAATAATAATAACACAATAAGATTTTAGTATTAATTAATACCATTAATTAGAAGTTCTTAGGGATAAATGTTAGGACCTAATAGTAATAATAGTGGTAGAAACAATAGTAATAATAATAATAATGTTAATAATAATCATAATAACACTCATAATAATAGTTAATAATATTAAAAATCATTAACACTTTTATTATTCAGGGTTTAGGGTTCAAGGAGTTGGGGCAACCTGGCTGGGTGGTGGTGCCGGTGGTGGAGGAGGAAGAAAGGGGAGAGGTGGATGTGGAGGCTAGGGGAGAGGGAAGTAGGGGAAAATGGAGGTGTAGGGTGGTAGGGCAGGATCCCCTGGTTGTTTTTGGGGCTAGGGACGGCGCTGCAGGTAGGGGTGTGCATTGTCGGATATCCGTATCCGAACGGATATTTTTTTTAGATATCCGATCCAACCGGATATTCGATATCTCATATCCGAATCCGTATCCGAAATACCAGATATCTGAAACACTGGATATCTGAAATATCGGATCAGATATCGGATATATCCGATTATTGAAAAAAAATATTTGATTATTAAATTTACATATATAATCTATAACTATAAAAAATTTCTACATAAACACTTGTTTAATTATTCAGCTTGCATACAAAAAGATAAAATACATGATTAATCATATCAAAAAAAATTAGCGATCAAGATTTGTGAACAATGACGCTCTAGAACTGTGGAACGACCTAAGTTAAGAGGTTCAAAAAATTTAGGAGTTTTTTTTTTCTGGTTTGGGTGCTTGCGTGTGTGTAGGCCGTGACCTATTTGACTGTTTTTAGAGTGTGGATGTTTATTTTAGACTTTAGTTTAGTAAATTATATTTGGACTCATGTACTATAGTAAAAAAGAATGATCCAAACTTGAAGATTAAAAGAAAAAAATTAGATTATAAATTAAATTATGCCTAAATATAACTCGCTTATTCTTAAAACCGGATATTTTTTACGGATTGGATTATCCACTAAAAAATCAGATCGGATATCCGCTCCGGCCAAACTTATATTTGACCGGATCGCATATCAGCTCCGCTTTTCTAAAACTGGATCGGATATCCAAAATTTTGGATCAATTTTTTCGGATATCGAATCGGTTTTTCGGATTTCGGTTTTTCTGCACAGCCCTAGCTGCAGGCGGCAGTATAGGCGGCAACCGGTGGCGCGGGGAGTCGAATGGGGCTGATCGGGAAAGCACTTTCGCACGGCCGGGGTGGCTTGTGCAGGGCAAGGCAAGGAATGCTGGTGGTTGGATTGTGCAGAGGGTGGTGTAAGGAGAATTTTGGTGGCTGGAACGGGCGATAGAGGCGGTCAACGAGGGAGGAATGACCGACTGAAATAGAGGTGGCGTATGATTTTGTTACTGGGCTCCAAATTCCAAACCCGATTAAGGTAGCCTTTGAGGATATTTATAGGCCATTCAGGAAGGGAAAATGATAAGGATGCGTGGGAGAGTAAGGGGGCAGGGTTATGGTTGTTGTCCGGTGAGAGTGGCCGACGCAGGTCTGCACATACAGACCGTGGGTTGTCGGGGAGAGAGAGAGATTGCATGCAGGGGAAGGGAGGAATGGTTTGGTCGAATTTGTAGGGGATTCAACGAGGAGGAGAGGGGAGGAATGGCCAGTGCAGGGAGCGTGGGCATTGCAAGATTTCTGGCAAAAATCTCGGTTGCAGGTGTGCGGAGGTTGAAGACGAAGTGCTGCAGTGGACTGGCGGTCCAGGAGAAAAGAAAAAGAAGGAGAAAAAAGGCCGAACCGGCTGGGAGAGGGGGAGAGGAGAGGCGCGGGAGCTGGGCCGCGTAGGGGAAGGGGGAGTTGGGCCAACGGGTTGGCCTAGGTCGGGGGGAATAGAAAAAAAAAGAAGAGAAGGAAAGGAAAGAAAAGGAAAGAGAGGGGGAAAAAGGAGAAAAAGAAAAAGGAAAAAGAAAGAAAAATGGTGGTTGGCTTAATTAGTATAATTTGGGCAATTTGGGATGTTTAATAAAATATAAATATTAAAATAATAATTAAATTCTCTTTTTAAGTTAATTTAGGGATTTTTGAAAGAATTTTCTTAAATTTCATTTTAATTAACAAAACACTCTAATTTTCTCCAATTAAATTATTTATAAAATTTATATTAATTTGAAACTTTTTTATCATTCTTAATTTAAATAAATTAATTTATTTAATTAATTTCTCAAAATAAAATCCTTAATTAGCTTAAAATACCACAATTCTTCCTATTTAAAACACTTATAAATTTCTTCTTGATTTGCCCTAATTAACTTCCTTTTATTTTAATAAAAGTAAATTATTTGATTAACTTTCAAAATAAAAATCTTATTTAATAATAAATAATAGAAATTAGAATTTTCGGGGCATTTCACCTAATTCGCTTTCAGTGATCACTACATTTGGTTCATGGAGCTTTATCAATCTCTTTACCTTATCAATCGCCCATTCATAGTTATCTTCCTTTTCTTTTGTCATAAATGTAAATGCTAAGGTAATGATATAATTTTTACCACTAGACACCCATCCAATGACTTTCAAGAAAGAAAAGTTGTACTTATTTGTTTTGTATGTGTAATCCAAACAAATGACATATGGAAACATATGAAACAAAGTAAAAGAATCTGAGTGCGCAAATACAATATTACTAACCACATTAGAGTCGGAGAACCGATGATGCCATAAATGATATTCGTTGGCTTCCATGAAGTGTAATAGTTGTTGCATAACTATAATTCCCATCAGGCTCTATACCTTGAACTTATATCTAGCATTATAGATTGTCCTAAGTATTGTAGTATTATCCCCATAACCCTATTTTAACTTGTCGATAATCTTCCTTAGTTTGACATTTATTTGAGTTAGTTCATGCAACAACCTATGCTTTTATGGAGATAATCGACAAGAAAACAAGTGTCCCTATAAATACTTACCTAATCTACAATTATGCATACTACATTCTACCACTAGTCTCTAATCACCGCAAGCATCTTTCCTTCCATGTATCATAAATTTACAACCACACATTTTTGTCTTAGTAGATCAAACACTTTTTAGATTCATTGAATGTTGTTTTCTATAAGCACTACTTCTTCACAATGTTTCAAAATCCTACATTTTTTTGACCTCTCGATATGTAAAATTATATTATGAGGCCTTCTGATTTTTGTAAGCTGCTCAATTAATGACTCATGAATCATGGTTATTAAAAATCTCTTTTGTCGTAAATAATAAACTCCAATCAATATTAATTGTATTTTCATTATGTAATTAATAATTAAAATCTAAAGTTATAAGAAATATATAAATACAAAAATAAATAACAAAAATTTATGGTCCGCTGTCGAATGACTTGTCAGAGTTTAAAATCGATCGGTAAATGACTTATTAGATCTTATCCGCTGTTGGATAAATGATTCGTCAATATTACTGACAAGTAAGTCCTCCTTCATTATCACCTTTTATGTACAAAATTAAATTATATGTCATGGTGTTAAATAGAATAAAAATATGATATACTTGCGGGAACAATAGACAAAGGTGATTGGGAAGGCAGTAAAGTAAATTAATAAAAGCTTTATTTTTAACTGAGTTAGTTTGCGTAATTATTTTATTAAATGAAGCTAGTTTTCTAAATAGGAAAAATATTTAAGGAATGTGGTTGATTATTAGAAATCAAAGGTCTATATTGTTTCGTGAGACGAGATTTTTTCTAGCGATACAGACACAGTAACAAACAAATAGTATACTTCCACAATTTCTTACCCGCATGTGCTGCCTCCGTAGAAAGGATTGCCACATAGCAGAGGACAAACAGAGACATTGAGAGGAGAGACTAAAGTCTAAAGAAGGTGGGGGCGGGGGAAATGTTTTTGTTGCGATACCCACAACTTCCGAAGATCCAAACAATACACCCACTGACTCCTATTACTCATCCACGTGCTATACGACATAAAACCACCCTAATACAAAAGCTCACGAGCGTCAAAAGGCGGACACACGCGGCTTGATGTCTGTCCTTCTTTCCTCCCCGTGTTGGAATGGTTCACGTGCTAACCCAGCCGCTAATTTTTTCAGCGGTACTTGCTGCGGTGATGAAATATCACCGTCTGCTTGCAGAAGCACAATTCTTTCCTCTTTTTTTTTAAATATAAAATAATTATATATTTAAAAAAGATTAAGTTAAGTTTTTTAAAAAATAAATAATTATTTTTGATAAATAGATAGTAGTTAGTTTTCTGCGATTTATGCCGGCTTTCGTGAGATGAGTTGCGATATTAAACTTGTCTGAAGGGAAAAAGGAGTGGGAGAGGCCCGCAAATTTTACCGAAGCAATTTTTATCTCGTGTTCCCGTTTTAATTTTATGTATGTTCTCCCAAAATTTACATTATACATACTTATGTAACAGTAGTTTCGCTTACATTTCTAAATTATTATATAAAATCAATAGTTTGTTTTCGTATACTGTCTTGTAGTATCACGTGTATAATAATGTTTATTATATTATACAGCCTAGTAAAAGAAAGAAGTAACTATACTCCGGCTGTTATTTCTTAGTTTTGTATTAGGGTCGGTAAAGTAAATGGTGAAAGAAAAGTAAGAAGAAACTATTTTTTTTAATAATTTAAAAGAAATTATGAATTTAAATAAATAAACAATTCACATAAAAATAGATTACTATAATTAATAATAATAATAATAATAATAATAATAATAATAATAATAATAATTATTATTATTATTATTATATGTGGTTAAGATTGAATTCAAAAGAGTACATATACAATATTTAATCAAAGTAATAAGATTACATAAATCAATAGGGATAAAATGTTTAAACAACGGATAAAACAAAAGGGCTCCAAACATGGGCAAAAATTCTCACCGGTTAGTCTAACTACAAGCATTATCACTCTCCATCAATCATTAATTGACCATTGCTTGAGAGCTAACGGTCATAGCTATTGTCAACTAGGCTCTCATCACCTTGCACAAATATATCACCTATCCATTAAATGAACATGGACCACAAGTAGTAGTATCAGTAAACGAGAACTAAGTAAGAGTTAATTATCACACATAAGCACATATATGATGTCACACCATTCCCCGAATCGAAGAATCATGCTATAACATATTTGAACTCACACCATATAGTTAAGATACATAATAACATTGTAAGAAATTAAGAATATATCACATGAAGAACCTCAATCCAGTGAAGGAAAAATCTTAAGGCATCCCTATCATGCAATTCCATTATAATCCACATTATTTGACTTATAATCATACATGTGTATTAAAGCATTAACAACAAACACATATCATGTGAGCCACTGGTACATATGGATACAAACTCCTAGCCACAAGCTTGGACATTAAGTCCTACCTCCAACAAACATAATTCATGAGCACCATCACGACAAAAAGCATATAAGACAAATCCTACAAGGACTCCAACATCATATCACAATGGACAGAAGCCAATGGTACAAATCATAAACATATATCAATGTTCATATAGAGACATCTTGTCTTATCACAAATGAACAAAAGCCATAGGGTAATATAAACCATAAGAGCGGGGATGGTAATGGATGGGGGTATCGATCGTGTACCCCTTATCTATTACCCAAACGAGATAAGAAAACCTATACTCATATCCTTATTCAAATTTGGTGGCTATTTTTTTCCTTCCTTTATATGCATATGCATATCCATATTCATTTATATATCCATTGGGTATAACCCATCGGGTTTAAAACAAAAACCATCAAATGTTAGAGTTAGGTACTTATATTATTAGAGTTTAATTATATTTTCACTTTTATCCTTTAGAAAATATATTAAAGGTTATATAAATGAAGGGTAAATAAATAATTTTATATAGGGTAAATAGATGTGGCTATGAGTATGTATATGAAGGCGAGTACAGATTGAGGATCCCTTACTCGTATCCATATCCAATCCCCGCAAATATTTATCATTTTCCTCCATATCTGTATTCATATATGTTTATATGTATCTATTGGATAAAATCCATCAAGTTTTGTGTAAAACCCATGCAATTGTCATCCCTACATGAAAGCATCTCACTCAAATACAAATGGACATCTTGGGTGGGGGGTTTGTACAGAGACTCTAATGGCTACCTAGCTCAGAACCGTAGTATGCCATTGTAGGTCGGACATCCCATCCACTATCAATGGACTCCGACTAAGGTACTCTCATGAATGGTATCTTAATCCTTAATAATGCACATAGGGCTCTCAAAAAAATTCTTTGTGAAAGCCTCTAAGGCACACCAAGCTTACTCTCCTTCTCTAAATTTTGGTGATACATATGAAAAGGAAGGTTATGTGGCATCCTCTTGTAAAACTATTAGAAATGTTAAAGTTGCTTCAATGACTAATAAGGTGGGGGTGCTTCAGGGAACTAGGGAACCATCATTCAATTATAGGCTACTTACCCCTCAAGAACCCATTGATTGGGTACCTAAGCTATGACATTTGTGTTTGTAAGAGTACTTCAAAGTCAAGACAAGAAGCAACAAATAATTCCTATATAGATGGCTCTCAAGGTACATGATGGTTGATTGGACCATGTTCTCAAATTTGACACCATATGATGGAGATAATGTCACTTATGGAGAAAATTTTAAAGGAAAAATCATTAGTATGGGTAATGTAAGTATCAATAATTATAAACCCTTTGTCAATGGTGTTTACTTGGTTGATGGCCTTAATCATAACCTAATTAACATTGACCAAGTATATGACATATGATTTCTTGTTAATTTCTCTCATTAATTTTGTATATTATCTAATGACATTGATAAATATGTCATATTTGTATGCCACATATTAACAATGTGTATATTATAGAAGTCAAATCAATTAATTTGCATAATGCACGCTTGAGTGCAACTTATAATGACACATGGTTGGTTATGGCATAAAAGAATTACACATGGTGGCATGGATTTACTAAGAAAAATTGCTAGAAAAGGCCTAGTGGGTGGTCTTCCTACGTTGAACTTTGCAAAAGATCAATTATGTAATATATATCAATAAGGAAAACAAAATAAGGTCTCTTTTAAACTCAAAAATGTTATGATCACATCTAAACCACTTGAATTGTTACATTTATACTTATTTGAGCATATTAGGATCTATATTAGAGGTGGTTGTAGATACACATTAGTCATATTAGAATATTATTCTTGTTGTACATGGAATTTGGTCCTTTATACTGACAATGATGCTTTTGGTGCATTTGTTGTGATTTCTAAGAAATTCCAAGTGAAAAAGGGCACAATTATCTATTCAATAAGGTGTGATCATGGCAAGGAGTTTGATAATGCCACATTCATGAAATTCTACAATCAAAATGACAATTCTAACAACTTTTCAATACCAAGAACAACTTAACAAAATTGCGTGGTTAAGAAAAAGAACAAATTCTTGGTGGAAGTAGTAATGACAATGATTTGTGACTCTAAGCTTCCAATTGCTTTTAATGTCAAGTTGTGCCAACTGTGAATTTTATCATGAACTAATTCCTAATACGAGCAATTATCAAGGCTAAGAAATCAAATGTGGATTATTTCTACACAATTGGTTGTAAACATTTTGTTTCCTTCACAATGAAAAAAGAAACTTGGGTAAGTTTGAATCTAAAGTAGATGAAGGTGCATTCATTAGCAATTCTTTACACAATAAGGCTTACTAGATCTTAAAAAAATGTAACATGTTAGTAGAAGAATCCATTTATGTTTTTCTGTGTGAATATTATTCAAGTGTGAAGGGTTTTGATGAGGATGATGTGGGGCCTTCCATCTAGTTTGATAGCTTGTTGGAGAAAGAGGATCCAAACTCAAAATAGACCTAAGAAGAAGAATGAAAAGATGATGCACCTTGTATTGAATAACAAGAGCATGAAGTAAGAATGGATCTTCTAAGAGCATGGATATATATTTATGGACACCCTTAAGAGATCATCATTGGTGATCCTTCAAAAGGAGCTACTACACAATCTTCTATAAATAAAATTTGTAATCATATATCATTTCTTTCTCAAATAAAACCAAAATCTCACTTAAAATCCTTGAATGACGTAAATTAGGTCATGATAATGCTAGATGAGTTTAATAAATTTGAGAAAAATCAACTATGTATAATAGTCCCTTTGTGTAACACCCATATTTTTAGCACTTAACTTTTTTTGTTAAAAGAGTTATTTGTAGAAGCTAAAACATTAAAATCATAAATTATTATTACCACACTTAGTATAAGTTTGGTTTTTTCTACCATTATTACTAAGTATGCAAAGGTCGCTATGACACAAATAAAAGGTATTATAAGAGAACATGTCATAAACATATCGAATCATACATGCGATGCCATGGTACAATAATAGGCTAGAAATTATTTATCACTGAGGACACATGCTCAATATACCATTGCATTTAAACCATAACATGAAACTTAATAAAACAAAAACATGCCAAGGATGTTCTACAAAGGGAAGACACCAACCTATATTTAACCATCTTCCATAAAAAAAATATCTCATAAATTTCAACCAACCATACCAAAATATTCAAAAACACCACAAGTATGGCATAAAGGTAGCTATCTAACATAAATAAGGCATGATGGAACGCACCAAACCATAGATAGAGCACAAAGGCAGCAATCAAATCACATGTAAGACATAAAGGCAATTATCAACCCACCGATCCATTTTAATTCCAATAACCAAACACTAATTACTTCCCTTTTAATTAGTTGAGGGAAAATCATATCAAATTAGAGACTCTAAGAAACTCCAGTCATACAATAGCACAAAGTTAACACAATATCTTATCAACAAAAGGACACTAAGGTACCCTAGTTATACTAGCACACAATGGAAACCCATTACTCTATTGATAAGGAAACCTAATCTCATAAGTATGCATATCCTATAAGGAGTCTAAAGAGTTAAGTAGAGGAAGATAAAGGACCTAGCTGAGGCACTATGGCACACCGACAAAAATCTAAACTAAATGATGGATTAAACCACATCTCGTGAATAGTTATCTCTAAAGAACTGCCATTTCTAATCTCAAGGTCTTTCACTTAAATATTAGTATTGTATTTGGTGATCATAGATATCACATTGATGGTGCCAATCCACAAGCACACATATTTATTATAGCACTTTCAAGTCGTATCCCACAAGGACTTTGCAATTAAATACTAAACTTCATTATTTTAGCTATCTAGATCATTATAGAGTGAAAATATGCAGGTAGATAGTGAAAATAAATATAACAAATAACTGAGTATAGATTCTAAAATGATAAATATAAATCCTAGGATTGAACTTTGGTCTCTGAATTGGTATTCGACAATGAAATAATGCTATATTATAATTTAGTTCAATGGCATGGACAATCGGTATAAATATATTCATTAGCCGCGTTCAAGGTCTAAGAACATATTTAATCTAATTTTTTGATTATTTTCGTGACTAACTAATTAAATTAAACCCATAAGTACCACTGATTCTATAGTCATTGAGAACCAAACATCTACTTTTTTGATCATTCGAATCCTCGTCCATATGTTAATTTCCTATAATGGTTTCAACCTTTCAATTGTAAACAATATCTAAATAGGTTGACTTCTGTCAAATCCCACTTAAAATGATCAACCCTAATATATGAAACAACACATACGAACTAAACATACAACATATACTTTAATTCATCATATTAATACCAAAATAGACCTAATTAATTCCTAGAAAAAGGAATTACTCACTCATGATTGCAAGGAAACATAAGAAAAGTAAATTGCATAACAAATATAATGATAGAATAACAATTTATAAAGATGAGAATGAATTGAATTAACCATGAATTGAAGAAGAATAGAGTTGATTACAGAGTTGAATGTATAAGAAACATGCACTAAAACTTGAAAATTAAACTAAGGAATTCAAGATATAATACATGAGGTTTTTTTCTTCGGAAAAAAGAGGAAGAAAATCTCCTAAAGATCTCCTCCAAAATTTCTACAGACAGCCCCCACAAAATGCCCTAAGAAAGGCTACATCGTGCATTAAAAATGTGGGTAACTACTGCTGCACGGTAGTGAAAGGTTTGCACAGGCTGGCCATGCAACATTTTTAGTTTCAACTTGTTGTGCACGATGAGTCTCAACTCTTGCACGACTGTGAAGTAGGCCATGCGCCATTTTTTCCTTCGAACTAGGCTGCATCAGGGTTGCATGGCTGTGCAGCTAGCTATGCTAAGGCTGTGTAACGCCATTTTCTTGTCTCTTTTGACTTCTTTCGACCTCTTTTTAGCTCTTTGAATTCCTTGACTCCTCCATAAACATGTGATGTTGATTTATCTTCCGTTAATTCCTTTCATTCTTAGTTTTCTACTTCAAATACATGCACCACTTCCTTGAATTTGTGCTTTCTTGTGCAAATCTCTGAAAAAAACAAATTCTAAGAGAGTAGTAATGCAAACTATGGACTTGAAATATGATAAAATTCTTATTTCAGACCAAATAAAATCCTAAAATGTAGGTAAAGCAAGGTAAAAATATAGAAAATATTCAATTTACCCTAAAACCCTAGTTGGCCACCCCAAACCCTAGCCAAGTTCTCTATACACCCTTTTACCAACCTATGTATTATTTTCCATCCAAGGAATCCAATCACACCAACAACTCTCCCCTTACCTTACTTACACCCCAAGGTAACTTTGCACACATAAGGATCATCCCCATGCAAACACCATCCATCCTATGCAAACCCTAGACTTCCCCGTGCAAGATTCACTCCACTATCTTATTTTGTCCATATTTTCCTTTTATTCATCCCTTCATGGGTCATGAGATAATTAGGTTGTTCTCATTTTCCTTTAGTCAACTCATTTTCCCTTTTCCTCTTTTTATCCTTTCACCCCATACCATATTATTAAACCATCCTAGTACGCATGTCCTAGAGGCTCATACCACATAATACTATAAGCACAACATACACATCATTTTACACATGCGATAAGGAAGTTACATAAACGTACCTTAACTCCACATTGCGCTATAAGTAAGCAATCATAATAATATAAGGTATACAATATAACATAACACATGGCATAAAAGGCACATAATACACACAAGCGGCCTTAACTACATCCTTACCTAAGGAGGAGGAAGTGGGGTTGGAGAAGTGAATTTATAGGCTAGAAGAGGGAGAGTGAGAGGGTGATTATGGTGGTGGTGGATTCTCTGGGTTGAGCTGGTTGGAAAGGTTGTGGCGTTGCAACAGAAGGGGCGGTGCAGGTGGTAGCTGCTATAGTGCCCAAAGGTGGTGGAAGGGTGAAGGAGATGGAGGAAAGGAGAGAGGAAGGTAGAGAGAGTTAGAGGGGTATTTTTTGGGTGTTTTAGGAGATAGGAAGAGTGGTGGCTGTGATAGGGATAGTGGTGCACGACGACGAGAAGGGCGGCGATGGAGGAGAATGGGCAGTTTAGGAAACCAATTTGGCACGGCTAAGGCAACTCGTGCAGGAGGAATTAGAGGTAGTGGGTGGTGTGGTTCGGTGGAGAATGATGTAGGAAGGAGTTTGGCGGGTGTCATAGGCTTCAGCGTTGGGCACAGGTGGTGGCGAGGCGTCTGAAGTGGTGGTGGCACAAGGGGAGGTAAATTTTTTAGGCAAGAAAAGACGGTTGATTGAGGGGTCAATTGGGGGTATTTATAGGCTAATCGGGGTGGATACGATAGAGGAGGAAGAGGACAAGAGGGGAAGGTGTGGCAAGGTCACCGGCTGGCAGTGGTAGGCCGGTACAGGCCTGCGATTTGCAAGTTTGGTTAGGTCGGGGAGGAGAAAAAGGAAGGGAAGAAAGTCATGCGTGAGAGGGGTGCAGGGTAGGTTGGGGTCAGAAAAGGACGGGGAAGAGAAAGGAGGTGGCAGGCTGGAGTACGATGGTTGGCCGGGTGGTGTTGGCAGGGGTAGGTCTTCGATTTGCAGGGTGTGGGAAAGGAGCAGAAGGAAGAATAAGGTGATAGGGTCGGGCTGGGTGGTATGGGGGAAAGAAAAGAAGAAAAAGAAAGGGGGAATCAGGCGGCTGATGGGGGGAAATCGATGCGGGCTGGGCTGTGTGGGGGAGAGAAGAGGGAGATGAGAGTGGGGCAATGAGGGGGTTGGCCTAGTCCGGGTGAAGAAGGGAAAAAAGAAAAATGAGAAAGGAGAGAAAGGAAATAAAAAGGAAAGAGAAAGGGAAAGAGGGAAAAAAAGAAAAAGGAAAAATAGGTTGGTTGGGGTATTTAGAATATTTTAGTATTTTTTGAATATTTATAATATTAATATTTAGTAAAATAGTAATTAAATTCCCTTTTTAGATTAATTTATGATATTTTGAATAAATTTTCCTAAATTCCATTTTAATTAGAAAAAACACCCTAATTTTTCCTAATTAAATTATTTATTATTTTTCTCTTGATTTTGCCTTAAATATGCCTTATTTTAATAAAGTAATTTATTTAATTAATTTTCCTAACAAATCCCTATTTTAATATAATTTTTTAAATTAGGGATTTAGGGTATTTCAGCTAGTTAGTGAGAAGAGAGTAGGAGATGAAAAAAATGGAGTGAAGAGAGGAAGTAGGTTGGCTAAAAATGCAGAGGTTGTACATGTATGTATATATATATATAATGTAGAGGGTTGTGTGTATGTATATATTCACATAGATGGGGAAGAGGGGTATGATTCAACAGAGAAGGGTAGGGTAACATGGATGAGTGAGAGGGATGGTTCAATAGGTGAGGGGTGTGGGTGTAGTGAAAGTTGCAATGTAAGGTAACGGGGGACAGGGAGAGTGTTTGGGGGAGGAAATGGGGCACACAAAGGGGATTATGGAGAAAAAAGGTAGGGTAAGGTACAAATATAATAGAAACTTATTTATTTTGTTTTAGGTTTAGTCTGGATTGGTTAGAGTACCGGATAAAAATATATCAAGTAAAAATAATTAGGTTTAGGATAATTTTAACACAAAGAAAAGAGGTAAAAATAATTGGGGAAAAATATTTATGAATTTATTTAGGTTATGGAGTAAAGGTTATTAATTAAATAATTAGGCCAAGGCTTAGTGGGTTATTTTGAATAGAAAGGCTAAATACCTAAAAATAAATGTTACAAAATTTTGGGGGTGTTACCCAAATATTTGAAGAAATTTATGTTTAATTATGGTGAAATATACTGATATGTGTGATGAAATATGGTGTTTTTTTTTGTTGAAAACTTTTAAGACTATGGTGAAAATATTGGAGGTGAATATTTTCATTTAGCATGGTGAAATTTTAAGAATATGTCGATGAAATATATTTTTGTGGAAAAATGTTAATAGAAGTGCCACATTTTTTTTATAGTTATTTGGTGAATGATATGTAAAATATTGGTGAAAGAAACTTATATCTATGATGAAGTATATGTAAAGTTTGGGCGAAAGATCATAACAGTCATAATTTATTGTTGATAACTTATGTATTTTTTAAAGTAAAGTTTTTTATGCATTTAGTGAAGATAATGAGTTAAAGATCTAAGGGAAAGTGGTTGGTAACCAGAAGGATGGGTATAATTTTGATAATTGGTATGCCTACATAATTGGATTTTGTTTTAGGAATTATTATGTACATTATTATTCTGATGGTGAGACTCTATATATGAGGAAATTTTGCTGCTAGAAAACTAGTTTGAAATCTAAAATTGGGGTAGAAGATATGACATGCAAAAAACTTGATTTTAGAGCTAACTGTTATGTTAGGGTTCAATTTAATATTGATCGTGAATATTTCCTCATCAGAGATGTCTACTTAAGTTGCGTATTGAATTGGTAGGAATGTAGTTTGATTTTGTCATTAATTTAAAAGATCATGAGGTTGATATTTCTACTACTATTAGAACCATAAGAATTGTTGTTGGTTTCACAATGAGTGATACCTATAATACAATGGAAAGAGAAAAGATAAAGATAATTGAACGAACACATTATGGTGCTCTTATTGAGATTTTCAAGAATAGATTTAGGATTGAGGATAACTTTTATTATGACTTTCAATTGGATGAGGAAGGAATACTGTGTAACTTTTTTTATGTGCTTGGATGATGAATGAAGATTATTAAAAAAATTAGTGATTTAGTTGTTCATGATACCACATACTAGACAAACAAGTATGTTTTGATATGTGGTCCCTTTATTGGTGTGAACCATCATAACTATAATTTTATGTTTGGCATGAGGTTTTTGTTAAATGAAATAACAAAGCTTTCATACATCTTTTCACTTTTCAATACTTTCCTAAAGTATGTGGGTGTGGATGGCTCCAAACTTATGATGATAATGATTGATCAATATGTTGCGATAAAAGAAATCATTGGTATTATTTTCTCATAATCAAAACACAAACTTTGTGTGTTCCACATAGCCCAAAATTCAAAGAAGCATATTAGTTGGTTGAGGAAGAAGAAGGATTTACTTGATTACTTTAAATATATGTTGAAGTATAATGAAACAAAAGTTGTGTTCAACTTTTATTAGGATGAGTATGTTCATTATTTAATTTTTATTATCATTTTTATGGAAGGTAAGTTTAATTATTGGTGAAATATTAGCTTCTTGTTATTGAAAGATATTAATATCTGTGGTGAAGAATAATCATGATAATAGTGAAAGATTAGGGGGACAAGGGTGAAAAATAAGCATGATAATAGTGTAATATTATTAGAAATTTGGTGGCCTTTATTGAAGTATGGGTTGAAGATCAACAGTATGATGGAAAATATAAACAAAACATTAGTAATTTCTTACAAGTTGAGCTTCTTTTATGTATTTGATGAGAGCCTTGTCCAAGTCTACAAGTATTTTGTTTAGGTATTTCTTTTCTTCATAAGTAGCATCCTCTAGTGGACTCGCAAAATATGAGAATATTATAAGCATTCAATATCAGGGAACAATATACTCATTGAAAAATATAGTATGGAGAAACTATAGTTTCGGTCATTGCGATGTCAAATATTCTTAGTGATTGATCAAACTTCAATCTCTCAAGTTTGTTGAGATATTTTTTCCACACAACTCACTTTTTACCCAAGTGAGTTGCCATTGTAAGGTGTGAAATTATCCTCATTCAAGGCTATTTCCTTCACATTGAAGATTAGATCAATACATATGAAAAATATTTATATGAAATGTGTAAACTTATTTTATGTATTATATAGTGAATAGTGGTGAACAATTGTTGCCTTACTCAGAATATACACCATCTTTGTTTATTAGTTTTTGGACTTTGTTGTCTAGGCTTGTTGGGCCTTTGATGCTAACAAATTTGATCATGAATGGAGATCTTAGATCTGGGAACGTTTTTATTGAGTTTGTTTTAGTTTCTCCCTTGCGTTTTGTTTTTGATGATTTCCTTGATTCTTTATGTTACCATTTCTTTCTCTTAAGGCTTTTTGTAATACCCTAAAATTTTACCTAATATTAATTATGATTAATTAATATTTTAAGCTCATTCAAATTTTAATCTCCAGGTCATTATATTTTTTAGCATAATCCTAACCTCAAATAATTGATAGATTAAATTTTAGATTAACTCTCAAAAGTTTAAACATAAACTTAATCCCAATCCTAACCCCAAAATTTTCCTTCTTTTTTCTCTTTTTTCCCCTTTTTCTTTTCCCTTTTATCTTTTTTTATCCTTTCCTTTCCTATGACCTACATCTCACTCCCATTTCTCTTTCCCCTGTTATGCACAACCCTTTACCCCATCTCATTTCCTTTTCTCATTTTCCCTTTCAGACCAAACACACCCCTCATCCACATGCACAAATGTCCCTTTCTCTTCCCCTTCCTTGCCATCCAACCCTACACTACATAACCTGCTCCCCTACACTAGCCTCCTTGTAATGTACCAACCTCTACACCACCTACAACACCCTCACCAACCCAAGCCATGTTGAAATCCTTACCTTTTGGCACCTACACTCCTCACATTTTTCTCACCCTATAAATACTCCTTCTTCTCTTTCTACTCCTTTATCTTCCTTAATTTCCCTTCGCATGTCAAGAAACCAACTAGTCGAGCACCTTTCCTTCCTTTCAATTTTATCCTTGCTCTATTTCCTTATTTTCATCACCTCCCATCACCGCCACCTTCTTACCCACGATCATCACCTCATCCTCGTCAACCTCCCTCATCGTCACCTAGACATTTCTGCCCCTTTCCTTCTTCTCAAGTTGATCCATTCATTTTCATTAAAGCACACTTGACCTATGCGCACCTAGCACTGTCATACACCCCTTACACGTCCAGCCCATGTCTCACTCCCAGATGTGAACTAATTTCCCCTTAAATCCACATATGCCTCAGTTGTTCCCTTCTTTGCATTCCACACTCCCAACTGTGCATTATTTCCCCTCAGTCTATGCACACTCTTCCTCAATCATGCCACATTGCTTTCTCCATAGAGCACCGTTGTTCCCTCCACTGCGCACACCCTTTGCCAAGCCTTCCACTTTCAATTATATCCATTTTTCTTCCTTATCCTTTTCCATAGTTTTCCTTTCAATTTTCCTAAGTCTAATCTTATTGTATTTTGACTTCTAGGTAATATTATGATGGTATTAGAGGAGGAGTTATATGTATTACATTCTTAGAGACTAAAGATGCTTCGATAAATATACATGTCATAGCTAGTCCTTTTATGTGCAATATATGTATTTATATATGATATCATTTTTGGAATTCTTTTATGGATAATATTATTATTATGATGATGTATATGTTGTATCATATGAAGTAAAAGTGAGAAAGTTGTGAAAGCATGTGTATATTGTGGGTTGGCATCAATTGAGATATGCATAATCCATATATAATTAAGGTTCTACATTTTGTTATGATGATAGTGTATATTGGAGGTTAAAAAATCATTCATATTGGGACTCATAAGATTTTTGTGGAAATATGGGTATTTTAGCTATCTTAGGGTTAATTTGGTCAATATGGGTTAAACACGGAATCTTGGGTATTTTAAGATGACAATTGGTACAAAATTTATTAAACAAATTGTGTGGAATGTATATGGTGAATATGACTGGTTCAAGTCCATTAAATGGGAAAAGTGGTTTTAAGTGGAATTTATAATCCAAAGGGCGAAATTATTATCACATGTGTGAAATGATGGAGTTTCACCTTAATTTCTAAATATACTAAAAATATTGGCCTTTTAGGATATCATATTAAATTTGATGGTTATGTAAATATTATGGGGAGAATTATGATTTAATTGTGAAATTAGGGTTTTGTGGGGAGAGATAAATAGTAACACTAAAGGTAGGCTATTATCGCATGAGTAAGACATTAGAGTTAAACCTATATTTTTTTAGTATGTTGTTAATAATAATATTCTAAGGATAGGTATCGAATTTTTTGATGAAATGAGTACCAGGGAAGGAGTTATGGTTAATTTATTAAAATTAGGATTTTTAAGGAGGGATGTGGCCTTTTCCTTGGGAAATGTATCAGTAGTCATGTGGTTGTGCTTCACATATTTTAAATGATTATCTTAAGATATATTATGTGCCTTGCATGTTTACATATGTTTATGTATGAGGACCTTGAGATATACTATCATGAATAAGATAATAATTACTTAAAGAGAAAGATTATGTGAATCAGAGCTGAGGTATTATGTGTTAGTTCCATCAGATGATAATAGTGGTTCATGTGTGTTCTTCCTTGAAAAGTGCTATAGACCATTCCATCGGTTTAAAAATAATGGGATTTCAGGACTTAACATAAATCAAAATATGATCTTGTGATAAGCAATAGTGAACAAGATATAAACCATTCCACCAATTTATGAATAGTAGCAAGGAGTATTTTGCTTCAAGAGGTGCTTCAAACCGTTCCACCAATTTAAGAATGGTGGTCAGAAGCATGTTACCCTAATGTTTGTCCGGTCAATTCCATTAGACGATAATTGTCTTAGGTATGTTTTTTCCTAAGAGGTGCTTTAGTTCATTCCACCAAATTAAGAATATCGGGGTCCTTGAACTCAATGTAAATATGAATATAGTTAATGATTGTATCTAATAATGATAATTTGGAATCAGTATTATCTTTCATCAAATTAACTTAATTATTGTGCCCGCTTATGTTTTTGTATGAATTATGTAATCTGTGTGATATGGGTATGACTGTATTGTCACCTTACTCAGTATGTAACCTACTAATCATCCATTTTATCGGTGTTACTCATTTCCATGAGTAGATGAACCGGATGAGTTTGTGTAGGCTTTTGAAGACCCATTGGATGACTATGATGTATATGATGTGCTTATTAGGGGAGGGTGGTGACTTTATCTTTAGGACTTAGGTCTTAGAGTCGAGTTATCCAATTGACACTTTTGGCTCTAATACCTCTTGGGACTGTTAGTTTCCTAATTTATCTCTTTATGCATTTTTCCTTTTGTACTTGAAGTAATTCTCTAAGCACTTGTTTAAATTTATGAAATCTATCTCATTCCTTGGTTTATCATGTTTAAATGTCTAACTATTTTATCTTGTATTTGATGTAAGGATGGTATAATAATAATCCATTTTTTCTGTTGAGTATGGTAGTAACACCCAATTATGTTTATTTTATGCTTATGCTTAAATGAAATTTTTTTAGTTATAAATTTTGTGGCGATACACTTTTCCTTTTGTCCTTTTTTTATCTAGATTGCTTGCTTCAAAGTTTTTCTTAGTTATCTTTGTCTTCTTTGTACTTGAGTTATTATATCTTATTGTTTTCCACCTTTTTTGAATCTTGTTTAGTTTTTTTTTTTCTGGTTCATATTCTCCCTCCCTTATTAATAGTTCTCATTGCACTATTAACACTTCATTCATGAGAGCAAGTGTATCCTATTTTTCTTCAACAATCCTGACCAATAAAATAATGGTGAAAGATGAGCTATTTAATAGCGAGAGATAAATAACCAACAAGTGAAAGATCATTTATGAAATGGTAAAAGTCTATTATTACATACATTTTTAACTCTATATTTTTTTGAGTGTATCTTGAATCGACTCCATCTTATAAGTTTATCCTATCCTAATTGTAAACTTTGACTACATATTTGGTGCATAATATAACAAAGTTTTAGTTCATGCAGGTTGGAGAAAGCTTTATCTGATCATTTAAATAAGCCAAAATCAATGATGGATGAGAATAGGAGGTAGATCTGAATTCCCTCTCTACCATAAAACTATATTTTTTTAATGAAGTATTACAGAAAGTGGAAAAGGAATTAATGATTGTTGTCGTGTGGTTGAAGCTCAAATATTTATATATGATAAAGTCTATAGAAAATTTTCTATTTTTGAAGAGCCGGCTTCATTACCTAAAATTAGGTGAGAATAATTCTTTAAAATTTTATTTGGATAAGTTTAATTCTATTATGATTGATTTACAAAATATAGAAGCCAAGATTGAGGATGAAGATCTTGCCATAATGCTTGTATGTTCTTTGCTTGCAAACTTTAAGTATTTTTATGAGACTGTGTCGAATGGGAAGGATGAGTTGGTCCTTGAGGATGTGAAATATGGCTTACTACAATGAAAGTTGATTGACAGTTAGTTGACTGCTAGTGGTAATTTTGGGGGCTCATATAGCGAGGGACTTGTCGCTAGGGGAATGACTTAGGAGTGGGGTCTAGTGATCATAATAAGTTTAGATCTAAGTTAAATAATTGACACAAGAATATGGTGTGCCATGGGTGTCACAAGAAGGGGCATATTAGGAAGTTTAGTCCTAATAAATAGTTTAGTGCTAAGTTTAGTGAGTCATCCAGTACAAAGGAAGATGTTGATGTTGTATATGATAATAGTGATGGAGATATATTGACGTCCACTGATAGACATACCAAGATGACTGAGAGTTGGATATTGGATTATGGGTATTATTACCATATTTATTCTGATCGAAGTAGGTTTCATACTTTTAAGGTGACTAAAGGCGGATTTGTTTTGATGGGAACTAATGATGCTTGCAAAGTTGTTGGGATTAGCAAAATGAAGATGATGATGCATGATGGTGTGGTTAGGACACTATCTAATGAGATATATGTCCTAGAGATGACCAAGAACCTCTTATCATTGAGTTCCCTAAATTGTAATGGGTACTGGTGTGCGATTGGGAATGGTACCTTGAGAGCTACAAAAGGGCTCTTATAGCAATGAAGGGGAAATGGGTTGGGACACTATATGAGTTGGTGGGTTCCAATGTTGTAGGATCAATTATCATGACATCGGTGCAGTTGAAAGACTTAGATGTTACGAGACTGGCATACGAGTGTTAGGGTACTGACTGAGCTCTTTCAGAGGGGCCTATTGGATGGACAGAGTATGGGTACTATAGAAATTTGGGAGCACTGTGTGTTTGGCAATAAAAAATGAGTTAACTTTTCGATGGCTAAGCATAATATGAGGGAACCCCTTAAGTATATTCATTTAGATTTATGGGTTCCAATGAGAGTGGTTTCCAAAATAGGTTTGTCGTACTTACTCACATTTGTTGATGAGTTCTCTAAAAAGGTATCGGTGTATTTCTTGAAACATAACAATGATGTGATTATTGCTTTCACATGATGCAAGACCTTACTAGATAGAAAATTAAGTTAAGTATCTTTAGATAGATAATGCTCTTGAGTTTGTTAATCAAGTTTTTACTAAGTTTTTCTAGGACCATGGGATAGAGAGACAACACACTTGTGTTGGAAAACCACAACAAAATGGGGTCAATAAGTAGATGAACAAAACCTCATTAAAGAAAGATCATTGTATATTATTATACGATAGAGAGTTTTGCGCTTAGGTGATTCACGTGGCAACATACTTGATGAATTGGTCACCCAACCGATCCATTAAGTTGAAGACCCTTGGGATTTGTGGTATGGTAAGCCAATTGATTACTTTGATTTTCATATATTTATTTTCCCTTCTTATGCTTATGTGGATGATGATAAACTTGAGTTGAGAGTTAATAAATGTGTTGCCTTTACATCCAGACTGAAGGAGTATAAGTTATGTGACACACATGCATCCAAGTTCTTGACTAGTATGTATGTTATCTTCAAGGAGTTTATGTTCCTCTAGAAGACTGAGTCTAGTGATGGTGTGTCTAAGGAGGTAGAGCAGGATAGTGCTTTGTGTCAGGTGGAGGTTGAGGTTGGCTTAGATGATAGATGCCTTTTTGATAAACTCACTATTACTAAAGTGGGTGGATTCAAGTAGTGGGTGGAGGAAAGGGAAGTCACTAGGCAGGTCATGAAGGATTGTTAAGCCTTTTGTTAGGTATGGTTTTGAGGAGTTAGCTAGCTATGATTTATCTAGTGAAGAGACAACTATTGATGTATATGAGCCAGCATCATTCTCGGAGGCTATTATGAGTTATAACTCTACTAAGTGTTGTGCTACTATAAAGGAGGAGATTTATTAAAGAATCAAATTTAGGAACTTGTGAATACACGTAGGAAGAAGAAGATAGTTGATTGCAAGTGAGTGCACAAATTGAAATAGGGAGATCCAAAAGTAGAGAAACCAAGGTACAAAGCTCATTTAGTTTCATCTAGATTCAATTAGATTCTAGGTGTGGACTATAACAATGTATTTTCTCTCATTGTTAGACATAATTCTATCAGTACCTTGCTTGCACTTGTGACTATGCATGATTTAGAGTTGGAGCAGTTGGATGTTAAAACTACATTTTTGCATAGTGAACTCGAGTAGGATATTTACATGTGTTAACCTAATGGGTTTTTTTGTTAAGAGGATTTGTGAACTCGTGCGTCTATTGAAGAGATCATTGTATGGTCTGAAGTAGTTTCCTAGACAATAGTATAAACAATTTTGATTAGTTTATGTTTGAGCATGGTTTCTCTAGGAGTGAGTATGATGGATGTTTGCACTTGAAGGAGATAGAGGCCTGCATATCTTTTATTTTATGTCGATGACATGCTTGTAGTAACAAAAGATATGTCTAATATTGATAGGGTGAAGAAAATATTAAAGAGTGAGTTTAAGATGAAGGACCTTGGAGCTACGAAGATGATCTTTAGCATAGAGATCATAAGAGACTGTGACTGGAAGATTTTGCACTTGTCACAAGAATCCTTTGTAAACAAAGTGCTTGAGAGGTTTCATAAGATGGATTCCAAGTCGGTGAGCACTCCGTTGGCTATTCACTTTATATTGTCAACTTTACATTTCTCCAAATCCAAAGAGGGAGAGGAGTTTATGGCCAATGTTTCCCATTTTAATGTTGTTAGTTGTATCATGTATGCTATAATATGCACCTGACCTAATATTGCTCAAGTTCTTAGTGTTCTAAGTTGATATATGATGAATCTAGGAAAGGCTCACTAGTAAGCAATGAATTAGGTCTTTTGGTTCTTAAAGGGCAGAACATCAGCTTGTTTGGAGTATAGGAGATCATTTAATTCATTGGTTGGATTCATGGACTTTGATTATGGTGGAGACCTTGATAATAGAAGGTCCGCTAGTGGATATATTTTTCTTGTCTTCTTTACAAGAGGTGACAACCTTTTCTACTATAGAAGTAGAGTATATAGCTATGATTGAGGCTTTTTAGGAAGCCATGTGGCTTGATGGTTTAGTACATGAGTTGGGGTGTGGTCATGGTACTCTAGTCATTTGTGGGGATAGCCAGAGTGCTATATGTTTGGTGAAGAATCATAATTTTTTCCATTGTCAACCAAAGTAAATCGACATCAGGTATTACTTTATATGAGGTACTATTGCAACTAGCAAAGTTATGTTGGAGAAAGTGGGTACTTTGGATAATCTGACTGATATGTTAATAAGGCTAATAACCATAGGAAAGTATGTGTGTTTCTCAAACTTGATCAGTGTTCGTAGGACATGAGCTCTTTGTAGGGCCAATTTTTGTTGTAGAGGTATTTCCATGTCATGTGTCACATATATTACATCAAGGTGGATAATTGTGAGTTTTGATAGGATATTTGGTGCATAGCATAACAAGGTTTTGGGATCATGTAGGTTATTGGAGATGTATGTATTGGTTGTGATATTCTATGACAAACATGAGGGCCCTGTGTTTATGAACACATAACGTGTTTGCCCACAAAATATTTTGGGTTGATTTTTGAAAAAAAAAATTGAGAGTAAAGAAAATGGCATGAGGAAACTGTGTTTTTTGTGTTTTCTATGAAACATGTTGTTTTGTCCTATATAGTTTTATCTAATACAAAAGATTTGTGATAAAACCTTAGTCATCATGCCGAACGTGTGAACCTTCTTCTTCTTTATTATAATCTCTTTGATTAAGAGAACTAATGATTGTGTAATCTTGTTGAATAATTTGATGAATCATCTTATAATTATACAATTGTGTGAATAAAGATTTTTTTTCCTTTATTATTTTATCTTGTGATTGATTTTTAAATTTGTTTAATTGTGTTGTTAGTTTTAATAATTATTCATATACAATCTTAATAAATTGCAATCAGTGTTATTCTACAACACTAATTAAAGAAGTAATGGTGAAAGATCACTTAATAGGGAAATATGAGAAAGAATGTAGTTAATTTTTTTTTTATAAAATGAGGAGTGAAAATTTATACACGATTATTGAAGTTTCTTATGTTTTGAGCCAAGTGCCTCTCATATTATCAGCTCTATTAGCAAATGCTATATGTTATTATTATATCTATCTCTTCATTGATCTCATTGTTAGCAGCTCTTTTGATCCTGATGAATATAACAATAGCTTAAAGTTAATTGTAATGGAGGTTGAAAGATAGTGCATAAGTGGTGAAAGTTTAGACGTTACATGAAGAAATACAATAAAGAGAATGGTGAAAGTTGAGTAACATAAGTGTTTAAAGTTGAGCAGTTATATGATGAAATATGCAAAACAAAATTTTTGAAATATAATTAATAATATAATTAAGGATGATAATATGAATAATGTCGAGTATTTACTAAAATAAATGTGATTATTATAAGTCATGGGCTCTTTGTCACACTTTCAGTTTGATGATGTAGATTTCGCTCTAGAATTATGCTGTATGCATTGGTTGAAGCATGTTGAGTAGGAGTAACAAGTAAATCCATCATGTTTTTTTATCGAATGGATTAAAATCTATACCCAATCTAGAAAAAAAAGGCATATCTATGTTTTCCTTAGCATTGACAACCTTTTTAGTTGATGTATTTCCTTGAGTAGATGTATGAGGTTGATTTACATTGAAATTTAGTAATTTATCTTGAGAAAAAATAGTAGCATCCTTCAACCTTATAATAACCTTTATTACTTCTTCATTATTAAAGAATTCGCCATCCTAGCTAAGACTGATCCCACCAATGTTTTTCATTCTTGGTATCATCTTCTTTATTTTCAACACATAAAAGTTTTTGAAATATGTTAATGGTGAAATTAAAAGTTTTCTTTGTCGTGTCAATTCTCAAAAAAATTTCATTAGCCATAGATATAAGCTTGAGCATTTCAACATGTCATTATGTTAGTATTTTGTCATTATAGAGAATTGTGATACATAAACCTGCATCAAAGTGTTATATAAGTACATGGTGAAATATGAGTACAAACATGGGAAAAATCATGGAAAAGATTGTTAAAGATAGTAAAATCTATAATGATATATTACTATAAGGGTATTTGAAGATGAGTAATTTGCTTGTCTTATGTTTGTGCTATTATTTCCCCCTATATCATCCCATTGCAGTTGATAAGGCCCTTCTCTTAAACCATGTTGTTCTCCTAGTGTAGTTATCTATTGGTCACCCGCAACTTCATCTAGGTTTAGCCTATCAAACACTTTCCCCCCTACCTAAACCTCTTTAATCCACATCCTCTTTGACTCTTCACACTACTCTTTGCCTTGTCCAATAACATGTTGTTAGTATTGTTCTTGGTATTTCTTTAGATTTTATTCCTATTTTATCTGAACAACATATTTTATTCGAGAATCAAAATTGCAAAATATATGAGAAAGTTACTATGAAATAAAATCATGACACTAGTGAAATTTTTATCGAACCATGGTTTAAGATAATTATATCAGTGATAAAAAAAATGAATGAAAACTAATCATACCAATAAGAAAACTAGAGGTTCTCTAAAGAATCCATTAGGTTTTTTCTTCCAAGAAATGGTTCTTGACATGAGATTTTCTAAGGTTTGCCTACACCAAGTGAGTTAGTTAATCTTATCAACATTGTTTTAGGGCATGGAGGATTTTAAAGTTTGACACTAATACTAGCCTAACCTTATCAAGGTAACTTGGAACAACAAGAACAAAGAATCCTCCTTTAAAATTACCATAATTATATTCCCTTGTCTCTAATTTTTTGCTCATTTGTTTGGCCTTTGGACCCATTCTATCAATATACCATCTCTATCCCCAAGCCTGTAACAATGCTTGATATTCATCCTCTTGATAGTCCACTACCTCTTTTACTATTCTTTCCCCTATGGGAAGCTACAAAGCGTATGGAGACAACATAAGTTGAGCTTTCAAAATAGCTATTGTTAGATAATCCAAATGCATGACGCTACATTAAAACTTTTGGCTAAAAATTTCCCAATCTTTGTATCAATTTTGTCAAACTATATGGCAGAAAACCTTTAAAACCAATTTCTCAAATTTTTGTGTTGGTTGCTATTCAATGTACATGTGAGCTTGGTTAGGCCCTTTGGCGAAGTCCAAATTTTGAACTCTAGTGTCCTATATATTTTTTTCTACTTTAAGAAGAATATCATCCAATCCCTCTTCTTCTTCTTCTTCCCTATTGTCATCTCCTACTGGATCATTCTCTTCATCATCTTTCTTCAATTTCTGTCAGCATTAGTTGTTCATACTTTTTTTTTTCTTTTTTGATGGGTATCCTTTATCTTCATCATCTTTTACTTTAGGTTCTACTCCTTTTCTCCATTATTTAATGATCATGTAGGTATACCTTATACTTCTTGTAGTTGTTCTAATGGTTTCAATTTGTTGTTGTTTTTGTACCATTTCTTGATTTCAGCCATATGAAACTATTGCATGATTATAATTTTCTTGTTTTCTAAGAGAATAATAAAATTTTATTATAGAAACATAATATATTACTTGTTGAAAGATCATCTTAAACATTACAAAACATTCGGTTTATGATAGTGAAACATGGAGCTTGTGATGGTGAAAGATGCTTATAAAAATTGTAAAGCATTTGTCTAATGATTAGAAACAATAACATGAACAGTGGTTATATATGAGATTTAATGAAAGGAAACATGAGTGTAGTTTTGGTGAAATATTAAGCCTACGATGATAAAAGATCAACATAAAAACTAAACATTATCAACTTGTAATGATGAGAAACAACAATAAGAATGATGGTGTGACATGGGTATAATGATGGTGAAATATTAAGCCTACGATGACATTGGCATGCTTATAAAGAATGCAAGAGATCATTAAATTATAATGATGAGATTTAACAAGAAGAGTGATGGTGAAAGTTAGTTTAAATGTGATGAAATATTATTATAACGATGGTGAAATTTTAAGAATATGATGATGAAAATGAGCATAAAAAGTGGGACTCAATAATAAGTTCACAAGGACATGAAGTAAGTATGAAATTTATAAAATATTTGTTAACTGTGGTGAAAGATTACTAGTGAGAATTGAATTAAGGATCAATAACATACTTTTATTGTCATTTCTCTGGTTTTTTCTTTTCTTTTCTTTTGTCACACTTTTTATCTCCGTTTATATCCCTAATAAAAGCCATGGTGAAAGATCACTTTGATTGTGATAAAAAAAAATGAGTATATTTACATTGAAGTATTATGTCTATGATAATGAAAGATACTTATGAAAGCTGTAAGACTACCAACTTTTAATGACCAAAACCAACAATAATTATGATGGTGAAAAATTATCTTAAACCAGATGAAATATGAGTGAGATGATTGTGAAATATTAAGCTTACGATGTTGATAAATGAGTTTAATGCGGGTGAAAGATGACTTGTGAGAATTAAATTAAGGCATGAGACGTTACGAAGATGTTAAAAATATATTGTTTATCATCATTTCTTCTTTTTATTCTCCTCTCTTGTCGTATTTTTTTTCTTAATTCACTTAGGATTGTTTGTTGTTCTTGAAATTTTGTATCGCTATTAATCTTTGTGATCTTCTTTTTGTATTGCCTTTGCCGGTCAATGGATATAAAACTATAATATTATGGTGAAATAATTAATCTATTAAGCACATACTGAAATTCACTAAATGTTCAAAGATTCAAAGATAACGAAGCTGTTGGTGAATAATCCAAAAATAGCTTTTGAACTATTGAAACTCATAGATGGATAATTGATTGATTGATTGAAAATCATTCAACAAGATGATGAAATCAAAATATAAATTGGTTTAAATGTTGTGGTGAAATAAAATGAAAGCGTCTATCATATATTTATACCAAAACCATATAAATATCGGTAGTATAAATAATTTTATTTATTTATTTCAGTTAATTTTTCATTTTAAAATGAGTGATGTGATAAGAATCATAAGTTGGAAATTCTTTAATAAAATAAAATCAAATAGCAAGTCATATATAAAAATTATTTTATTTGCCATATTAAAAATTGGAGACAGGTCCCACCTCCTACCCACCCCGTTACCTAACTCAAAAGAAATTAGAAGGCACCGCAATCATACAGTACAGGAATTGAAGGCCGGGTGGAAACAGCCTAGGTAAGCCAAAAAAAAAAAAAAAAAAAAAAAAGACACGAGGCTCTGCCTTCAAGAAGCTCCATGAATTCTTGCGTGAAGTTTTGCTTGGATATAAAATAGCGACTAAAAAGAACATCGTCATACAAACAAAACAAGGATAAAGTTAAACAATGACACTACATTCCAGTGAAGTCTTTGTTTTGCTAAAGCGACTCCATTCGTCTTGGGAGAAGCTCCATCTGATTTTTAGGGTTATAAATATTACGATGAGAGATGTTCAGGACAGCTGTTATCCAGCACAAGTTAACACTTATTAGTAGGTGAAGCTTCGTTCGACAATAATTATTTAATTTGTATTTAAAAATTTATTGTTATATATTTTTAAAATAAATTTTACTAATTAATATTCTTTAATATAATTATAATAATCTTTTATACTTGTTTTAAAAAAATTAATAGATAAAATTTACGGCGACAGGCTTTTAAATATATCAGAAGTATATTACTCTATTGACTTGTGCTCAAAAATTAAAAAACAAAAACTACAAATGTTTTATATTTTTCCTATTAAATTAATTTCAGGAAAGTAAAATTAATTGTAACTTACTGTCACTATTAGACTATGTTTGGTATCTTGAAAAAAATGAGGAAAAGAAAAAAACACCGATGGAAAATATTTTTCGTACGAACCAAATAAAGCCTCGAAGACCTTTGTATAGTGAAGCAAGTTTGGGCAAATTGCAAATAAAGGCAATACGCGGGTAACGAATGCGACAGAGACGAAGTTGCTAGACCACAAGACAAAGTATGATCGAAGATAGGAAAGCAACGAAAAAAAAATTGCAAGTGGGTAAGGCATGTGAATTACAATAATGCAAATGATTATGGCGAATTCACATGCGAAGGGTGAAATTCGCCATCAACTCATGTTCCAAACAACTCAATTTTTTAAATGTTTTCGTTGCGCATTAATTACACGACGACCATCAAGCTAAACGTGTCCTTAGGATTATTTTATTCCTTCAAAACAAACAAAATGTTTATTTTATTTTTATTAGAGTACAGATCAAGCAACCCTCCCTGCCACAACGAGCCAAATATAATTAATTAGTACTCCACTAAAGATGAAAAGATAGCGTATTTAAATAACGAATCCTTATCGGAGAATCCGACGATGACTTCGATCATCTGAACAAAGTAAAGGCCACATACTTCCTTTGCCTTTCCACGGATGCCCATTGAAAACGCGGAAATATTTTCACTTAGGCTGCTTTTGGTGCCGTGGGCCCGTGGCCCGTAGCAGATAATGAAAGGGCAAAAGATAGCCTCCTATTTCATGTTTATCGTGTAACATGTTTGAAATGCAGTCATTTTTTTAATAAAAAAAATATTTATTTTAGATCTTTGTTTGTATTAAAATAAATATTTCACCAATTTTTTTTTTTTTATAAAAAATATACTATCCAAAATATGTAAAATCACTCCATAATAAACAAACCATTAGTGATTACTTTATATTGTTGCTTTGTTGATTCACATGTTGAAGTTTTTAGTTATTATTTTATTTATCTCTTCTTATTTTAGGATCAACTTGACTAAATTATGGTGCAAGTTGCATTATTTTTGTCAAAACGAGTAGACCATGTGGATTGGTTAATAAGGCTTCCCGATTAATGGGTTCAATACAAATCATCGGCAAAGGCTTTCATTATAGGGATATAAATATTTAAATATTTAGATGACCTAAACATTAGATGATACTAGTGCTTCACCGGTGGTCATACCCATCTTATACATTTATAAAATACGAGGTAAAAGAGTTTAAACACAATTAAGTATAAGAATGACAATGAATTAGATACATATCGGATAACTTCTATCTGTTATTCAAATCAGATAGGAAAATATATGTGTGTGTGCGTGTGTATTCAAATATGACACGTATTTTTTTCTCATTCATATCTATACTCATATTCGTTTACGCATCCACCAAGTTTAAGGTAAAAACCATTGAATTTTGGATAAAAATTCCAATATTAAAATTACATACTTAGATTGCACTTTTACCCCTTAAAAACATATATTATAGGTTATACGAATAAAGATTAAAAAAGTAATTTCATATCGAATAAACCGATTTGTATGGTTGCGAGTACCGATTTAGAGATCCTGTACTAGTATATGTACCCTAATTTGATGGATATATATTCCCTTCCTCCAAATACGTATCCATATATGTTTATCAAAATCTATTTATACATTCTTCAAATAAAATCCGTTGAGTTTTGAGTAAAATTTATTTGATTGCCTTCCCTAATCAAGTCTTTGTTGCATATGAGGTGTGTGCATGTTTGTTAATTGCCATCAATTCAATCTTATAGTGTGTTTGATTTGGAGTGAATTAACTGATTCATCGCTGTTCATACCATTTGGATGTAAAAAATAAAAATAGTATAACTAGGATTAAAATTTTCCCTCCTTTATTTATCCCAATTTTTTTCATTTTTATTAAACTTCAATTAGTGGGGTAATAAAAGTGAAGAGAAAGAATATATGAATTTCACATAAGGGGAAACAAAGTGAATCAAATCATAGGCTTTGTGCTCCAAGCTAACTTTGTTCCGTTGGTGAATCATGTCACTTTGGTCTGGGATTATGGCTTTTCTATAGGCATATTGTGTTTGTTATGAACCCAATAGTTATGATAGTAATTATTATTATATACTACATTATGAAATTATACAAAATCTTAAACTTTGTGTTGAATTATTTATGAAATGTTCACATTTTGTTTTCTTTCAATCAAGCTAGATAGGAGTATAGTTGCTTATTCATGTTTTGAGCTTATTTACATTAGTATTTTATATGGTGATGATTGAACCAACTCATACCCGAAAAAAAAAGGATGTGTATTAAGATTCTTCTAGATTATCAATAAAATTCTAGATAAACGAGTTTTTTTTTATAAAAAAAAATTAAGTAGATATGATAAAAGAGAAATGAGACTTCTTATTATTAATAAAAATAAGTAGAACTTATCTTGCCTAGTGTGTGTGTATCTAGCGATCATATATACATAAGTAACTAATTTTTTGATTACAAAATTTTAACACATATTGTTATCTAATTTCCCTTGTTTGAAAGAAATTATTTATCTTTATATATTATAGTTATGCAATGAATTAGAAAAGTTAAAACACAAATCACAAAGTATAACTAATGCGTGTCATTTCATTCTGAGGCATTATTTTCCAAACGTGGCAATTCTCCGTGCACAAAAGATATGCACCTAGCAACATTGGGGCACTTTCCTGCATATTTCTTTCTCATACTAATTAATAATTATGTCGCGGAAAAATATACTAACTTGAGATGAAGTGACGTGGATTCGGTGAACAAACCCGGACAACAACACATCAGTTGACACTTAACAGTTAACACTGACGTTGTGGTCGTACACGCGCTAATTCACTGACCCCTACTCGGCGAGTGAACCAGGCATTTTGATTTATTCGGACGAAACAACCGACCAATTGACCGGTCAGAAACCGCGCATCTTCTTCCTTCCCCTTCGCTCTCCGAATTTAGCTTAAAATCAACCCCTTCTCCCATCTCCGATCTCCGTGTAAGGTACTAGTAAATTAGTAAGTCCGCTCTCCTCGGCTCTTTCTTCTCCCTCTTCTCTGAAATCAATATTCTCTTCTCTTCTCTTCTCTGTGAATCAATCATTAAGACCCAGAAGATTCACATCTTCAATTTTCAATCGGCCGTCTAACACAATTCACACCAGCCTTTTCCTTATCTTCCCTTCCTTTTCCCTTACCCGCTCAGGACAGCTCCTTCCTTCTGTTACCTCTTTCTGTCTCCATTTCTATTCAATATATACTCACCACCACTATTTCCCACCACTTGTGTGCCCATTTCCCTTAACTGAAATACCAAAAATAGAAAGCGAGGAGATAATTTGTTTCTTGTTGTGACTATGTTGAGTTAAGTATCTGTTACGCTCACGAATCTCCTACTTGTATTGAAAATCGATCGACGATGATTGTTTGGTCAGACGAGAACGAGTATCCGATGGATACCTTCATGACTTACGAATTCTCTTCTTCTGCTTCAGCCCCTACCGTCGGTGTTGGTCTTGGTGGTGGAATTTGGCCCCCGCCTGCGCAATCACCACAGCCCTTTAATTCCCTCCCTAACTGTTCAGGAAGGCCCCTTTTGCCGCCGCACACTTCATCCGTCCACCAACCTTCGTCCTCCTCTATGACGGTCCTCAACCAGGATTCACTCCAACAACGTCTCCAGGCTTTAATCGACGGGGCTAGAGAGAGCTGGACTTACGCTATTTTCTGGCAATCAAATCCCGATCCCGACGCTGATTCAATGTTAGTTTGGGGAGATGGGTATTATAAAGGGGAAGAAAATAAAGATAAAAGTAGGAACCGAAGTCTGGATCCTATTGAACAAGATCTCAGAAAAAAGGTGCTTAGAGAACTCAACTCCTTGATATCTGGCAGCACCGCATCTCCCGACGATGCCGTCGACGAAGATGTCACTGATACGGAGTGGTTTTTCCTTGTCTCAATGACCGAATCCTTTGCCAAAGGTGTCGATTTGCCGGTTCAGGCTTTTACGGGCCTGAATCTGATCTGGATTGCTGGGTCAGAAACATTGCGTATCTCTCCTTTCGATAGGGCGAGGCGGGGATTGGACTTCGGGCTTCAAACTCTGGTATGTATACCTATACAAGGTGGGGTTGTTGAGATGGGTTCGACTGATATGATCCCCCGTAGCTCAGATTTGATGAATAAGTTTAGGATTTTATTCAATTATGGAGGCGGGGACTTGGGTAATTGTTCTAATTCAGCAGCAGCGGTGGCTGCAGCGCCGGTGGCGGATCAACCTGGACCGGCCGTGGTTGATCAAGGGAATAACGACCCATCTGCGCTCTGGATCAGTGAGCCGTCCTCGTCGGCTGCTGAGTTCAGGACTGTTATGACTGCTGGAGGAGGATCTAGTTCGAATCTTACTAGTTGTTTGAGTTCGAATCCCGTAGCTAACGGTAGCCATCATCATCAGCAGCAGCAACAGAAGGGGGTCATTCATTTAGATGTTCAGAGCACAAGTTGTGTGGGTGAAAACCCAATCGGTATAAACACACACAAAGTCCAGCAAAATCAACAACCAGGGTTTGTCAGTAGGGAGTTGAATTTCTCTGAATATGGTTATGTCGATGGGATTGGTTCAAGGAACGGGACTTTGACTCCTGCTAAACCCGAAGCAGGTGAAATATTGAGTTTCGGAGACAGTAAGAGGGTACCTTCATGTACGGGTTCCGGGACAATATTTGGTTCCAATTCACATTTGATGGCGGAAGAGTACAAGAAGAAGAAGAGCTCTCCGACTTCTAGGGGCAGCAACGAAGAAGGGATGATGTCATTCACTTCAGGCGTCCTATTACCATCTTCTGGTGGTGTCAAATCCAGTACGGTCGATTCAGACCACTCGGACCTCGAAGCCTCGGTTAAGGAGGCAGACAGCGCAAGCCGGGTAGTAGACCCTGCGGAGAAAAAGCCACGAAAGAGAGGTCGAAAACCAGCAAACGGTAGAGAGGAGCCGTTAAACCATGTAGAAGCCGAGAGGCAAAGAAGAGAGAAGCTGAATCAAAGATTCTATGCCTTAAGAGCTGTTGTTCCTAATGTATCAAAAATGGACAAGGCGTCCCTTCTTGGGGATGCTATTTCCTACATTAAAGAGCTCAAGTCGAAGCTGCAGAACGTGGAATCCGATAAGGAAATATTGCAGAAGCAAATCGGTACATTAAAGAGGGAACTAGCCGTCAGCAGCAGAGGAGGAGGATCGGCGTACTTAAACGGAGAGCCACCGCGGCCACCGCCATCTTCGGACCACCACAATTCTAAGATGTTGAGTGGTAAACTAATGGATGTGGAAATCGATGTCAAGATCATGGGATGGGATGCGATGATTCGTGTAACTTCTGGTAAGAAAAACCACCCGGCTGCAAGGCTGATGGTGGCATTAAGAGAGCTGGAATTAGATGTGTGCTACGCCAGTGTGTCGGTGGTCAATGAATGGATGATCCAACAAGCCAATGTGAAGATGGTAGACAGATATTATAGTGAAGAGCAGCTGAGGATAACACTGGCAGCTAAGGTTGCTGATATTAGATTAGCTTAGAGGTACAACTGCTGGTACTAAAGATCAATCAATGAGTGGAGTTTAACAGAGACTCCCTCTATTTAGCCGGTTAGTTTTAGCTGCAGTTGTAGCAGGCTACTAGAAGCCGGCTTAGCCTTTAGATTAGATTAGATTAGATTTGTGGAGTTTTCCTTCATATTATTATTACATGGTCGGGAGAGCTCAGTTCCGGGACTTGGGGGCTTTTCAGGGAGCTGCTACTTTCCATAAGTTTTTCTTTGCATGTCAAGTACCCACTTTTTATCTTCCCATGTTTATCTGCTGTCAGTGTATCTACAAGCCCATGTTAATGAAATGTGAAGATTTAATCTTCTTGAGTTGCTCACAAACTCTGCTTTCAATATCTAGCACACAGCAGGATAGCAGGGGATAAGAGGTCACTGATCAGTCAGCACAGCAGGTGACATCAGGTCTTTGCATTTATGTCTGGAATCGTACGGCTATGAAAAAATTAATAGTAAAATTTTAAATTATAAATTATATTTGTGTACACTTTAAAACTAAAAATTATAAATTAAAAACAAAAAATTATTTTCGGAATAAAAGCTTCAGGTCAAATTAAGTTTCGGTACTTCAATATTGATGTCTCGGATAGACATCCGGTTACAAGAAGCCTGAAGTAGCCAGTCTAGCTAGGCCGGCCGCAACTACAAATATACCAAGTGGTGTGAAGGGCCTTTGAATTTTGATAGCAGTAGACATGTGTATACATAATCGTGATCTACTCTAAGTTTCTAAGATGCTCATAATAGTTTATACAACTTTTTACTACTAGTTTTTATTATTTATTGTTAGTAACTTTTAATTTAAAATATAAATATTTGATAATTATTAAAATATCATCATATTTTTTTTCCGATTTAAATATTATAATTTTGTATGAGATTTATAATAGTTTTCTTCACCACCTACTAAAGATTATTTATACTATTTACTAAAGATAGTTTACTAACTTAAAATATAAATAACTAATATTTATAAAAATAATAATTTTTTTAATACTCAAATAATATAATTTTTTAAAAGATTTACGGTAGTTACACTACTTATGATAAATAATTTTCAAATATCTAACATAGTACGTAATATTTAAAGAAATACTATACCCTTTATTAACAATCAAATAATATATTTTTAAAGGACTTTTAGTAGTTTAATCTACCAACTACGATTAGTTTTCGACGGCCTTTATAGGTAGTTTATTCAATTAAAAATATTACTCTATAATTTTTATTAAAAAAGTTGGTTTCCGTTAGATATTATATATAAAATAAATTTCATCGAGTCATGTTGCCTTTTTTATGTTCACATGTTCCATGTTAATTACGGTGCCCCCGTGAGATACGCAGAAATGGTGGAGTGCATGTCACGTGATATAACTCCGGCTGTGGCTCAGTGGTGAAGTGTGTTGATGAGTGATGACTAGAGCTGGCAATCGGGCGGGTCGGGTCATTATCGGATCGGGTAACATAATAATCGGGTCATATCGATTTCGGATAATTTCGGATCATTTTGTTGGGTCGGGCTAGGTCAACTCAGTATCGGATAATCTCGGGTCATTCTAAGCTCTCGGGTTGGGTTTGGTTGAGATCGGATGGACTCGGATTCGGGTAAATTTTGGTTGTTCTAATTTCGGTTCGGGTTCGGATCGGGCTCGGTTGAGTTTGAATTATTATATTTTCGGGTCAAATTTAGATTGGATTTAGGTCATTTCATATTTGAGTCATGCTTGTGTCATTTTCTTTCTTTCTTTTTATTCCAAGATATTATTAAAAGTTAATTATTTTGAGATCATTTATTTTAATTTATCTTATTCAATTAAAAGTGAATTATTATATTAATTGTTTTGGGGCCTTAGAATTTTTTGTCATTATTTTATCTTTGAAGATGTATCTGACGTTTCAGATTTAAAAGTTTTCAAATCGTATCACTTTTCTTTTTATTTTAAGGTATAACTTATAATTAAACTCCATTATTAGCTTGGTCATATTGAGTTCTAGTATTATTTTAAGTTTATATTATATTTATATCTTATATGCTCCTTACATGATATTAACTTATAATAGTCATTGATAATTGATAACAAATGAAGACTTCTAAGGTTGTACTTCTCATATTATTTTTAAAAGAGATTGATCACAATATATCAACATAATTTTAATAAATATAATAATAATAATAATAATAATAATAATAGTAAAACAAAAATAATGATAACAATAATAATAGTAATCAATGAATATCAATTATGGCAAAAATAATAATAACAACATATTAGTTTTTTTATTATATATTTTCATTAGATCATATCAAGCTAAATAAGATAAAAATTAGATAAAATAAGTAATAATGACTATTATTGACAAAATACCAACTAATATTGACTTCTTACTATTTAACACTATTGATGTAATAAAAAATATTAATCTTCAATTTTTATAATGAATAACTAACATTCTCACTCTAAATTTTTCCTACTTTCCTATGATGTTGTAGGTGCTATATTATAAGGTATGACCGTATAGATACTAACATATAGTGTTCAAGGCTGCTCTGTTATTATCTTATGGTACTAAATGGAATAATGGAAGTGAACTAATATTGAAATGGCATAGTAGTGTTTTTCTTTTTTTTTTCTCTACTTTTATTTCTATTGGTATCAATGGATATTGTATTTGTATATACATAAGTGATATAAATTTTATGAAAGTATATTGTTTCTAGATTTTGATGTAAGTGCTAGTATGGATTAGTTGCACATCTACATTATTTCATGTTTTATGAAGTTTAAAAAATTTTGAGTTATGTGTTAATGTTAATTTTTTGGTAGTACTAAGTTGAATCTTTATAGGTTTATAATTTTTCAAATAATATAAGATTTCGGATAAATAATGGATCGGGTCGGGTCATTTCGGATTTATAGTTTTTCGGGTTATATCGGGTTTCGGGTGAATAGCGGATCGGGTCGGGTTTATTTTGGGCTTATGAATTCTCAGGTTGTATCGGATATCGGATATGGATCGGATCGGGTCGGATAGGTTTCGGGCTTTTAATTACTCGGATAAAATCGGATCGAATTTCGGACAGATCGAATTGATATTCGTCGGATTTTTTGGATCGGGTCAACTTTTGTCTGCTCTAGTGATGACAGGATGTGTAACCAAGTTTAGGACCCTATCGTCGGTTCTTTGGTGGCACCCCCCCCCCCCCCTCCGACCACGAGAATCGACCATCAGAAGTGGTTTTAAAAGTTGATTCTCTAAGATATTCTTTGGATTTCTCTTTGAACTATCTGTACATTTTTTATGGATTTTTCTTCTGTTTTATTTATTTATTTTTATATTTCTGTCCCCATTTGTATCAAGACGTTGAGATGATAGGTCGAGGGTTCACTGAGTTGGGTGCAATGCACCACGTTTTCCCCATTTCTTTCTAACGTCGGTCCTCAGAGACGTAACCGCAATAATTTTATTCAAATTTTAATAGATTTTATAGTACATGTATTTAGATAAATATAGATAAATAAATACAATAGATAGAAAAATATATTGTCAAGTTTGGATTCGGATAAAAATACAAGTGAAATGTATCTTTATCTTATAGCACCTATAAATTTAACGTTAACAGTTTTTTTTTATAAAAATATTAATATTAAAATAATAGGGATTACCATCATACTTAGTATAAATTTAATATTTTATTTTAATTTTATACCAAATATTATGATTAAAACATTATTCCGCTTAAATTAATAATAATTATGAAAACAAAATATAAATTTTATTATAGATTAATATTGCCCTAATAATATAAAAGATTGGGCAAATAATTAGAATTGATGAGATAAAGAAATATCAAAAGGGGCATAAGAGTCTAACCTCCATCTGCGTTACAATTTTTGGGGCCCTAGACCACTACGTTAAATGAGGCCCTTAAACAAAAATTTATGAAAAAAATTATTATTTTTATATCTAGATCTATTAGAAATTAGTAAACACATATAAAATAAAAGAATAGTATACAAGAATATAAATTTTAGAATAAGCTAATGAAATAAAAATTGGAGAGTGACACTGGGTCTTTGGCTTAGAATAATGTAGTTGTAATCTTTAGTTGTAATATTACTATTATAATAATTAAGTGCATATACAAAAAACAAGTGATAAAAATAGTAATAATACAAATGAAAAATAAATAATCAAGCTACGGGATTAAAAATGAAAATTGGTCCAACGCACCCACTAAACTATAAAAATTATAATACTAAAATATAATTAAAAAATAAAAAAATTCTTAAACATAGATCAAAACAAATAGTAAACTACGGTAACCATTTAAACTAATTCCTTACTGTTTAGATTTCAGGCTCTTATAGTCTTATTTTTCTACCGCAAATGAAATCATTGATTCCTAAACACATTAATTAAACATATAAAAGATAGAGATAAGTGGGACTTTGACTAATGGTAATTAGATAAGAAAAATGCCTACAAACAGGAAAGATGTGGAGATTGACTAGGGAAAAAAATTGAAGGCTAGTTGCAAGGCCATCCCGCGCAGGCAGTAGCATGATGGTGGTTGATTGGAAAATTGTTAATCAGCAAATTCAAATCAACTCCTAATTAGTTGTTTCTTGAGTTCTAACTTGATAGCAATTGTATAACTAAGATTGGGTTAAATAGTAATAATTTATTTTTATTTTATTTTTACCATTGAAGTTTACAAGAGATAAAAGAAGATTATACCTGTTTGTATGCTTGCTAAAATTATAAAGAAATAGAAGTTATCAACGATCATATTTCATTCTTCAATTCTGGATTTTTTCCCTCTTCTGTGTTCGACTTTGACGAGACAATAAAAAGGTAACAAGGTAATCAAAAGGTGCACAATAGTATACTTATATGTTTTTTTAGATGACAAATACAATAAGTTTTCTTTTTCCTATGTAATGTATGCATATACACAAAACACTACACATGACCCTTTATTTTTTTGGGACCCTAGGCTTGGGGCTAATTGGCTTAGCCCAAAGGTCAGGCACATATGAAACTATAAAACATAACTCGTCAGTACAACAACACTAAGTAAACCACTATACAACATTAGCATGCAAAGGCCGCATGAGGCACATATGAAGTAAAACATAGGGACATGGTATTGATACATTAAGGAAATCATGTGACGACAAGATATGGTAAACATGCTATAATGAACACACCTTTAAGGCCACTCGCTCATCAAACAATCATTCTTTAAAAAAAAATATATCCATCAAAAACAATACCTAAACACTAAGGCATCTATAACATAACCACATCTAAGACAACCATAGCATAACCCACAACCATAAAAGGGTAGGGAACCTACGCATCTACCAATTGACCAAACCATACCATTTCCAAAACCAAGGGTAGTGCATAGGGGAAACTACTGAACCAATAATTCAATACATACCAAGGCCATCAAACACATACTTAATTATTATGTATTTTACTTGTGGGGTGGAGGGATAATAAAATTAGGGACACTATAGTATGAAGGATGATTGGTGGCCTAATAAGTGTGGAAGATGACTCGGTAACCCAAACTGAGCAAGGGGTAATCTGGTAATTATGCAACACAAAGGGTAATATGGTAAATTAGCAAGTAAAGAAGGGATGATTTAACAATCATACAAGTAAGGGGTGATTCAGTAATTCGTAGCTAATATGTTTTTGTGATAACGGAGTTCGTAATAAGACTCAAGTAACACTGAATAATAAGATTATAATATTTGACAATTAGTGAGTATCACGAGAACAAATCCTACATCGGAATCGGATGAAATTATGATGGCCTTAATTATTCCCTATATTATCTTGAATGACCGTATGAATAAGGAATACCTAATGATATCAGAACGATTGAAAGTGAATAAGTATCTAATTGTTGTGCTTTTTGTGATTACATTAATCAAGACACTAATACCTAAAGTGAAAGACCTCGAGATCAGGAATGGTGAATCTTTAAGGGTCGCTACCCTAAAGATATGGTTTAGTCCACGGTTATTCTGGTATTTGCTAGTGTGCCTTAATGCCCCAACCAGGCCCTATATCTTACTCTATTTAGCTCTACGGAACTACTTAGGGGGTATACATACTTATGGATTAGGTGTCATTGTCGATAGGGTACTGAGTTAGCTGTATGTACTAGTACGACCAGGGTACCTTTGTGTCCCTGGGTTGATAATTAAAGGGTATTGAGTAGCTTGTATGCACTAGTACGACTGGTGTACCTTTGTGTCACGAGATCTTGATCTCCCGTCAGAAACAAATAAATGGAATTGTTGTGATGATTAAAAAAAGAAGAAAAAAACACTAATCGTGAAAGTAAAAGACTAATGAGCTGGTCCCAGTTGATTATGATTATGAGTACCAGTCCACCGGTTATAATAGTGGTCGAGGAGCATTTTTACATGGATGATGATTATGAGTACCGATCCACCGGATATAATAATGGCCCAGAAGCGTGTTGTCCTGGATGATGTTTATATGTATTCTAGTATACCGGCGATAATAGTAGGGGATCCCGAGCTCAATAAAACCAATCATGGATCTGAATAAATTATATAAAATACTAATCACTTATAGTGGAACACCATGTGAGTCGGGGCCAGACCGATCCATTGGTGAATAATAGCAGCAAGGAGCGTTCTGCCCTGGAGACCGGTCCACTGGCAATAATAGTGGTCAGAAGCATTCTACCCTGTATGTATTCTAGTCCACCAGCTATAATAGTGGGGTTTCCACACTCACATGGATATTTATAATCCGAGATGATTGATTAACGATGGACTAATGGCTTAAGGCTCAGAATTATTGATTGTACATCATGACTTATTAATATTTGATGGACTTGTTAAGTATGTGATTGTGTTGTATGTATTCTCATTATATATTTATATAGTATTGTATCATGTGTTGCATTACGGTCCTACTTTTAAGTGCGTTTTAAAGCATTAATCAATACCATAGTATTGAAGGGTTCTATTCGTGGGGCCCCTGCCTATTCAATGGGCAGTGCCCCTTGTAGATCCATTTTTAGGTGCTACTCAAGTGGGCAACGGGAAAGAGTATAAGGAAATTATGTGGACTTTTTTGGGTGCCATTCTTTCTCCCTTAACCCCTGGTTTAAATATAACCTATTCTTGTAACCACCACTAGTGGACTTTATTCTTGTAAATGGTTTATTACGCTACTCTGATTTAAATATGGTTTGTAAATTTGTTTTACTCTTTCAGCCTTAACACTTGGTACTGGAACGGTATGAGTGAACTGGTCTAGTACTAAGTGTAGCAGTAATATCCTCAAAATTCATGATTTATTATTTTGCTTCCTCTAATCTTTTTAAATAAAACAAAATTTTTCAGTGGTGAATTTTGGAGGTGTTATAAGTAAGGGAAAGGGTGCAAACAAGGAAAAGAGATAGGAAAAAATGTGTTTTTTGGTTTAGGAGGAGAGGAAGGGTGCTTGTGTGTTTGTGTGTGTATCTGACCCCGCAAAACAAAAAGAATACTTGGAAAAGTTGTGTGAATCACTTGAACAAAATGATCCAAAACACATATACATGCAGATGGGTTAAAAGTGATGGAGGCGGTCGAGGGGGATGGTTCGATGGGTGAGGGTATGGGTAAGATGAGAAGTGGAGGGATTTAGGGAGAGTGTCTAGGGGATGAAAATGGGGCACACAAGGTAAATTGGGAGGGGTAAAATGGTAGGGTAGGATAGAGCTATTGTTTTGGTTTTAGGTTTAGTTTGGTTAGGTTAGGGTATTACATAGGAAAAATAATCTAAAAAAATAATTTAGTTTAGGATAAGTTTAATAGGGGAAAAAGGTAAAATAATTGGAAAAAAGTATTTAATAAATTACTTGGGTTACAAGTTAAAGGTTAGTAATAAATAATTAGGCTAAGGTTTAATAGTTAGTTTTGAATAAAAATTTCAAACACCTAAAAGAAAATGCTACAAAATTTTGGGGTGTTACAATATTTTTATTATTAAAAAAAATTCATCATGGTTAATCAACTCAAACATCTTATAATCACATAAGGCAATGATAATTCTTAAGAAAATATAATTAGTACAAAAGAGACATTACATAAGGGAAAATATAATCATACTATCACAAAATCCTAATTCAACATTAACTCAAAACTTTAACCTTAAGATTCACCAACTAACAAAATTTAACACCCCTTCAATATATCATAACAAACATTATATCCAAAAATCAAGATTAAACTTTAACAATTTACACATAAAATACCAATCATAATTCTAGGTTTGTAAGTCCATTTTATGTAATTTTCATGTAATATTAATATGTGTGTTAACCATATTAACCCAACAAATCACATATCACATTTTGGCCCCAAAAAACCTTTCACAACATCAATTTTCTAAAATTAATCCAAAATTACCATTTTGTCCTTATTTTCCCTAAACACCCTAAAACTTGTGAAATCATAATTTGTACCATACTTAACCAACACATATCCTATTATATATAAAATACATGCAAAATCCCCTAATGAACATAATGTCATATCTAACTTCATAAAAAGCCAACAAATTGACGAAAATACCCTTTAACTGATTCTAACTGTAACACCCCAAAATTCACTACTTTTTTTTTTTTAAAAGCGGAAGCAATTAAAATAGAAATACTTAAAACTTGTGAATTCTGGGAATGTTACCGCCACACTTAGTACCAGACCGGTTCTCTCAAACCATTCCAGTACCAAGTGCTAAGGCTAAAGAAAAGATTTACGTTAAATTCAAATTAACAATTCATAAAAAGGATTCGAAGATCATACACAAAATCAAAGTACGAGAAATTAAGAGTTAATTACAATACCCTTGAAGTTTCAAATAACACTTGTAACTTCCAAATAGAAATACATTTAAACAAGATAAAACCCAATGGATCAAATTCTGGATTGCCTATTCACTCAAGTCAGGCCTGCCACCCCAAAACAGTTTCTGATCTTAAACCTACACAAGAGGTCTGCTCCCCACCATCAGTGGATCATCACAGGACCCATCAACCAAGGTAGTATCAGTACGGGTCCAGTACTGAGTAAGGTGACTTGATCACTAAGGCCAACACACAAACACATAAATCATGCAGAATATAGAAGGGCATAATTACCAACACAATGACATAAGGTGCTTACTACCATCCAAGTAAGAGTATAAGGCCCGATTGTAGACTGGATTAGTTTTTAAATTAATCTCTGATCAGAACTCATTTCACACCATACTTTTTATCAAGTCCATACGAGTACGGGAACCCCACTATTTTAGCCGGTGGATCGGTCGCAAGGGTAACATACCCTGCCACTATTTTAGCCGGTGGATCGGTCGCGAGGGTAACATACCCTGCCACTATTATATGCCGGTGGATCGGTCTGGCCCCTTCTCGCACGGTGTTCCACTGTAAGTAATTAGTATCTTTCCCATGTCTTAGCAACTGTAGGGTTTGATTTTGTTGAGCTCGGGATCCCCCACTATTATTGCCGGTGGATCGGTCGCGAGGGTACATGCCCTGCCACTATTATAGCCGGTGGATCGATCTCCAGGTTACCACAGTACCTGGCCACTATTATGCCGGTGGATCGGTCTGGGCCTGACTCAACATCTTTCACTTTACGTGATTAATGTCTTAAGTATCTTATTCAAAGGCTTTCACCCTGGACATGCACGAATCATCATACATAACAATCATAAAATTCCACCATCATAATTACACTTTATCACCACATACACATGATAGCACAAAGACCCTAATCAAACACCACAACCATTGTCAATCACTCCAAACCCTAATTCAGTCACCTCCATACCCTTATAATGTCTTACGTATTATTTTTCACCCAAAACATTCAAACACCCAAATAACTCTTCTACTTCCTCCCTTACATCCCAAATCAACTTTTCACACGTAAATTTAATACCCATGCCGACATTAATCTCCCCATGCAAACCTTCGAACCTTTTTCATGCAAACCCTAAAATTCCACGTGAAACCCTAAATTCAATCATCCGAACCTTCATACCACCATACAACTATAATTACCACCATACAAACCTTAATATCATCATACAAACCCTAATACCAACATACATCCATTAATACCACTAGGTAAACCCTAGATTCCGTCATGCAAAACCATAAATTCAATCCAACCAAAACCAAAGATTCACCCATACCAAACCCTAAATTCAAACCATAAAGATTCTTCCATACCAAACCCTAAATTCATGCCATAAAGATTCTTCCACATAAAATCATAAATTAGACTCTCCCAAGGAAAACTATAAATTGAATTCCCCCAAGCAAATCATAAATTAGATTCCCACATATAATATCATAAATTACATTTTCCCAAATAACATCATGAATTAGATTCTCCCAAAAAAATTATAAATTAACTCTCCCAATCAAATCATAACTTAAATTCTCCCATATAATATTATAAATTACATTCTCCCAAATAACATCATAAACTAAATTCTCCCAAACAAACCATAATTTAATTCTCCCAATCAATCATAAATTAAATTCTCCCATAAAATATCATAAATTAAATTCTCCCAAATAGCATCATAAACTAGATTATTCCTTATAAAACCATAAAATTTAGGTCAACTCACTTCCCTTAGTCAACTTCTTTCCCCCTCCTCCTTTTTCATCCTTCCTCTCAAACAAACCACATCGGCTTCCTCACATACACAACACATATCATCATACATAATTAATACACATACCATGCACAACATACTTCAACTCCAAGTCATACCACATATAAAATATTTAATTATAATAAACATTAGATACATAACATGCGAAACACATAATACACATAAGCACATAAAAGGGCTTAGCACTCCTTACCTAAAACGACACCGGTCTTGGAGCACGCTCCTACGCCTCCTTAGGGTTTGGACTGGTTTTACCTATTATGAGATAAGAGCTAAAATTAGACTCTCTCCTATAAAAATAATATTAAAAACTAACGTAATATAAGACTAGGCTTTTGATAAACTAATAATAACAAAATTACAAAAATAATATCAATATTAATATTAATAACAATACTAAAAATAGTAGAAATAATAATAAAAAGGCATTACTAAAAAATAAAGTGAAATAAGGGATTCAGATCCTTTACCAAAATAATACTAAAAATATTATTTGTAAATTAAATAACCCAATTCAGAAGTAATAATAATAATAATAATAATAATAATGATTATGATAATAATAATAATAATAATAATAATAATAATAATAATGACATTATTAACAACACTAATGTTAAAATATTTATATTAATGATAATAAATAAGAATAAGGGAAATTCGAAATAGAAAATAATAATAATAATAATTATACTTATAACATTTTAATATTAATAATAGTAATTATAGAAATAATAAGAAGAATAATAATAAAATCGAATTAAAATATATTAGGCTTCAACCCTCAACATAAATAATAATAAAATATTAATACTAATAATAATAATAATGCATATAAAAATATAAATATTAAGAATAATAATAATAGTATTTATATGTAAATAATTGAAATAAAATAATTTAAGGGTTATAAAAATAGGGAAAATAGCTGAGAGGGTCTAGGGTTCAACCAAATGTTGGTGGGGATAGGCGGCACCGGCGGTGGCGCACGGAGGTGGCGGCGGTGGCCGGAAAGAGGAAAGAAAGAGGGGAAAGTTGCATGCTGGGAATAAGATAGGAAGAATTAAAATGGGAGCTGGGGTGTTTTGAGTTCCCCAGAAGGAGAGAGACAGAATGAAGGTGGCGGCACAGCCAAAGGTGGCGGCGCACGGCGGCGATGGTGGTGGCCGAATGGAGGAGAAGGAGAAAGAAAGAGGAGGAGAGGGAGAAAAAGGAAACTAAAGGTAGGGGAAGGTAGGGCAGGGTCTGCAGGACATTTTGGGAGGTGAAAGAAGCGGCCTTAGCGGCGGAGGAGGTGGCTAATGGCGGCGCCAAGGTGGCGGAGGCAGAAAACAGGGTTGATCGGGAAGAGAACTTCGCACAGCTGGGGCGGCTTGTGCAGGAAGAATCGAAGGGCGAGATATATTTGGTTAGATAGAGGGCGATTCAAGGATGACATAGGTGGCCAGAAAGGGCGGCGAAGTTGGCCGTAGGCGGAGAACGAGGCGTCTGAAGTGGCGACGGTGGCAAGGTCGGGATTCTGGGTTTGGGGAATCAACAGCTCGATACAGAGCTGCTTACGAGGGTATTTATAGTCTTAGAAGGGAGGATAGGGTTCTTTGGATCAGCTAGTAGATAAGGAAGGTAGGGTTCCGGTCACCGGTGGCGTGGGTTGGCCGGCGGCAGCAAAACGGGCATAGGTGTGCGCAGGAGAGAGAGAGGATGGCGCGAGAAGAGGGAGATTTGGTTGGGTCAAGAGGGTCGGCGATTCAGGGGGAAGATATAGGAAGGAGAATGGCCGGTCAAAATGGCGAGATCGCCGGCGAAAAACCAGGGCCGGCGGTGGACGTTGCAGGCTGGCGTCAGGGCTGGCAGGTGCGAAGGAGGAAGAAGAAAGGCAGGCAGCTGGACCGGGCGGTTCACGAAGAAAGAAAATAAAAAGAAAGGCGGCGAACCGGGCCAGGCGGGAGGGGTAAGTTCATTAATTAACACGACGTGTTTTGGGGGAAATACAATTAAAACGCGGCGCGGAAAGAGACAGGGAAACAGGTCGCTACGCAGGCTGGGCCGCGCTAAGGAAAGGAAAGGAAAAGAGGAACTGGGCCGCTGGGCTGGCCCAGTTCGGAGAGGAGAAAAAGAAAAAAGAAAAGAAGAAGAAAGAAAAAGAAAGAAAAGAAAGAAAAAGGGAAAAGGGAAAAAGGAAAAATAATGGTTTGGGATAATTAAATTAATTAGAATATTTGGGATATTTAAAAATAATAATATTTAAATAAAATAATATTTAAATCCCTTTTTAGGCTAAATTAGGATTTTTAAAAGATTTTCCATAAATTCCTTTTTAATTAGCAAAACACCCTAATTTTCTTCAATTAAATTATTTATAAAATTAATATTAATTTGAAACTATTTTATCCTTCTTATTTTAAATAAAATAATTTATTTAATTAATTACCAAATAAAATCCTTAATTAGTTAACATACCCAAATTCCTCCTAATTAAAATACTTATAAATCTCTTCTTGAATTTCCCTAGTTAAATATCCTTTTATTTTATTAAAAATAATTTATTTAAATAATTTTTCTAATAAAATCGCATTTAAATATAATTTATAAAATTAGAAATTTTCGGGGCATTTCACTAACACATAAAATACCTAAAACTCCACCTCCACATAGCTTTATCAATTTTCCACATAATATCCTATACATTGTCACCATCCCAAATATGTAATTAGCCTTAATTAAAAACAACCCAAGAAACCCAAGATAACCTAGGGTTGAGCCACCATAAGCCCAAAAATCTTAAGAGATTCAACCTCAACCTATTTCCTCAACATATATACTTGACTATATTAATATGCTCAACATCATGCTTGCTGAAAATAATATAATACAACATCATGGTTACAATTTAATAACATGGTCTAGCATGGTTTAACATGGTACATTCCACACAAAGATCATAAAAACACATATAATCATGAACTCACAGCCTAATGCATGATTATGAGCTCAAAACCTAAACATGATTTCCATCAACAAACATACTAACATGAGATTGCATAAAAGAGGCACATAACAACAAAGAGCCATAATCTAGAGTTGTGTATTCTTACCAAAGGCTATACTAATGTCCAAGCAACAAAACTCTTAAAAAATTTATTCCAATACCTTGATCAACTAACAAGATAACAAGAGAGTTATGAAAAAATTAATTAAATTATCAAGGGATAAGTAAGGGAAGGAATGAAATATTTAAAGGGAAACTAAGGTGTCATTCGATTGTCTAAGTTTGATTGGAAGTTGTGTGAAGGTTGGATATTATTAGGGGAGTGCAGCATGAATAAATAATGCATATGGTAGGCCTATGTATGAGATTCTAATGTAAGTAGAGGGTGTTTGTGTAGGGTTTTGACACAACCAAGATGGTGCTTGCATGGAGGAGTGACATAGACATTGAGAAGCTATGTGAAAATGTGACATAGGATAGCGTAGTGTTGTGTGAGTTAGTTGTGCAAATGAGGAAAAATATAGTAAACAACTCCTAAAATCCAACCCAATTGAACCATAAAGAATAGGGAGTTAGGGAAGTTTGAATAGTGAAGGAAAAATCAAAAGAAAAGTCGAAAAGAGGGGGGATAGGGATTGAATTATTAGCATAAAGGGAGAGAAGAATAAGCGAATGAGTGAAAATGAAAATAAAATAAGAAGGATTTTGAGGGATAAAGGGGCACAATATAGGCCTATAGTTATTAAGGAGTTGGCATAAAATCACTAGGGGAAATTAGAGCCAAATCACTTGAATGAAAAAAAGAAGAAGTAATGATTATAGGTGAGAGGTTGGCGGTTGAGTGGCTGAGTGGGGATAGTTGGGATTAAACCACAATAGGTATACAAAAATAGGTTGGTAAGGTAAGGATGATGTGAATAAAAGAGGGGACTAGGATTTTAGAGGGTCAAAATGAAAAATGGAGGGTTTAAGGGTTAAGATGAGATAATGAAACAAATGTTAAGGGTTAGGGAAGAATTAAGAAGTGAAACACTCGAATATTAAAGTTAGAAAATTTTGGGGTGCCACACTAACATATAGGAAGTATCGTGTTCTATTCGCAAGAATTGCATTATAATGTATAAAATAAAAGATGCACATTCATTTGATGAGAAATGGGTATTTCTTGTTATACAGAGATTAAATAATGTGTATATTTATATGATGAGGCATGTATTTATGTATTTTCTTTCCATAGATTTTCCTGAATAAAAGAATGTGTAATCTTTAAGGCACTTGAATTTCTCACTTATATTTGTATAAACAATATATGTATATTCTTTTCTTAGAAGATTTTGATTTATGATTTGAAAGATGTGGACTATTGTGCAGGCATAAAATGTGTATTATTATTTTCAAACATGTGTATTTGTTTTTTCTTTTTTAGTATATTTTTTAGTACTTGTATAAATAAAGATTGTGTATTTATATTATAAAAGATGTGTATTTATATTCTCAAATATATGTATTTATATTATGAAAAATATGCATTTATATTTTGGAAGATATTTATTTTGTTCAATTTTTTTATTCATGTTAAGGTTGTAAGAATCGAAATTCTACTTAAAATCAATAGGAGTCATAAGAATCAATTCATAGAATCTTAAGATTTTAAAAATATATAAAAAATATGATATTGTTATACTTATATGCTACAAAATCCAACAGTTGGAGTTAATAAATAGTAAAAGAAAAAAAAAGCATTTTAAAGTTATTTTAGTTACTAATTAAGTTGTAATAACTAAAAAATAATACAAATTATCGAAATATATACGTATAGAAAAAGTTGGTATATGAACTATATATATACACACAAAAAAGGGCTAACAACACCATAAAAAGGGTGATTATAATTTAAATATAAATTAATAAATAAATTAAGTCACAAACTTTAATATGTTTATTTTAATTTAAATGGATAAAAAAATAAATATAGCCAATATTTAGAATTATAAGAATCTATTAATTCTACGTCAAATCGTAATGTCATACCATAATTCTACTATTATAGCATTTTATCTAAGATTAGAAATAATTTAATAATTTTTAAATCTTAAAATTATAGAAATATAAGACATGAATAGAAAGTTCATACAAACTGTCCAAATAACAAATTGCGGTTGGGTTGTAACTTGTGATACACGGAAACATTGATGTGCCCACGTTTCATGTCTCGGAAACATTTGGGGACGGGAACCGGTATTGAAAACGTTAGACCAACAGCTAGCAAAGAAATATTTGTTAAAGTTTAAGCCTCTTATGGTCATTATCATTAACAGCTCTTATTCGTCAATTTTAGTTGTTATAATCTCTAATTCTCTATACTTTAATGAGAGATAAAATTGCCACCGGATTATAATTTTTTAATAATTGCCACAAATTTATTTGCTAAAGACACGAGTTGCAGAGCAATGTTTTTTAAATATTTTGGTATGAGAGTTGATGTGAAAGTATTTAAATAAATTTTTTAAAAGGTAGTAGTTTAAAAAAAAAATTCTCTTAATTGTAATAGATTTAATCTATTTTTCAAAAATATATGTATAATTTTTTTTTCTTACATCTCTGTTTCCTTCATTTTTAACCAACGACGTTTCTACGTTTCTGTTCGCCCCGTCCCCGTGCATCACCGGCTGTAACTTCAAATGGAAATAGATGGGATCCACCGCGCACTAGAATAAGTTCGACAATTATGGAGCACTCGAGTCGAGTGAAGCACAGACGCATGTGTGGGAACACGTTTTTTATAGTAAAAAATATAAAAAACAACGGACGCGGTGGAACATGTTCGATAAAAAACTAAATTACTTTCGATTTGCAGGGTACGGTTGCGTGTGAATTTGGGTGGTGGGGGCGGCTTTCTAATGACAATTGATTGGAAATTTGGAACCTTGTCTTCTCGGATTTTTTTGCGATTATTGTCTAGGTTCGGTGATACCCACTTTCGACAAATCCAACGCAGCAACGAACCCATCTGACGAACCTGACTACCGGACCCACAGAGACAGAGAGAGAGAGAGAGGGAGTCGTGGGCTTCAATTTCATGGCATTTTTTCCTCTTCTTACTCTTTAAGAAAAATAAAAAAAGGGATAAATACTAATTAAATATATTTACATGAACTTAATATTTATGTATTTTTTCTATTTTTAATAATTTTATTTAGATGCCTTAATATTTTATTTTAATTTTTAAGCTACTAAATAATAAAAATAATAACATCTCTAAATTCTTTCAAGGATCAAATAAAACCAAATTAAGATTACATAAAAAATTATCAAATACATGTATCTTAAGCTCAAAATCAGATTTAGATAACCCAAAAACAAAGAGAAAGAAAAAAAAGAGATTGAGGGTAGACTAAAATTGCTGGATAAAATAGCAAGGGGAAAAAATACAATAGATAAAACAATACCCAAAATTATTTATTAAATTTAAAGCTTATGATTGATAGAAAGGGATTTCAATATATATTCATGTATTAAGGGTTTGCAATGGCTTAAGAGTCAAACTCCTGCATTTTTTATGGCTCAGTACCATCGTTTAGGCAAAAAAGGTACATTTGTGCATCCATCGATGAGATTTGAATTCCTACCATTTAAAGTTTAAAAACGATTGGGTGCACGAAGCCACCACATCATCACACGCTTGTATCCGTGCATCCATAATTAGAGCTGGTAAAAGTTGATTCGATTCGATTCGAGCGAAATCCGATCCGATATAATCCAAAAAATTTAGCAATCCGACCCGATCCAGACCTGATCCGACATTGACTTGACTCGACACTGACCCGATAAAAATAAACCTGACCCAAACCCGACCCGACTCGACCCTAACCCATGAATCGTTATTGACCCAACCCGATAGCGATCAGATCCGTCATTGACCCGACCTGATAGCGACCCGACCCGGTATTAACCTAATTGGCTTTGACCCGACCCAGAGCCGACCTGACCCGACATTCACTCGATCTTACCCAACATTAACTCGATCAGACATCAAAATATATAATAATAATAATAATAAATTACACATATTTTATTATTCACTTAAAGCTTTTAAAAATATAGTATTTTATAAATTGTACTTATTTTTCATAATTTTACCCTAGACATTCTTATTTATTAATGATATCCTAATAAGATAAATTATTAATAAATAAAAAACCAAAATAAAAAAGGCAAACATCCAGTTGTATGCCTGTAAAATAATTTTTAAAAAGTGTTCAATTACATCCACTGATCCACTTATTTGAAGAAACTTAAATTATGTTTAAAATATCTTATTATAGTTTTTTTACTTTAATAATAATAATTAATAAAAATATTACAATAAAAATACAAATATAATATAATTAATAAAAATGTTAAAATAAAAATAAAAATATAATAACATTAATAAAATAAATATAGTAGAAAAATTAATAAAATAAATACAAATAGAGAAATTAATAAGATAAATTATGCAGAGAAATGAATATGAAAAAAAAAAGATAGAATAAATGATATAAAAATTATTAGATAAAAATATAATACTTTTGTAGGTAATTTTTTTTACTGTTAATATATATATATATATATATATATATATATATATATATATACATTCTAACAGTATAAATTTAGCTAAAAATATATCAAAAAGTATCAAAAATCAACTTTAATGATCCATACGACAACATGCATTCGTCACGTGTAGTACTTGTGGTCCACGTACTGCATGTATAGATCGAGAACTCGAAAATTTTGAAGCACACAGAATTTGTGGGTAAATTTTTTTTTCCCATAACTACAATTCTAAATTTAAAGTCCCTGAATTTAAAATTAGAAAATATTTTTTTACACCACATGCTCTAAATAAATATTAAACTGGTCGAACTATTTTTGTTAGTTTTTTTTAATTAAAGTATTAGTATAGTTATTTTTTAATTAAAATATTTAAAGTAATCAAATATAATACTATTAAAACTTATATATATATATATATATATATATATATATATATATATATATTATTTTATTTACCTTGTAAAAATAAAACACATATAATATTCTTATTTTATTTATCGTTACTAGTAATCTTATGATTGTGTTTAATATATACAATGTAATAAATGATAATTATACATTGTATATTCTTGTTATGCTCACCTTTATTTTATAAAATTATATTTTTTTAAGTAATCAAATATTTTAAGTAATCAATTAAATATAATATATGATAAACATCTAATATTTTTACTCATTAAATTTATAAATATTTAAAGTAATCAAATATAATACTATTAAAAATTATAAATATATATATTATTTTATTAACCTTGTAAAAATAAAATACATATAATATTCTTATTTTATTTATCGTTATTAGTAATCTTATGATTGTATTTAATATATATAATGTAATGAATTATAATTATACATTGTATATTCTTGTTATGCTCACATTTATTTTATAAAATTATTTTTGTAAGTAATCCAATATTTTAAGTAATCAATTAAATATAATATATGATAAACATCTAATATTTTTACTTGTAAAATTTATAAATATTTAAAGCAATCAAATATAATACTCTTAAAACTTTTAAATATCTTTATTATTTACCTTTGTATAAATAAAACACATATAATATTCTTATTTCATTTATGTTTACTAGTAATCTTATGATTGTATCAAATATATACAATGTAATAAATGATAATTATACATTGTATAGTATTATTATACTCACCTTTATTTTATAAATTATTTACATTTGTAAAAATAAAACACATATAATATTCTTATTTCATTTATCATTACTAGTAATCTTATGATAATTATACATTGTATAGTATTATTATACTCACTTTTATTTTATAAATTATGTACCTTTGTATAAATAAAACACATATAATATTCTTATTTCATTTATCTTTACTTGTAATCTTATGGTTGTGTCTAATATTTACAATGTAATAAATGGTAAGTATACATTGTATATTCTTGTTATTCTCACCTTTATTTTATAAAATTATCTTTTTATAAGTAATCAAATATTTTAAGCAATCAAATAAATATAATATATGATAAACATCTAATATTTTTACTTGTAAAATTTATAAATATTTAAAGCAATAAAATATAATACTTTTAAAACTTTTAAATATCTTTATTATTTACCTTTGTATAAATAAAACACATATAATATTCTTAGTTCATTTATCTTTACTAGTAATTTTATGATTATATCTAATATTTACAATGTAATAAATGATAATTATACATTGTACATTCTTGGCATGCTCACCTTTATTTTATAAAATTATCTTTTTTTAAGTAATCAAATATTTTAAGTAATCAATTAAATATAATATATGATAAACATATAATATTTTTACTTGTAAAATTTAGAAATATATTAAGCAATCAAATATACTATTGTTAAAACTTATAAATATCTTTATTATTTACCTTTGTAAAAATAAAACACATATAATATTCTTATTTTATTTATCTTTACTAGTAATCTTATGATTGTATCTAATATATACAATGTAATAAATGATAATTATACATTGTATAGTCTTGTTTTGATCATCTTTATTTTATAAAATTATCTTTTTTAAGTAATTAAATATTTTAAGTTATCAAATAAATTATAATCAATGATAAATATCTTTGTTTGATTCAAAGCGCAATATTTTTTATTATTAAAATTTATAAATATCTTTACTATTTATTGTGAAAATAAATCGCATTTAATATTTTTAATTCTTTTATCTGCAATATTAATCTTATGATTATCTGTCTTTAATATTTATGATTTATGAAATGATAATTGTCTGGACTCGAATATGAGTCAACCTGCCAAAACTCGACCCGATCCGACCCATTAAGTTAACCCGTAACTAATCGAATCCAACCAGTCAAATTATATGAAACGACCCCACCCATCAACTTAACTCGAAACAACTCGGATACACCGGGATTAACCCGTCATATTACATGAAATGACCTGAATGGGCCGAAGTCACCTACTCATGTGAACTCTAAAATGACCCAAAACTAACCCGACCCTACCAATCAAGTTAACCCGAAATGATCCGAATCCGAGCTTTCTTAACCCAAACCCGACCCGACCAAACATGAAAAATTAACCTGAAATGACCCGGAACCGAAATGACCAGATCTAGAACCGACCCGACTCGACAAATTGACCCGGAATAAATTGACCCGAACCCGAAATAACCCGATCTGACCCGCAACCGACCCGACAAATTGAATGACCCGAATCTGAAATGATCCGACCCGACCTGCACCCGACCTGCACGACCCGATTGCCACCTCTATCCATAATGTATTCTTATCAGGGATTGGATGGTTTTTCGAGACATCGTCTAAAAGGCTTCGCTCCGCCCTTCATCATAAGTTTACCAATAAAATAAGATATGATATTACAGATTTTGTGGGGGGATGGGAACAATTGCAAATTCTTGAGAAGTCATAAGCTAAGCTCTTAAATTAGTTGAACCAACTTGATATTTGGTTCGATTCAATAAATTAAAAGCTTAATTTAATTCATTTATTTAGTTAAATGAGTTGAATTTAAATTTTATTTTTAGACTTATTTATTAAATGAGTTGAATTCATTTTTTTTTTAAAAACCTCGTTTATTTATAACTTTAGATCTTATGTTTGGTTTTATTTAACACGTTTGTTTAGTTAAATGGGTTAATCTCAAATATTTATATATTAGGTTCGGTCCATTTAAAGTCATAATCTTAAGTCAACTTATACCTTTGAACAATACTTTTATCAAATGTAGTTTAAGAAGATTAACCTTTCAATTGTTAGGTATCAACTATAAAGTTTTAGCTCATAACTAACTTTTTCAACTTGCAGCAAGTATAGAAATTTGTTTCTTCATACCCACAGAGAGAAGAAAGAGTAATAAATATGCTCCATACATAAGTCCGATAAATTACAATAATTGAGACGTATGCACCAAGTATGGTGCATATGGCGACACAATTGTAATTTTTTATGAATTAGTGATCATAATTGATGGAAAAGGAACTGCTCCAATGAACGAATCAGGGTATCGGAGAACGTGTCTTATAAATTTTATTTTTTCCAAAGTTTTAAATCAAACTATCTCTATTATAGATAATCAAAATTATAAATAAAAAAATTATACAATATTTTTTTTCTCACTTCTTTATCTTTAAATATATATACGTATTTATATAACTCTAGCATCAAATAAAAAGTACACATGTATTTATGAATAAATACACATTAAAAAAATAGACATCTTTCAAACTACAAATATATAACTTTCAAGATACGAATACACATTCTCTAGAACAATAACATACGTAATGCACAAAATAAATACACATTTTTCATGATATGAATATACATATTTGAGATATAAATACGCATATTATTTATGTCTTCTATTAATATAAATACACATATTCTATAACGTAAAAACATATATTCCAAAGTCGATCAATAATACTTGGGAAAACAACCCTAGAAGTGTCATCTCCAGCAAATCCAACCTTGACTACTCTTGAAACATTATTTTTTATTACTAACTGAAACTCTAATATCTCCCTATTTTTGGGTATTGAGGGAGGGAGAAGGCTAGAGATGATAATGTCTTATTGGCACCTTCAATTCCCAACCAATTACCATATTCTTTCATCCTCTTTCCTCTTGTGATCAACTGTCAAGGCTCTTGAGGTGCTTCATGTGAATCAAAAACATCACCGGAGCTAGAAGATGTATATGAGGCTCATGTGGTTGGTCGACTAGAGCCAACCATACTTGATTGTTTCCTTATACGTTCTCTTAGGATAGGTGGTACAATGACCTTGCTTACCAAGAGTAATGATTCATCCACAGGGATTGATGGTGATTCCTGTATTTTAGTATGCCCTATACCAGCCAATAAAAGGTCCTTCTAACCTTAAGGGTTTACCTTACATGATGTTGGGTTGTTGGAATATGAGATGACTTAATGTTCCTCTTACACACCGCAAGGCATTTAATTAGATATGAGATAAAAAACTTGCTTATGTTGGTCTTGTCAAAACACGAGTTAAAGTCACTAACGTGTCAAAAATAAGAAGAGCATGACTGGGTGGGGCTGTCTTGATAATTATAGTAGTCATTATAATGGTAGGGTGAGGATAGGTTTTGAATCAGCTAGATAGAATGTTAGGAATGTTTTTGAATATGATCAAGGTGTGCATTTCTATGTGTTACAAGTGGTGGGCCCTATTGCCCTTTACATGACCATCATCTATATAACCAACAATGGGAAAATAGAAAGAGATTATGGGAGTGGCTCAAACTTCATTTTCTTTCTCATTTGTATGTGTTGATAGGGGATTTCAACATGATAGCTAATGCTGAAGAAAAACAACCCATGAGAGCTTATAATTAGGAGGATATGAAGGATTTCATGTATTGCTTATCACAAACTCAAATGGAAGACATCTGGTATACAAGAGCACACTTCACGTGGTGTAATAGAAGAGATAGTGATGATAGAATTTAGTGTAAGTTAGACTAGGCTTTGGGTGACTTAATATGGTTTGATACCTTCTCTTCCTCATGGGTTCATTTTGCAGCTCCCATTGTGTCAGATCATGCATTAATGATCTTGAATCTTGGGAAGCAAACTATGATAGGTGCAAGGCTGTTAACATTTTTTTATCATGTGGACCACTCATCGGGACTCCTTTTCTACTGTTTAAATAGTTTGGGATAGTGTAAAAATAAAACCTTATGTTTTCCATTTGATGACACTACTCAAAAATTTAAAGAATTTGCTACATGATTTGAACAAGAGACATTTTCAGCAGCATTTTGGAGAGAGTTCCTAGACTAGAGTGCAACTAATTGAATTACATAAGAAACTTATTGTCCACCCATTTGATGCAGTGTTACTAGCACAACAGGAAGAATGTATAGCTAAATTACATCATTATAGCTCTTGTGAGGAGAGTTTTTACTGTCATAAGGCTCGTATTGAATGGGTTAAGTTTGGAGATAACAACACTAATTATTTTTCACACACTTGCTAAAGGCAGAAGGCACCAAAATCAGATAGGTACATTAGTGGATGAGGATGGTTATACCTTTACATCATAAGAAGCCATTGTGGCTCATTTTTATAGTTTTTATGCTTCCCTTATAGGAACTCCATTCGAACCTAAGGGTGTTTTTGTAATAGATATCGTCCATCATCACAAGTCTTTGCTAGCAACCGTTCAAAAGGATGAGGTAAATCAATCCCTTTTCTCAATGAGTAGTGATAAAGCCCCAAGTATCGATGGTTATAATGCAATGTGTTATAAGGTGGCATGGGAAATTATTAGAGATGATGTTTGGAGAGCCACGATTGAGGTTTTTGTTACAAGTAGTATCCCCAAGAATCTAAATGTTGTTGTATTGCATCGAATTCCTAAGGTTCTGAATGCTTGCAGAGTATAAGACTATTGTCCAATAGAATATTGCAAATTGATTTATAAGATTGTCCCTAAGGTTATTACTACTAGACTCCAGTGTCATATGCCTTCATTGATGGGCAGAAATCAAGTTGCATATGTGAAAGGTCGCACTATTGGCGATAATATCTTTTTGGCTTCTAAATTGGTTTGAGGCTATGGAATGAAAAATATATATATCCTCTTTGCATGCTTAAACTTTATATGTAGAAAGATTACAACCTTTCTTGCAATCAGTGTTACTTTATTTTAATTTCTCTATCCATTTTGTAAAGCTTGTTATAAGGTGTGTTATTACTACACAATACTATATTTCCTTTAATGGTGAACTCCAAAGACCGTTTGATGCCAAATGGGGGTTAAGGTAGGGTGAAAGTTTTTCCCCTTCCTCTTTATTCTTGTCATGGAGTATCTAAATAAATCCCTTAGAGGTTTGTGGATGAACCCTCTCTTTAAACCTTCTCCTAAATGTAGGAAAGTAAAACTAAGTAGTGTGATGTTTGCAAATGATATTTTCTTTAGCTTAGGAAATAGTACTTCTATTGATGCTATGTGTAAAGTATTCTAGGAGTTTTCTAATATCTATGGATTAACATTGAATCCTTTGAAAAGCATGATTTATTATAGTGTCTTAATTCTAGATCGTGTTAGAAAGGATACTAAAAGGATTTATCATTTTTCTGTGGGTGATATAGTAGTTTGATATCTTAGGATTCTACCTTCTCCTAAGAAGCTCACTACAAATGACTAATTTTCATTGACTGAGAATTTCATAGCTAAAATACGAACATGGAATGCACAAATTCTTTCCCAAACAAACTATTTGCAACTTGTTCGATCAATACTTTATTATATCCAATGTTACTGGAGTTTTATGATGTTATTGCCTTAGGGTATTATAAATGATGTAATTTCTCTTTGTAGATCATTTTTATGGGAAGGCTTAGAAAAGTAGAGAAAAAGGTCTTGTGGCTTGGGATATTGCATGTTTACCCAAGAAAGAAGGATGGTTAGGCTTATTCCAAATTCAACCGTGGAACTTTGCCATGCTGGATAGAATTATTTGGTGGGTTGCTATAAAAAAGGATATCGTGTGGGTTCAGTGGGTGCATGCCTACTGTCTAAAGGGAAGAATTATTTGGGAGGTACAAGTCCTTTCTTCTATTTCTCCGATGTTGAAAAATTTGTTGCATGTTCCTACCTCTCTTCACCCTATTATAACACCCCCTAAATTTACTACTGAAAAATTTTGTTTTAATAAAAAAGTTTCATGAATGCAAAATGACAAAACCGTAAACTCGAGGACATTACCATTACACTTAGTACCAGATCGGTTCACTCCTACCTTTCCAGTACTAAGTGCTAAGGCTAAACAAGGTTAACATCAACCAAAATTCATTAATAAAAACACAAGTCATTAATAAACCACAAGTCATACAGAAATTAGAGTGCGGTTTAGGATTACTACCCAAAGAGTAGTTAAATCAGTTTTTCGAATACATCAAACATAGTATGATAGAGTAAAATGATACATCGCAAAAGTAAGATAGAGTCTGTCCAATCACTCTCGATCCCCAAGCCAAGTTTAGGTTCAAAGCTTGGCCCTGCCGGATGCCTCGTAGGTGTCGTAGGCATTAAAGACGTCGTCCCCTTTCTGCACAAACTTAGACGGGTCTTTTGCTCGTGGGAATGAGCAGCACCCATGAAATGGGTGATCAGTACGCTGCGTACTGAGTAAGGTAACAGATGCGCTAAGGCCAAACATACAAATCATACAACATAACATACATGGCATAATCATATAAGCAACATATAGTAATACATATGATGAAGGCCGACTATGGTTCGAGTAGACTCATTCTTTAGATGACTCATTCTTTAGATCTTTAGTAAATGTAGTCGATTCACTTCATAGTCTTTATCAATTCATGTGAGTGCGGGAACTCTACTATTATAGCCAGTGGACCGGTCATGCAGGGCAAAATACTCCTGGCCACTATTATTCACCGGTGAACCGGTCATGCAGGGCAAAATGCTCCTAGCCACTATTATTTGCCGCTGGACCGGTCTGACCCCGACTCACATGATGTTCCACTGTAATTACTTCGTATCTTTCCCATGTGTTATCATCATTACGTTTGGTTTGTTGAGCACAGAAACCCCCACTATTATAGCCGGTGGAACGGTCATGTAGGGTAAAATGAGCCTGGCTACTATTATTCGCCGGTGGACCGGTCATGCAGGGCACCTCGGCTCCTGGCCACTATTATTCGTTGGTGGACCGGTCTGGGCTCGGCTCAACAATCTTTCTCTTTAAATGGATAATATCTTAATCGTGTCTTATTCGATAAGCATTTCACCCTTGACATGCATGCCTCTAACATTCTACCTCTATCCTCTCAAGGGGGCCTGTCCCATATCTTGAGACTTCTGTGCCCCTTATCATGCCTCGACATCCATTCCCCCTTACGCCTACACATAATGAAAAACCCGACTTCTAAGGGTGTGGGTTAAGGCCCATGTAACACCCCCAAATTTACTACTAAAAAATTTCGTTTAAATCCAAAGGTTTAGCGGAAGCGAAAGAATTAAAACCGTAAACTTGGGGGTATTACCGCCACACTTAGTACCAGCCCGGTTCACTCCTACCGTTCTGATACTAAGTGCTAAGGCTAAACTAAACAATCGTTAAGTAATAATCATCAAAACATAGGTACATAGTTAACATAGGTCATTCACGAAAACATGAGTCAAGAACAGTTAGAATATCGTTTAGGAATACAACTTAAGAGTACCGTTTCAAAACAAGAAGCGTAGTACAAAATATAGCTAAATAAAACAGTTCCCAAGGATCAATATCCGGATTGCCTACTCACTCAAGTCAGGCCTTCCACCCCAACACAGTATCCGATCTTAAACCTGCACAAGAAGTCTGCTCCCCACCATCGGTGGATCATCACAGGACCCATTCAACCAGTGTAGTATCAGTACGGGTCCAATACTGAGTAAGTCCCACTACCTATCTTAGGAGAGATATCATCAAGTGCATATTAAATCCGGGTACAACACGTTGATACAATATCATGCATATTCACAACCCACAGCATAAATCTTACCATACACCTAGAGTAACATATAAAACATACGTAACATCCTATTTAACATATAAGCATGGTACAACCGAGATGTAAAGTGGCTCATACGCCTCAGGTAGGAATAATCCATATTATTAAAACTCAATACGTGGCATACTCACGTAAGCCGCATGTAGTAATACAGATAATAAAAGCTGGACATGGTCCAATTAGACTTATTCTTTATTCTCATTAATAATATGTTCATTCCACACATATTCTTTAATAATCCATGTAAGTGTGGGAGCCCCACTATTATAGCCGGTGGACCGGAAATCAACACTCAGGGCAGAACGCCTCTGACCACTATTATAGCCGGTGGACCGGAAGTAAACACACAGGGCAGAACGCCTCTGACCACTATTCTTATCGGTGGACCGGACTGGCCTCGACTCACATGGTGTTTCGTTGTAAGTACTTAGTATTTTCCCATGGATTAACTTATTTACTTGGGTCTGTCGAGCCGAAACTCCCACTATTATAGCCGGTGGACCGGAAGTAAACACACAGGGTAGAACGCCTCTGACCACTATTATAGCCGGTGGACCGGAACGAAACGCACAGGGCAGAACGCCTCTGACCACTATTATAGCCGGTGGACCGGAACGAAAAACACAGGGCATAACGCCTCTGACCACTATTATAGCCGGTGGACCGGAAATAAACACACAGGGCAGAATGCCTCTGACCACTATTATAGCCGGTGGACCGGAACGAATCGCGCAGGGCAGAACACCTCTGACCACTATTATAGCCGGTGGACCGGAACGAATCGCACAGGACAGAACGCCTCTGACCACTATTCTAGCTAGTGGACCGGAACGAAACACACAGGGCAGAACGCCTCTGACCACTATTATAGCCGGTAGACCGGAACGAAACACACAGGGCAGAACGCCTCTGACCACTATTATAGCTGGTGGACCGGAACGAAACACACAGGACCAGATCATGGGCTCGGCTCAACATCTTTCGCTTTATGTGATTAATGTCTTATCAGTGTCTTATTAAGTCACACATCACCCTTAACATTCATGCCAACAACATTCTACTGTTTTCTTTTCAAGGGGGGCCGTCCCATATGTTGAGACTCGTGTACCCTTAGTCACACCCCGACATTATTTCCCCTTAAGCTCACACATAATGAGAGACCAACTTCTGGAAGTGTAGGTTAAACCCAACACCCTACGACATCGATCTCGCCTATTCTCAACCTCTAGGGTTTTCCCCTTGGAAACCCTAGTTGGACCTATGTGGCCCAACCTCTTCTCACTTACCTTACCATTACTCATTCTTCACCCCACATCTCACCCTTATTAAGTCAAACCCCAAGTCATACCCTTTTATTCCTCGACCTCGCATGTACTCGGTAAAACCCTAGTTGGCCACATCAAACCCTAGCACCTCACTTCTTCCACAAGTAACCTCTCTCTTTTCATTCCCCAAGTCTCTTCTTTCACAAGGAAACCCATACTCATCTTTTGTATAATAGAATTCTCACTCTAACCCATACTCTACTCTCCCTTAATCACTTTTACTTCCCAAAATTCCCAGATTATCAATTCCTCCCAAAACCCTAATCGGGTCCCTCACACACCCTTACACCGACCTACGTATTATTTTTCCTCACAAGTCTCCGATCGCTCCACAACTCTCCTTTTTGCTTATTTACACCCTAAACCAACTTTTCACACGTAAGGATCACCCCCATGCAAAATTTATCCACTCCATTCAAACTCTCAAGTCCCCATGCAACCTCTAGAATTCCCATACATACTTCTTATCTCTTTTTCATTTGGGTCAACCCCATATCCCCCTTAATGGTCTCACTACCCATTCCCCATCTCATTATTCTTTTAGTCCCATTTCATAGTACCGAAACCCTAGCATGCATGTTCTAGAGGGCCGTATCAACACAACAGAATATCACACATAAAGCATGTCATCCTCATATCATGGAAGCACACACGACGTACCTCAATTCCCAAGTTGCGCTACACATGAGACAAGTTATCCATACATCATATAACACACATTAGCATGGTGCACACAACAATCAACACATCACATCACACATAGCACAAGGCCATAACTTCGTCCTTACTACATACCCATAAGTAGAGGTAAGTAGAGACTTACCTGGATCTGAAGCTAGCTAAGCGATATAAGAGGGAGAGAGATCCTTAGCTCATGGATCCACGAGAAAGCTTTCCTAGATCCGATAGAAATCGAAAACTAAATTAGAAACTATTCTATCAATCAATAATTCACATATTCTAATTAAATAAGCACAAACAACCCAAATGGCCTTTCTTAGAAAACATGTCCAAAACTTAAAACTTAAAAGCATAGCTTTATTAAGATTTAAGGTTAAAACTAAATCAAAACGGATTAATACAAATATCACTTGGGACATTTCAACTTAATTTGAAAAGCTCGAGAAAGAATAATCGATCATAAGTTAATTTATCGAAAATAACTTATTTATTAGGTTTTACAACTAAATAGGTAACCTAACCATTTACATAGAACCCAATCCAAACCGATTAGGTTAAAACAGAATTTAAATGATTTAAAACCCAAAGATAGAATTCGATTAAATAAAATACACACAGCAAAAATCAATTTTATAAAATCATCCCCGAAAATTAGGGTTTTAAAGCCCACGACACAAACTCAAGTAATTCAATTTAATTAATTCAAACTAAAGGTATTGGAAAGCAATTAATACCATTTCAACTATTTCTATACATTCAATTTTAGAAAAACAACAATACAAGTAATCGATTTCATAATTTCACTTGAAATTTAGGGTTTTAGGCCCGAAAATACAATTCGTTAAAATTCTATAAATTTAATCAAATTGAATGTTTAGAAATGCAATTAAACGCATTTTATAACATATCAAATAATCAATTGCTCAAAATCAATAAAAGAAATACACAATTTAGCACAATTAGGGTTTTTGAGCCCGAAACGCAAATCCGATCAATTTGTGCCAAAACGTATCAATTGACGGTTCGAAAATGTAATTAAACATATTATAATGTAATTTATATAGTCAATTGAATAAAATAACCCGATTACCCAAACCAATTTAAACCCGCGGGAGTTTTGACCTAAAAATCCAATTCCGGTCAATTACGCACAATTTTTCCAAATCAACACTTCCAATATAAAATTAAATACATTTTAAACAATATTATAAAATCAACTGAGCGAAACGACTCAATTATACGACCCAATTTCATTACACCCAAAATTTGACCTAGGAATCAAATTCTGATAAAACCTGCATAAATTTCTCAAATTGACGGTTCCAAAATGAAATTGGATACATTTTAAAACATATTGTATAATCAATTTGTCCCAAATCGCAAAAACGGACGGATCTGAAAAATTCGGGCATAACCCGGCCAAAAATTCAATTTTTCCAAAATTCCAATACAACCATACAATTAACCCATCCAAATCATTCTTACAGCATATATATACATAATCAAACAATCAATTTAGCCTTTTATAAGCTAATTCACATTCAATCACTCAAAACAAGGGTTAGGGTTTTCGGAAATTTATACCGAATAAAATCAACACAATCGGGACAAGAAAATGCCGGAGAAGCTACGTCGGGGAACGAGGGTGGCTCGCCGGTCATCGCCCGAGCTCGCCATGGCCGGACGGCGGCTCGCCGCCGCTGCTGCTCCTGCGCTGCTTTCGGTGGGCGCTGCTTTCGGTGGTCGAGTTGGCTGTTGCGCGGCTTCAGCTGTTGTGTGGCTACTGTTGTGTCGCCGGAGGTCGCGTCGTCCGTCGCAGCTAGTTGGTCGGCGGCGGCTGGCGAGGGAGCAGGGAGGAGGAGAGAGGTGAGGGAGGTCGGCTAGGGTTAGGGTTGCGGGAATAGTGGGCCGACGGGATAAGGGAGAAAGAAGAGAATGAGAGAAAAAGGAAGAGGGAGAGGGGTTGGGGCACCGGTCGGGGTTACGAGTTTTTTTATTTTTTTTTATTTTTTACAAATACACATAGAATAAAATACTAAAAATATAAAAATATTATTGGAAGATTTTATATAAAATTTATTTAACGAAAATTTATTTCGAACGGATCCAAAGGCTTAAAATTAATAAAAAGCTATATAAAGAATTTCGGAAACATTTTCAGAAGAATTTACCATCGAACGTAAAAATTTATATTATTTACGGAAATACATTATAAGACCCTGAAATAATATTTAAAAACCTATAATAAAATATTTAAGTCAAATTATAATAAATCAAGACTAATTTTAATAATTTCCGTAATCGGATTTCCGCAAACTAAAAAGCGTAGAACGGAAGAAAATAAATTTCAAAAAGAAATTCTTAAATAAGTTCCGAAAATATTTTTAAATTAAACTTCCCGAAAATGAAATATTACATTCAATTAATTAAAACATTGATAAAATATTACTTCCCGAAAATGATTAATTACATTCACTTATGAATTCAAAATCGTCGATAAATCCATAAAACGAATCGAAATTAAAATAATTAATTGTTTACATCAAATTACGCTAATAAAATCATTAAACTTAATAAATCTGGGTTTTAAAAATACGGGGTATTACAACCCAACACCTCATGACATCAACCCCACCTACTATCACCCTCTAAGGTTTTTCCTTAAAAACCCTAATTGGACCTATGTGGCCCAACTTTCTCTCACTTACACTACCGTTATTTCATTTATCATCCCACACTTTATCTCATTTAGATCCAATCCCAAATCATATCACTTTACCCCCTCGATTCCACATGTGACAAAAAAACCTCAGTTAGCCACTTCAAACCCTAGTACCTTTCTTCTCCCACAAGTAACGTCTCTATTTTTCACCCAAAGTCTCTTCTCTCCCATGGGACCCATACTCACCCAAAATAAATCTCCACTCTTAATCCGTAATACACTCTCCCTTAATCATTTTTACTTGCATATTTTCCAGATTAGCGCTTCCTCCCAAAACCCTAATCGAGTCCCTTATACACCCTTAAACCAACCTACGTACTATTTTTCATCCCAAATCTCCAATCACTCCACAACTCTCCCCTTAGCTTATTTACACCCTAAATCAATTTTTCTCACGTAAAGATCACCCCCATGCAAGTTTTATCCATCCCATGCAAACACTCAAAGTCCCTATACAAATTTTAAGATTCCCATGCATGGTTCCCATCTCTCATTCATTTTGATCATTCCTTCCTCTTTAATTTTCCCTCATGGATCATAAGGTATTTTGGTCAACCTCATATCCCCCTTAGTAAACTCACTTCCCATTTTCTCTCTTTTTATCCTTTCATTCCTATATCATATTAATAATCATCCTAGTATGCATGTCCTAGAGGGTCATATCATATCACATCATAATTACCATATATACAAATCATACTCATGCCATAAGGAACACACAAACATACCTCAACTCCAAGTTGTGCTACACATAAGACAAGTTAATGACAATCATACGATACACGACATAACACGATATATATAGCATCCAAGGCATACAAGTCACACAACACACAAGGGCCTTAGCTACATCCTTACCTAAAACGATGCCAAACTTGGAGCACGCTCCTACGCCTCCTTAGAGTTTTGGCTTGGTTCACCTATAAGAGGGTAAGACTAATGATTAGTTTCCCCTCTACCAAAATACTATTATTTCTTATTCTAGTCTAAGATTAGGGTTGCTATTATTAAAGGGAGCTTTATAAGTGAAAACTAGGGTTTTTACCATCAAGTTAGTCTACCAGATATTACTAGTCAAAATATACTTATGTTACTATTCATAACTATATTTATATTATTAAATCTAATAGCTTTATTTCTTCTAATAATAGTACTAATACTTGTTAAAATAAAATAGTAATGATAATAATAATAGTGATACTAATGCTCCTAGAATTAGAAGCCCTATTATTTTTAATGCTAAGGCTAATAATAGTGTTAGGGTTAAAATAATAATATAATAATAATACCAACAAAGTACTAATATTGCTAAAGATAATAATAATAATAATAATAATAATAATAATAATAATAATAATAATAGTTATATTTGGAATAATAATATAAGGGTTTGAATGTTTTTATCACAATAATATTAACAAAATAACAACAATAATAATAGTAATAAGTAATAATGATACTATAGTAATAATGTTAGTAACAAAGGCATTAGGAATAATATTAGCAATATTCGAATATTAAATAGGAAAAATACTACGGCTTAAGTATTCTTCTTCTTTAACAACAAAAAGATAATATACCAACTTTGGTTTAAATAACATTAACAATAATCAAAATAGTAATAATAATAATGATAGAAATGTTAAGTATAATACTAATAACAATAACAATGATAATAGTAACTGAAATGATAATAATAATATAAGGGTCCAAATATTTATATTAATAAGTAAAGGTAATAATGGACAAAGTTAGTATTAACAATATTAGAAAGGAAATAATGATAATGATAATGGTAATAGTAGTAGTAGTAGTAGTAGTAGTAGTAGTAGTAGTAGTAGTAATAGTAACAACAAGGGAAAGTCATAATCATAATAAAACTAAAGTTGTCGACCACTAATAATGATAGTAATAATATTATTATAAGTTAGGAAAATCATAAGGTAAGGTTAAGTAGCAATAATAATAATAATAATAATAATAGTAATAATTATTATTATAATGATAATAATATGAATAATAATAATAATGATAATAGTAGTAGTAGTAGTAGTAGTAGTAACAGTAATATTAATAATAATAATAAAGATACTATATTAATCCTAAAGTAGTAGCCTTTTAGATGATAATACCATAGTTATAATATTTCCGAAGTTAGGTTAGAGTAGTAACATAATAATAATAATAATAATAATAATAATAATAATAATAATAATAATAATAATAATAATAATAATAATAATGGTAATACTATTAATATTACTAAAATTTATTAACACTTATATATAAAAGATTTAAGGGTTGGGGAAATTAAAACACCACCTAAGGTTGGTGGCGGAACTGGCGATGGTGCGTGGCGGCTGTGGAGGAGGAAAGAGGGGTTTATAGGCTAGAGGAGTGGGAATGAGGGGGTGTTTGAGGTGGTGGAAGCTGTATTAGGTGGAGAGGGGTGGAATGGAGGTGGTGGCGCAGTTGGGAGTGGTGGCGCACGACGGTTGGCGTAGTGGCCGAAGGTGGTGGAAGGTGGAGAAAGTAGAAGGAGAGGGAGGCAGGGAGAGATGGAGGTATGGGGAGGTAGGGGAAGGTCCCTTGGATGTTTTGGAGGGTGGAGGAGGTAGTTATGCCGGAATTGGCAGCGAACGGTGGCACGAGGGGTGGCGAGAGGCTGGAGTGGGCTGATCGGGTTGGTGGTTTTGCACGGCTGGGGTGGCTTGTGTAGGGAAAATCGAGGGGCGAGGAGGGTCTAGTTAGGTAGAGGGCGGTGCGAGGGTCGGTTGTGGGGGTGTTTTGGTCGCCATTGATCGTCGACGGTGGCGAATTATGGGGTTGTTTGGGTGGTGGTGCACAATCAAGATTTTTGGGCTGCGAAAAAAAATGCCCAATTGTGGCTGCCTATGGGGGTATTTATAGGATAAATGGGGTGGGCAATGACAAGGGGAAGAAGACAAGAAGGTGCAGGTGCCAGACATGCTGCTGGTGGTGGCAGTTGAGGCAGCACTACCATGGCAGGGGCGACAAGCTTGAGGGAAGAGGGAAAGGGGCAGGGTGCTCAGAAGAGGAGAAATGGTCGGTTGGGCAGAGTTTGTAAAAGAAAGTGACGGGAGAGGGAGGGGAGGAAGACCGAGTGGTGTAGGTGGCTGCTGGAAGTTGTAGGGTTATAGGGTCGGGAGTAGGCAACATGGGAAGAAGAACAAGAGGGAGAGGGGGTGGATCGGACGATCTAGGGGAAAGAAAGGAAAGAAAAAAGGGTGGTTCGACCGGCTGGGGCATTGGACATAGAAGAAAAAAATGAGGCGGCTTGGGCCACACGAGACGGGGGAGGGGAGAAGGGAGTTGGGTCAGCGGGCTGGCCCATTTCCGGGGAGGAGAAGGAAAAATAAGAAAAGGAGAAAGGAGAGAAAGGAAGAAAAAGGAAAAGAAAGGAGAAGAAGGAAAAGGAAATTAGATGGGTTGGGGTATTTTGGGTGTTTGGTATTATTATATTTTTTTATATATTTAAAATTAATAATACTTATTATAATAATAATAATAATTAAATTCCTTTTTAGATTAATTTGGCTATTTTAGATAAATTTTCTTAACTTTCATGTTAATTGGTATAATACCCTCATTTTCCCTAATTAAATTCTTCATTATTTTCCTCTTGATTTAACTTAATTAACTTAATTAATTTTAATAAAATCATTTATTTAATCAATTTTCCTAATAAATCCTTATTTGGCCATAATTTCCAGAATTAAAATTTTGGGGTATTTCACCTATACTTACAAATTTGCATGCAAAAGGGAAGTATGTGAAACATGGAAAATACCTTATCTCCTAGGTGTATGATTATTTACATGAAAAAGCTCCATTCGTTGCTGGGTATAATATCGTGTGGAATAAGCTAGTAATACCTAAACAACGGTTGATATTGTGGGTTATATTGCATGAATGGTTATCAACCAAAGATCGGCAATGCAGGTTTGGATATGATGTGGACATTAAGTGTACTTTATGCAAGAGAGAGAATGAGAATCACCATCATTTATTCCTTCCCTATAACTTCACAAGACTACTTTGAACTACGTTGACGACATGATCGGGTGTTCGACAATTACCTATGACATAGAAACAAAATATCCACTAGTTGTGTAAAGGTTGGAGAGGGCCAAGAATAAGGAAATACGCTTTGAGAGCATCCTATGCCGCCTGCATGTATTATATTTAGCAAGAAATAAACACAATGATATTTAAAAATAAAGAACATACTACAAAGGTGATAGTCAAGGAGATTATGAGGCGCATGGCCACATAGTTTGAGACTTTGGAAACCTATTCATCCTATGATAAGCTGGTTTCTTATGTTAATATAATATCTTAGATATTTTTTTATTTCTTTACATTGGAGGCTATAAAAATTTTCCCATTTTGTGGTAATAAATTCTACATTACTTACCAAATAAAAATCCTAACTAGTTGACCCCAATGCTTATCTCAATTTGCATCCACTAATCGAACTTGCAACACTAATACAACACTACTTCCATTATAAACCAAAGTTTCAGCACTAGCATATCACAACCTCAATCATTTCAATTCTTTGACTCATATGATTAAGGATGATCCACTCCTGTTGGTGTAAATCCAATCAACACATCAGATGTCAATGATTATGACTTTTCACAAGGCCACCAATCTCTCTAACTATCTTGTTCTTCTTCTATGGAAAATATTGAGTCGATGTAGGAGCCAATGATGGTTACGACTTTTAGAAATGCTTATTTCATTAACTTTTCTCTTGTGTGTGTGTGTGTGTGACAAAGATAGAGAGAATGAAGTTGTTTGGGATTGCATGTTTGAAGAGAAGAAAAGTGATATAAGATAGATAAACAATACCATTGTTTGTGAATCCCTATGTTGTGCTGATGACAATGTGTGCATCATGTTTCGTGTAAATGAAGGATGATACCTAGGAGTAGTTTCCATCTAAGATTATTTTCCTTATTATTAGCAAGTTAATTAGGTTTTATCTAGTAATGGAAGATCTTATCTTATGTTTATATCATATATTGCATAAACTATATTGTAAGCTATAGAATATCAATATATATATATATATATATATATAGAAATTGGTTCATATGCGAACCATTATTTTGGTACAAACGTAGGAATAGTTTTCAACCGTTGGATCTGAAATATCTGACGGTTGAAAACGATTCCCGTGTTTTTTTCCTATTCCCCGTCCCTCTATCCCGCCCCGCCTCGCCTCTCTCCCTGTCGGCTTCTCTCTCCCGACCCAGCCCCCAGTCGCGTTCCCTCTCTCCCGACCCAGCCCCCTTCTCCCTCCCTCTGCACCTCCCGTCTCCCTCCCTCTACACCTCCCGTCTCCCTCTCTCTGCACCTCTCTCTCTCTCTGCACCTCCCGTCTCCCTCTCTCTCCATAGTGTCCGACCATCTTTTATAGTGTAATTTAATAGTGTCGGCCATCTTGGTCCAGACTTTGGCCGAATTAAAGAGGCAAATCCTGAACGGGATCTTCGACGTATTCATCCCCTTCACTCTCTCGCTCGCTTTGCCGCCATCGTTGCCGACCTTAGTGTTGATAATAAACGCCACTGCTCGTCTGTACTCTGTTCCATTTCATTTTGGTTTCCTTTACTCAGCGTCGATTTCCATCCGAGGTAAGTAATTTGATTTATTATTTGATTCAAAACCGGCGACGGCTACTGCTGTCTATGGAATTGGTTACTCACTATTGGTGTTTGGCATTGTTGGATTAGCAGAAGCTCAAAATTCCTCTGCTACCATTAAAGCTTGCACTGCTCGACGGGAAGGTAAGCTCCTTCTCTCTCTGTCTCGCTCATCTGCTTTCAATTAAATGATAATAACTATATATGATATGAAGTTAACACTAGCAGATTAGAGAGTTGGAAAAATACAGTAAATTATAAGAAGTATAGTCCAAGAGTTGGATAATTCGTCCATATGTAGATCGTTAGATTATGTAGATGGACTGTATTTGTATGGTCTCATATGTACGCGTTGATTTTGGTGGATATTAGAAGAATTAGCCTGTTTCTTGCTCTCGGTCGTCTCCCTTGTCAGCTGTGGTGTTGAATGTCGAGTGAATATTTGATACTCCTTCCTTCCGATGACCTTTCCTTTTTAACTTTTGTGAAGCTCTTAACTCGGGCTTCTTAATTTATTTTTACTGGTAGGATCTTAATCAAATTTAACCGAAATATTGAGTTATGTGATATTTTTATTAAATTTAACTGAAATTTCCAGCCATGATATTATGTGTTTGTATTCTACGAAATTGATTATTGTATTATAATTGTTGTTTGTTAGTTTGATAATTTAAATGGATTAGATAGTGGCCATGAGTTTGAAAATGTATATTTGCTATTTTGTCATTTGTTTAATATGCATGCATTTTTTTTAATTTTGATTTTCTTGTTTGTGATAGATTTTTTTTTACTTGCATAGGCATTATGAGTGACAAACATGGTTGTTCTCCTCCCTCAAACTTAAAAGATGTTGATGGTGGGTTGATAACTCCGAAGTCAATACCGCACACATCTCCTGGTGGAACAACAAAAGAATGGATACCTTGTTGCTCACCAGAAATAGCCCCTTTTGTAGGAATGAAATTTGAATCATTAGATGTTGGGATTAAGTTCTATAAGAACTATGCGTACACTTGTGGTTTTAGTGTCCGTTTGTCTGGTGAAAAAAAAACCGTGAGTAATGTTGTGAAACTAAAATATCTTGTTTGTACTAGGGAAGGATTTAAACCATCAAGGAATATATGTCGTGCCCAATGTAGTAGTGAAGGTGTATCTAGAAGGAGAGTGGTTAATAGAGTGGGATGTAGAGCTAGAATGTGTCTTAAGCGTGACATTGAAGGGTTTAGAGGGTTTAGGGTTTAGGGTTTAGGGTTGAGGGTTTAGGGTTTAGGGTTTAGGGTTTAGGGTTTGGGGTTTAGGGTTTAGAGGGTTCAGGGTTCAGGGTTTAGGGTTTAGAGGGTTTAGGGTTTAGGGTTTAGGGTTTGGGGTTTAGGGTTTAGGGTTTGGGGTTTAGGGTTTAGGGTTTAGGGTTTAGGGTTTAGGGGGTTTAGGGTTTATAGGGTTTAGGGTTTAGGGTTTAGGGTTTAGGGTTTAGGGTCTAGGGTTTAGGGTTTATGGGGTTTAGGGTTTAGGGTTTAGGGTTTAGAGGGTTTAGGGTTTATGGTTTAGGGTTTAGGGTTTAGAGGGTTTAGGGTTTAGAGGGTTTAGGGTTTAGGGTTTAGGGTTTAGGGTTTAGGGTTTAGGGTTTATGGGGTTTAGGGTTTAGGGTTTAGGGTTTAGGGTTTAGGGTTTATGGGGTTTAGGGTTTAGGGTTTAGAGGGTTTAGAGGGTTTAGGGTTTAGGGTTTATGGGGTTTAGGGTTTATGGTTTAGGGTTTAGGGTTTAGGGTTTAGGGTTTAGAGGGTTTAGGGTTTATGGTTTAGGGTTTAGGGTTTATGGGGTTTAGGGTTTATGGTTTAGGGTTTAGGGTTTAGAGGGTTTAGGGTTTATGGTTTAGGGTTTATGGTTTAGGGTTTAGGGTTTAGAGGGTTTAGGGTTTAGAGGGTTTAGGGTTTATGGTTTAGGGTTTAGGGTTTAGGGTTTAGAGGGTTTAGGGTTTAGGGTCTATGGGGTTTAGGGTTTAGGGTTTAGGGTTTAGGGTTTAGAGGGTTTAGGGTTTAGGGTTTAGGGTTTAGGGTTTAGGGTTTAGGGTTTAGAGGGTTTAGGGTTTAGGGTTTAGGGTTTAGAGGGTTTAGGGTTTGGGGTTTAGGGTTTAGAGGGTTCAGGGTTTAGGGTTTAGAGGGTTTGGGGTTTAGGGTTTAGGGTTCAGGGTTTAGGGTTTATGGTTTAGGGTTTAGAGGGTTTAGGGTTTAGGGTTTAGGATTTAGAGGTTTGGATATTTGGTTTGGATATAGGTTTGGATTTGTTTTTTGGTTTGGTATTAATAAAATCTTGAATGTGATCAAATTTTGATCCAATGGATGAGATTAGTTTCTATGTTTGTATATTAATTATAGTTTGTATGTGACCCCTCCCCTATATATATATATATATATATGTAGAACTTATGCCCTGAATGTATACATATACAAATTCATAATAAAAGGTTTAAGAGGATGTTCAATTATGCTTCCTCCTAATTCTATAATTTGTTTATAATTCTTAACTTGGTATCAAATCTATTAAAGATCTATCGTAACTCTCATTTTCTTTTTCAAAAACACCATGACTTCCTCTATGGATATTATACAAGTTATGGTTGATGACCCCTTAAAGATGGTTACAAGCTCGTTGATTTAACTAATCACAATCAAATTAGAAGGTTATAATTATCTTCAATGGAAGTTCTAGGTTGAATATGTAGTAAGTGGCTATGTTTTAGATGGCTATATTCATGGAACTTAAGAAGCTCCAGCTGAAGTAATCAAAGCCTATGAAGGTGTGGATTTTAAGAATCTGGCATTCATTACCTTACAGCAAAAAGATAATCTATTGGTACCTTGGTTTTTGTCTTCGATCTTTCCATCATATATTCCACGATTGATAGTATGCAAAATAGAGCATAAGGTATGGTCTACAATCTCTCAAAAATTTTCATCTAGGTCAATTGCTAAGATCATGCTCTATAAGAAGCAGTTGGAAAATTTAATGAAAAAAGGTTAGGCTATGAAAGTTTATCTAGCCAAAGCAAAGAGTTTAGTTGATCTACTAGGAGAAGCTAGTCATAAATTCAATGAATCACATTAAGTTCTTTCTATTATAAATGGCTTAGGAGATGAATATGATTCCATCGTGGCAGTTGTATCCTCGTGGGAAACCCCCTTTGATGTTAAATCTATTTCAAAATTACTCTTGGCTCATGAATGACGTATAAATCATAATGCAGGAGGACTTATGCCTGTGAATATGGCTGCAAATATGATAACACATTTTAGATCTTATGAAGGTAATCATAAAAACAATAGACTAAGTGGATGGAACTCTAATAATAGAGGCTATTTTCAAGGAAATAGAGGTAATTATCTGCACAACAGAGGAAGAGGACAAGGCTAGGAAAATAATAGTAGTAGACCCCAATGCTAATTGTGTGGAAAAAGGGGTCACATGGTACCTAAGTGCTACTATAGATTTGATGTGAGCTTTAGTGCTCTAATTGGTAATAACCAGAATTCAGAATGTACCATGAAACAAGTCATAGGACCTATAGCTAATCTTGTGCATGATCAAACTGGTGCATCTCAAGACTCTTCTCTATTTGCCTATGCTACTAATATGAATCCCTGTGGAGTAACATGGTACCCAGATTTAGGATCCACTAATCATCTCACCAACAATATCAAAACACTCAGTTTTGGGTCCAAATTTGTAGGTAATCAATGGGTACTCTTTGGCAATAATACTGCTTTAAATATTAGTCACACTAGTCATTTACAGTTACCTACATTCACTAGTAAATCTCTACATCTAAATCATGTTCTTCATGTTCCTCAAATCACTAAAAATCTTGTTAGCATCTTTCAAATACTTAAAGATAATTCTATTTTTCTTGAATTTCATCCTTATTCATATTTTATGAAGGATATAGCAACCAATCAAATCTTCCTTGAGGGAAAGATGTATAATGGTCTCTATAGATTTGATTAATTAATGAGTAGGCAACAAGTTCATGATAAGAGGTAATCAAGTTAGTCAAAGTGTTTGACATCTCATCATATAGAAGTGCAAGCCACAGCTAAGGAAGAGGCATATGCACTATGGCATATAAGATTAGGGTATCCTAGTTCTAGAGCAGTTAAAAAGATTTTGAGTCATTGTAATGTTTCTCTTGATTTTAATGATAATTATATTTGTGAGGCTTTCCAATTAGGTAAAAGTCACAAATTACCTTTTCCTTTATCTCAAACAGTTTACACTATGCCCCTATAATTAGTTGTTCTAGACCTATAGGGGCCCTTTCTATTTCCTTCAGTTAGTGGGTACCGATATTATCTATGATTTGTGTATGCTTATTTAAGATACACCTAGTTATATTTACTTAAATAAAAATCTAAAACTCATGAGTCTTTTGTGCACTTCAAATCACATGTTGAAATTCAACTTAACCACAAAATTAAATCCTTGCAAACTGAATGGTGAGGGGAATTAAAAGCTTGACTACCCTTCTCAAGAGAGCTAGAATAACCCATAGAGTATCATGTCCTCATACATCCAAACACAATGGTTTAGTGGAATGAAAACATATACATATGGTTGAAACAAGCTTAACTTTGCTAGCTTAATCTAAGCCACCTCAGAAGCATTAGGAAGATGCCTTATCCACTGATGTCTATCTCATTAATAGATTGCTTACATAGGTTCTCAAGTATCAAACTCCTTATGAGGTTCTTTTCAAAACTAAATATGATTATAAGTTTATGAAATTCTTTAGTTGTCTTTGTTTTCCTTATTTAAGACCCTAAAACTCACATAAAATGAATTATAGATTATCACCTATACCCTTCTTAGGATATAATGCTATTCATAAGGGGTATAGGTGGCCTGATAAAAGTGGACAAGTTTTTATATCTAGACATATAGTATTTGATGAGAGGAATTTTCCTTCACAAGTGAATGGTAAAACTCCTGGAACTCCTCATTTTCCTCCTTGTTCCAAATCTATCTCTAATATGCCTATAGTTAAAACTGTCCCCTCTAATGTCAACTCTGACCGCACTATATCTGCTACTCCTAACCCACATTCTACTTCCTTCCAAAGTCCTTTGTGTCATCATCCAAATTTAACAAATCCTCTTTGCCATTCACCTATTTCATCATTTTCGTCTACATCAAATTATTTTCCTAATACATCTTTTGATCTTGAGATTTAGAACTTCCATTAACTATAGTATTTAATTAGCATCCCATGGTTACTAAAGCTAAGAGAGGGATTTTTCAACCAAAAGTATATTCTATGGCTCTGGATATGTAAGAATCAGACTCAGTTGAACAAGCCTGGATGCATCCTAAATAGAAAGAAGCTATGCAAGAAGAATATAAAGCACTAATGGAAAATGATACTTGGTCTCTCACTTTTTTGCCTACAAACATGAAAATTGTTGGTTATCGATGGGTCTTCAAGCTAAAATAGAATTATGATGGATTAGTTTCAAGATATAAGACAAGATTGGTAGGTAGCTAAATGGCATACTCAAATGTATAGTTTTGATTTTTGTAAAACCTTTAGTCTAGTAGTGAAGCCTACATCAATTAGGGTTGTTCTTACGGTAGCTTTGGCTCAACATTGACCTATTTACCATTTGAATGTGAATAATGCTCTTCTAAATGGTGATATTAGTGAAGAGATATATATATGGAGAAATCTTTTGGTTTTGTTCCACACAATCAAGGTTAGAGACTTGTGTGTAAATTGAAGAAGGCTTTATATAGGTTGAAACAAGCTCCTCAAGCTTGGTTTGGCAAGTTAAAATTAACTCTTTGACATCTTGGTTTCAAGTCATCCAAGGTTGATCGGTCTTTATTCGTTAAAATCATTGATTCTTCATATATATATATATATATATTGGTATATGTGGATGATATTATCATCACAAGTTATTGTTTTCAGGAATTAATGTAACACCCCCATTTTTTACTGCTAAAAATTTTCGTTTTGTGGAAGCGTTAATTACAAAATCAAGGGTGTTACCGCCACACTCAGTATAAGTCTGGCATCCGCTACCATTCTTATACTAAGTGCTAAGGCTAAAATATTTCTTTACTCAAATAACATGATGATAAAAGTCATAATACAAAGAATAATAGATGAGTACGATACTAGTTAAAAGCAACATCAGCAGTCTACCAAAACTTAGGAGAGAAATTACAGGAGGACATAAAAGTCCAAAACAATTGGAAACCAGATTACAAAAGGGACACCGGATATTTCTACGCTCTCAGACCCGACTGACATCTTTCAACGGGACTCAGGAACTGACCTGCAAAGTCCACTGCCCATTGAATAGGCAGGGGCCCACGAAAATGAACCCTTCAGTACTACGGTACTGAGTAACCCTTTATACCAAACTAATATGATAAACAACATGGAACACATGCAAGACATACCGTTAACATTATATAAGACATACACATACACATACGAGGATTGAGATACAGTAGTTATCCAAATAATCAAACTCCATCTTGGTCACAGACTACTCATATTCATTTTTTTGAAACAGCTGAACTTAACAAATGGACAACCCAGATATACTATCTGAAGTATGATCAGAAGAAAACCCTAATACAATGACCATAAGGTATCATGACAATACAGGGTATAAACATCAAGCTATACATGAGATGATCCAACATAATAAGCATAATAGATAAACAATAGTCACTAGCTACATATTATTCATGCATGATTATTTAGAGTATAATAACAATTATCAACTAAGCATCCCAATATGATTTTTGAAACAGTAATCAAAACCCACTCTACACAACAATTATAACATTTACAGAGTAATTCATGTCTCAGCATTACCCCAACTAATTACAGAACGTCACAAATATACTTATAGGTATGGTATAATAAAATTCATACATCACAAGTATACTTACGGATACAACGTCATAACCAATACATAACGTCACAGATATACTTACATATATAGTATAATAACATCCATAACCTCACAGGTATACTTACAGATACAGGATAACAATATACATAACGTCACAGTATACTTACAGGTACATGTAGTAACCAAACACATAACCTCACAGGTATATTATAGGTGCGATATAATAAAATCCATCACATCACATATATATTCACATACATAATACCAATACAGGTAGACACAAAGGCTGCTACCCCAAAACCATGAGTAGGCACAATGGCTACTATCGAAACCCTAGGTAGGCACAATGACTGCTACCGAAACTACAGGTAGGCACAACGGCTACTACCCAAAACCATAGGTAGGCACAACGGCTACTACCAAACCAATCCAATATCCAATAATAATCGTTCCAATCAAAACATATCATTTCTATTTTTATTTACTTGAGAGGGATACAATAATAACCCGGAGACATAACAGTACACCGGTCATACCGGCGCAAAAGGCAACACGATACCCTCCAACCTAGAGGCATAACAGCACTCTAGTCATACCGATGCACAAGGCATATAGTACCCTCCTCACCTCGGACACCTAATCCTTAAGTATCGATACCCCCTATATGGCCCGTAGGTCACCTATAGAGTAGATTAGGGCCTTACTAGGGCACAACCGACACACTAGAAACCCAAATAAATCGAGGACTCCTACCTCGTCTCTAGGGTAGCTACCCCTAGAGAGAAACCATTCCCAAACTCGAGGTCTTCCACTTTACGTATTAGTATTTTTATAAAGTGATCACAGATAACACATATTACACATTTATTCTCATTTCCATACTTGTTCATTTTTCCTTTATTTCTAATTATCCAAGTCAACCCCACGGACAACGGTATAAAACAAATTCCAAGTCAATAATAAGGTCAACCTATCAAAATTCTAAGGCCATCCTATATCCAATTATTCACATTTGGGCATTAGGCCGAAAATGACCAAAATGCCCCTGAAGCTAATAATTATCAAATTATCAACCATTTAAATACTAAATCCATTTTATTTATTAATCTGTTGTGAAAAGGATAAAACAAAATAATCTAATTGTTTATTATATAATTTAAATCATCAATCATGTCAAAATGCCATTTTGCCCCTACACAGATTTCGGCATACGAAACCCTATCATATACTTTTGAAACGTACAAAAAACACAATTATATAATCTCCAAAAGATAATACATATTAAACAAAATTTTTCAGGATAGATATTATAATGCATAAAAACGACTAAATTGCCCTTAGGGCACACATCCATAATAATTATTGAATAATTATTTCTAAGCATGCTCAACTAATAATTATATACATAATTATCATACCAAAAATTCTCACGTCATTAGAATTATTTTTAAATCATACTTTTATAACAGAAATATTTTTTTATCAGATAATATGCTCGTTTTTATCCGTTTTCATAATAATAATAATAATTAACACATAATTATATTGAAATAAATCATGCTAAACATATTTCACACACCAAAAACCCTAATGTATTATCACGCAATTTTTATTATTTTAGTAGAGTATAACGGTTACCTGAATTTCAGCAAAAATATAAGATTAGCGGTATCCGCTAAAATTTATTAGGTCCTGCAAATTAAACTTTTGTACCTAAAAATAATATCACAAATATCAAATTAATATCTATCAGATAAAATAATAATTATAGTATAAAAATATTTATTTTTCTAAAATTACCAAAATACCTTTACAATTAATATTGGTACCCAAAAATTTATACAAAACACATGCAACTCACGCTGCTGTGTAGTGTGAGCCATGCATGCGCAGGGGGCACGGTTGCGGCTGGCGATAGGGTTGGTTGGGCTGCGAGGCAGGGGGAGGGAGAGGGCGGCAGAGGTGGTGGTCGGCGGAGCTGGTGGCTAGTTGGCGGTTTCTAGGGTGGTGCTGCTGCTGGTTGGTTGCGGGGAGGTTGGGCTGTGACGTAGGGAGAGGATGAAGGGCTGCAGGAGAAGGGGAAAGAAAGGAGGGAGTGGTGGAGATGGTGGGATGGCTCAATGGTGCAGGGCTGCGACGGGCGGTGGATGCTGGTGGGCTGGCGGGAGAGTGGTGCTGCGGGGCAGGGCCGGCCCTGGGTATAGCCAAACTAGGCCCGCGCCTAGGGCCCCCAGATAATAGGGCCCCTAGTTTTATTATATATATATATATATATATAAAACAAAAGTAACACATCAAGAAGCTGCAAAAGCACAACCAGTTGAAGAGGTAGAAGCGCGTAGGTTTAATAAAGCAAGGCGGTGGTTCGATTTAAAAAAAAAGCAATTTTTTTCCTTAAAAAATAAAAAAGAAAACCTTCATGTCAGGCCCAAGCTAAGGCTACGATGCTTGCTGTGTTGTTTAAGGGAAAAAAATATTCTAATATAGTTGATCCTGTTGATGTGCAAATTTAATAATAATTTTAGAACCATCTATTATTTTTTAATCAACAAAGTTATATATATATATATATATATATATATATATATATATATATTTTACATATATATAATATAGGGCCTCGATATTTTTTTTCGCCTAGGCCCTCTTGAAAGTTAGGGCCGGCCCTGCTGCGGGGCAACGGGCTGCGACAGGCAGAGGTGGCTGCGACGGGGGGAAATGATGCAGGGCTGGTTGGTGGTGACGGGGTGGGCGTTGCTGGTTGTGGCTGCAGGAAGAATGGAGAAGGTGTCAGAGAGAAGGGGAGAAGGCTGGGTTGGTTGGGGAGCTGGGCGCTGGAACAAACGGGAAGTGGTGGTGCAGGTCGACGGGTTTCGCAGGGGAGGTCGGTAAGTGCAGAAAAATGGCGGGGAAGGAGAGGAGAAGAAATGGGGTTGTGGTCGGCTGGTTTGGTTGCCTGGACAGGAGGAAGATGCAGAGGGAGAAGTTGGCTGGGAAGGAATGGAGATGAGTGCTACAGAGGGGGGTGTTAGCCGAGGGAGCTTTGTTTGGAGAAGAAATGTGTGTGCATGTATACACCGTAGGATTTGTTTGGCTTGGTTCGGGTAAGGGCGTCGAAGGTAGCAGGAGTAGAGCTGACATGAATAGTGGGTTGGGGGTGTTTGTTTCCGGTAGAGTGTGCGTCGTGTGTGGCGTGTATATATGTATATAAATGCAAAGGGAGACAGGGTTATTATTTACGGGTGAAGAGACAGCAAAGACGGATGGAAAGAGAGAGAAGAAAACATATATATCTTATTTTAAATTTAGTTCGAATAAATTAAAATATCGGATAGAAAAATAATCTGATCTAAGATAAATTTAATAAAACGAAAAAGGTAAGAATAATTGGGAATAAATTTTAGGAATTTATTTCGGGTTACGAGTCAAGGTTATTAATAAAAAAATTGGATAAGATTTACGGATAAAAACTAAGATTAAAATAAATAGTCGGTTTCTATCAACTTTTTAACCTGATTATTTTTATATCTAAACCGTCATAATAATATGAATAATAATAACACTTTTAATTATCAAAAATAATAACACTTTTAATATTTAACCTTGTAAAATAATAATTATAACTAATCATACGATTATTAATTTATAATTAACGTTTCTAAAAACTGAGGTATTACAATTAAAGAATCTCATATTTGGGCTGAATAAGTAATTTTCTCTTAAGGACTTAGGGAACCTACATTATTTTTTTGGTATAGAGGTTAATGAGAAACCTGCTAGGTTGCATTTGTCTCAAAGGAAGTATATATTATATTTGCTTAAGAAGACTAAGATGTTGGATGCCAAGGCCTTACTGACTCCTATGGTAAGTGGATTGAAATTATCAAAGTATGAAGGTGATCCAGTGGATTATGCGAGAGAATACAGATCTACTGTAGATGAATTATAGACTTATAGTATGTTACAATTACAAGACCTGAGATATTTTATAATGTAAATAAAGTATGTTAGTTCATGCAAAAACCTTTGCACACTCATTAGAAAGTTGTTAAGAGGATACTCAGGTATCTAAAAGGAGCATTGGATGATGGGATATTTTTACAATACTCAAATAACTTGAGCTTGAAAGGATTTGGTGATGCAAAATAGGGAAATGACTAATGATAAGAGATCAACGAGTGTTTTGTTTTTTTTTTGTTTTTTTTTGTGTACATTTGGGACATAATCTGATTTTGTGGTCTCTAGGTCTATTACGGATGCTGAATACAGAACTGTAGCAACCACTTAGCTGAAATTCTATGGTTGAGGTCTTTGTTGTTTGAGTTGAAGGTTCATTGTCCAGGCCCTCCTATGATTTGGTGTGATAACTTAATTATGGTTGTATTTTAAGCAAATCCAGTACTACATGCAAGGACAAAGCATTTGGAGCTTGATTTGTATTTTCTTAGAGAAAAAGTGATCAATGGTGAATTGAGAGTCTTTCATTTGTTAAGTTTTTTGATATCTTTAATTACCAAACCGGTGTCCTCTTAGTTTTTTGAAAAGTTCAAAAAGAGGTTAGATGTTTAATTGTTGTCATAAGAGAATGTCAAGTTTGAGGGGAAGAAATAATGGATGATATATATGAATAGTTTCCAGCTAAGATTAGTTTCCTTATTATTTACTAAGTTAGTTCAGTTTTTGTAATACCCCGTATTTTTAAAATCCAAATTATTAAGTTTAATGATTTGATTAACGTAATTTGATGCAAATATTTAATTATTTTAATTTTGATTCGTTTTATGGATTTATCGACGATTTCGAATTCATATTTGAATTTAATTAATCGTTGTCGTTGCGAACCATTCTAGATAAATTCGTTAACGACAATGATTTTATTATATTCTTATGAGTTCGAGTCTCGGTTAAAAATATATATTCCAGTTCTTTCTCGTATTTTTATTTTTAATATTTTAGATTCGTTTTCGATTATAACCTTGTCGTGTGATTTTGACTTTATTTTGAAGTTATATTTCGTTAACGAAAAATATTATTTAAATTATGAAATTTCTGCTTAAATAGTTAAATTTATTTTAATGATTTTATCCGTAGAAAATATTTCCGACTTTAAATTTATTCATTATCAGAAATCGTTAATATTTTCGAGAAGTTTTAATTTAAAAAGATTTTCGGAGCTTATTTATGAATTTCTTTCCAAAATTAATTTTCTCCGTTTTACGCTTTTTGATTGACGGAAAATCGATTTTGGAAATTATTTAAATTAGTCTCAGTTTATTCGAATTTGACTTAAATATTTTATTATATGTTTTTAAATATTATTTCGGGGTCTTATAATGTATTCCCGTAAGTAATATAAATTTTTTACGTTCGTTGGTAAATTCTTCCGAAAATATTTCCGAAATTCTTTATATAACTATTTTATTAATTTTAAGTCTTCGGATCCGTTCGAAATAAATATTCGTTTAATAAATTTAGATAAAATCTTCCAATAACATTTTTAGTATTTAGTATTTTATTTTACATGTGCATTTAAAAAACACACACACACACACACACATACATACACACAGAGAGCACCCGTCGGTGGAAAAAAAAATACACCACCGTCGGTGCCCCGACCCCCATCTCTTCCTTTTCCCTTTTCCTTTCTTCCTTTCTCTTCTCTTCTTTTCCCCAACAGCCCCGACCCCCTGGCCCCTGCGCCTTGTCCCTGTCCCGAAACCCTAACCCCTTGTTTTGATTAATTGAGTATGATTTAGCTTGTGATAAGCTAAATTAGTTGTTTGATTATGTATATATATGCTGTAAGAATGATTTGGATGGGTTAATTGTATGGTTGTATTGGAATTTTGGAAAAATTGAATTTTTGGCCGGGTTATACCCGAATTTTTCGGATTCGTCCGATTTAGCTATTTTTGATAAATTGATTATACAAAATGTTTTAAAATGTACCCAATTTCATTTTGGAACCATCAATTTGAGAAATTTATGCAGGTTTTTTATCAAATTTTGATTCCTAGGTCAAAATTCGGGTGTAATGAAATTGGGTTGTATAATTGAGCCGTTCCGCTCAATTGATTTTATAATATTGTTTAAAATATATTTAATTTTATATTGGAAGTGTTGATTTGAGAAAATTGTGCGTAATTTATCGGAATTGGATTTTTAGGTCAAAACTCCCGCGGGTTTAAATTGGATTTTGTAATCGGGTTATTTTATTTAATTGACTATATAAATTACATTAGAATATGTTTAATTACATTTCCAAACCGTCAATTGGTATGTTTTGGCAATAATTGATCGTGTTTGCGTTCCAAGCTCAAAAACCCTAATTGTGCTAAATTGCGTATTTCTTTTATTGGTTTTGAGCAATTGATTATTTGATATGTTATAAAATGTGTTTAATTGCATTTCTAAACATTCAATTTGGTTAAATTTATAGAATTTTACCGAAATGCATTTTTAGGCCTAAAACCCTAGATTTCAAGTGAGGTTATGAGATTGGTTATTTGTATAGTTGTTTTTCCAAAGTTAAATTTATAGAAGTAGTTGAAATGGTCCTAATTACTTTCTAATACCTTTAATTATAATTAATTGATTTGAATTACCTGAGTTTGTGTCGTGGGTAGAGCTGGCAAAAGTTGACCCGACCCGAAAAATTCGACGAATACCGACTCGATCCGTCCGAAATCCGATCCGATTTTATCCGAGTAATTAAAAGCCCGAAATCTATCCGACCCGATCCCATATCCGATATAACCCGAGAAATTATAAGCCCGAAATAAACCCGACCCAGCCCGCTACTCACCCGAAACCCGATATGACCCGAAAAACTATAAATCCGAAATGACCCGACCCGATCCATTATTTATTCGAAATCCGATATTATCTGAAAAATTATAAATATATAAATATTCTACTTGGTACTACCTGAAAATTAATATTAACCCATAACTCAAATTTTTCAAAACTTCATAAAGCATGAAATAATATAGATGTGCAACTAATCCATACTAGCACTTACATCAAAATCTAGAAATCATAAAATTTATATCACTTATGTATATACAAATAAAATATCCATTGATACCAATATAAAAGTATAGAAATAAAAGTAGAGAAAAAAAGAAAAACTCTACTATGCCATCTAAATATTAGTTCACTTCTATGATTCCATCTAGTACCATAAGATAATAACAATGCGGCCTTGAACACTATATGTTAGTATCTATATGGCCATACCTTGCAATATAGCACCTATAATATCATAGGAAAGTAGGAAAAATCTAGAGTGAGAATGTTAGTTATTTATTATGAAAATTGAAGATTAATATTTTTTATTACATCAACAGTGTTAAATAGTAATAAGTCAATATTAGTTGGTCTTTTGTCAATAATAGTCATTATTACTTACTTTATCTAATTTTTATCTTATTTTGCTTGATATAATATAATCAAAATATATAATAAAAAAATTAATGTGTTGTTATTATTATTTTTGCCATAATTGATATTCATTAATTACTATTATTATTGTTATCATTATTTTTGTATTATTATTATTATTATTATTAAAATTATGTTGATATGATGTGATCAATTTTTTATAAAAATAATATGAGAAGCACAACCTTAGAAGCCTTCATTTGTTATCAATTATCAATTATTATTATAAGTTAATATTATGTAAGGAGCATATAAGATATAAATATAATATAAACTTAAAAGAATACTCGAACTCAATATGACCAGGCTAATAATGGAGTTGAATTATAAGCTACACCTTAACATAAAAAGAAAAGTGATATGATTTGAAAACTTTTAAATTTAAAATGTCAAATACATCTCCAAAGATGAAATAATGATAAAAAAATTCTAAGGCCCCAAAACAATTAATATAATAATTCACTTTTAATTGAATAAGATAAATTAAAATAAATGATCTCAAAATAATTAGCTTTTAATAATATATTGGAATAAAAAAAATGACACAAGCATGACTCAAATATGAAATAACCTAAATCCAATCTAAATTTGACCCAAAAATATAATAATTCAAATTCACCTGAGCCCGATCCGAACCCAAACCGAAATTAGAACAACCGAAATTTACCCGAATCCGAGTCCATCCGATCTCAACCAGACCCGATCCGAGACCTTAGAATGACCCGAGATTATCCGATACTGAGTTGATCCGATTCAAACCCGACCCAACCCGACCCGACAAAATGATCCGAAATTATCCGAAACCGATATGACCCGATTATCATATAACCCGATCCGATAGTGACCCGACCCGCCCGATTGCCAGCTCTAGTCGTGGGCTTTAAAACCCTAATTTTGAAAATGGATTGTCTGGAATTGGCTAATCAGAAGATTGTTTTGTTGAAATTGATTATCTGGATTTATCTAAAATTAGTTTAATTGTGTTTTAAAACTATCAATTTGAGGTAATCGAAGTGATTTGGTCGATTCGTAGTTAGGCATTAAAAACCCTAATCTTCGGGGATGATTTTATAAAATTGATTTTGTTATGTGTATTTTATCTAATCGATTTCTATCTTTGGGTTTTAAATCATTTAAATTATGTTTTAACCTAATCGGTTTGGATTTGATTCTATGTAAATTGGTTGGGTTACTTATTTAGTTGTAAAACCTAATAAATAAGTTATTTTCGATAATCTTTAATTATTAATTTTCTTAATACCTAGATTGAAGCTTACCATTAATTATTATTATTATAAAATAAAAATTCCAAATTAATTTGAAATGTCCTAAGTGCATTTGTATTAATCTGTTTTGATTTATATTTAATCTTAAATCTTAATAGAGCTATGCTTTTAAGTCCTAAGTTTTGGACACGTTTTCCAAGAAAAATAGTTTGTGTCTCTTTGTATCGAGTAAATTATAATAATTGAAATTATTGATTGATAGGATAGTTTCTAATTTATTTTTCGATTTCTATCGGATCTAGGAAAGCCTTATCGTGGATCCACGAGTTAGCTATCTCTCTCTTCCTCTTATCTCGCTTAGCTAGCTTCGGATCCAGGTTAGTTCTCTACTTACCTCTACTTATGGGTATTTCGTAAGGATGTGGCTAAGGTCCTTACGTGTTATGTGACTTGCATGCCTTGGATGTTTTGTATATATATCATGTCTTGTTGTACATCACATGTTTGACCTTAATGTGTTTTATGCGTAGTGAGCTTGGAGTTAAGGTATGTGGTATGTGTATTCTTACGACATGAATGTGATATCCATATGTGGTGATTATGATGTGCTGTGATATGATGTAACCCTCTAGGACATGCATGCTAGGGTGATTATTATTATTATTACTATGACATGGAGATAAAAGGGCAAAAAGAAATAAATGGGAAGTGAGTTGCTAAAAGGGAGTATAAGGGACCCAATTATGGTTTTGGGAAGAATTAGTAATCTGGAAAAGGCGAAAGTAAAAATGATTAACAGTGAGTGAGGTGCGGGTTGAGAGTGAGAGTTTATGTTATGAGGAATGATTATGGGTGTCTTGGGAGAGAAGAAATATTGGGTGAAAAGAAGAGGTTACTTGTGGGAAAAGAAAGGTACTAGGGTTGAAGTGGCCAACTAGGGTTTTAGAGTCACAGGTGGAATCGATGGGTAGAGCGATATGATTTGGGATTGGACCTAAATGAGATGAGGTGTTGAGGATAGATGAATTAATGGTAGTGAAATAAGAGGAAGTTGGGCCACATAGGTCCTATTAGGGTTTCGAGGGAAACCCTAGAGGCTAATAGCGGGTGGAGTCTAATGTCACGAGGTGTTGGGCCTTAACCCACACCCTTAAGAGTTGGTTTTTATTATGTGTGAGTATAGAGGGAAATTAATATCGAGGTGTGATAAGGGGTGCACGAGTTCCAAGATATGGGACGGGCCCTCCTGGGGAGGATAAGTATGGATATAGTTAGCCATGCATGTCAAGGGTAAAACACTTTCAAATAAGATACGTTAAGATACTAATCACTTAAAGTGGAAGATGCTGAGCCGGGCCTAGACCGGTCCACCGACGAATAATAGTGGCCAGGAGCCAGGGTGCCTTGGAGACCGTGCCACCGGCGAACAATAGTGGTCAGGAGCGTTTTGCCCTGTATGATTTCCGGTCCACCGGCTATAATAGTGGGAGTTTCTGTGCTCAGCAACCCAAATGTAAAATTTATAAGACATGGGAAATATACTAAATACTTACAGTGGAACACTGTGTGAGTCGGGGCCATACCGGTCCACCGACAAATAATAGTGGCCAGGAGCGTTCTGCCTTGGAGACCGGTCCATGGGCAAATAATAGTGGTCAGGAGCGTTCTGCCCTGAGTGTATACTTTCCAGTCCACCATCTATAATAGTGGGGTTCCCGCACGCACATGGACTATTAAAGAATATGTGTGGAATGAATATATTATTGATGAGAATAAAGAATGAGTCACAAGCACTTATAGTGAAACACCATGCGAGTCGGGGCCAGACCGGTCCACCAGCAAATAATAGTGGCCAGGAGCGTTCTGCCCTAGAGATCGGTCCACCGGCAAATAATAGTGGTCAAGAGCGTTCTACCTTGAGTTTATATATTCCGGTCCACCGGCTATAATAGTGGGGTTTCCGCACTCACGTGGATTGATAAAGACTGTGGTGTGAAATGACTACTTTTAATAAAGACTCAAAGGAAATAAGTCTAATTGGACTATGGTCAGCTTTTATTATTTGTATTACTACATGCTGCTTACGTGAGTATGTCACGCGTTGAGTTTCCAATAATATGGATTATACCTACTTGAGGCGCATGAGCCACTTTATATTTCAGTTATACTACGCTTATATGTTTAAATGGAATGTTATATATGTTTCATATGTTACTATAGGTGTATGGCAAGATTCATGCTATGGGTTGTGAGTGTGTATGATATTGTATCAACGTATTGTGTCATAATTTAATATGTATTTGATGTTATAGTTTACGTCTCTCCCATAAGATAGGGTAGTGAGACTTACTCAGTATTGGACCCGTACTGATACTACACTGGTTGAATGGGTCCTGTGATGATCCACCGATGGTGGGGAGCAGACCTTTGATGCAGGTTTTGATCGGTTACTAAATTGGGGTGGAAGACTTGACTTGAGTGAGTAGGCGGTCCGGATATTTATCCTTCAGGATTTGTTTTGTTTAATTGTATTCATCTTTGGAAGTTACAAGTGTTGTATTTAAATTTCCAAGGATTTTGTAATTGACTTTTAATTTCTCGTAACGCTGTCATGCTTTTAAAATTCGGATTTAATTGTTTGACAGGTTTTAGCCTTGCATCTAACATGAGATAGATGGTTGACATGTATCTTGTGTTAGATGTGGCGGTAACATTTTCCAACTTCGCTCCTAGCTTCCGCTTTATTCTTTTAAATTTTTTTTTTCAGGAGTGAAATTTGGGAGTGTTACAGTTTTATCTAGTGTTTATATCATATCTTGAGTATACTATGGCAGATCAATACACACACACACACACATATATATATATATATAGAACTTATGCCTGGAATGTATACATATACAGATTCATAATAAAAGCTTTCAGATGATGTTTAATTCTGCTTCCTCCTAATCCTATCATTCGTTTATAATTCTTAACTTGTGTTGCCGCATCCATAATTGATGAATTGACATAAGGCTATAACTGCATCGATGAACTTTTTTATTTCTTTGACTTTTTGGTCGAAAAAATACATTTTTGCTCTAATAATAGTTGGCAGTTTTTATTGTCCGAAAAATACAACCAACTTCCACCGGTGTTTGGTGATTACAAGTTATACCAGATAGGCTAGCAACTAGAAACAGCTACGAGTTCTACCAGCACCCTAATGAAATTGATAAGTCAAAACGAGCAAATGCAAACTGTGAAGTGATTACGTTTGACATGTATCAATTCACCCCCCCCCCCAAAAAAGGCACAGTCTCTCTGTCTCAATGGTACAGCAGCGTTTGCGGGATCTCTCTGTCTCTCTTTTTCTCCCCTATTTTTTTTTATCCAAGGACGGCACTAAATAACTGAGTTGCTAATTGGCCATATTTCAAAAGAGCTGCTATGCTATTTTCTCCCCCGCGTACGATTCTAATCTGTGCTACCATCGTCGTCACCTTCATAATATTTTCAAGAATGCCCCTCAATTGCCTAAACTGCCAGGTGTTGAAGAGGACAGATTCAGATGTAAGCGTTAGGTTTGGACACTGCGAGCCATTTGTAGGTGATAATAATTACAAGGCATTATGTCGTAGGGCATTGGGTGATAAAAATTGGTCTGGAGCCTTAATTCCGCCAAGTAACAATAATAAATATGAGAGAGTTGGCTCCATATCATCTCCTCGGACCACCAAGAAGAAGAAGAAGAAGCAACAGCTGCAGGCAAGAGAGAATCGTCACCACCGTAGATCGGGCAGCGTCGGCGCTGTTGATTGCGTCGAGAGGATGGATGTAGAACCCAAGCTGGTAAGGAGTGGCGGGATGAGAAGGGATTGGAGCTTTGAGAATTTAAGGGGTGGCAGGCACGACCCAATTTAGAGGATGAAAGGAAGTGTTTTAGTTTGGCTGTAAGCAGAAATTTAATTTGTGAAGCTGCATTGACTTTCCTTTGATATGTTATTCTCAAATTTTTTGTTCATAATTAAAAAAATCAATATTCTGCTATCATTTGATGGCCTATTGATTTAAGCAAATGCCTTTCTTTTGTCTCCTGTGAATGATTTGGTTTCAACTTTCCTAAATCGTAATGAAATGTATATAGCTTTTTCAGACCTATTATTCATTAGATTACATTAGCAGGTTTAATTCCTCTTGTAATTGTTAATTTTTTTAATACCATAAAATTCATTCGATTATTATTAGTTATAATAATAATAATAATAATAATTATAACTAATTATTAAGGTTAATAATCTTCTAATTATTAAATTAAAATTAGTATTATTATAATTATTAATTATTACTATTACTATTATTATTAGTTATTATATGAATTTAATATAATTTTATTGGTATTGATCTCATTCGATTATATCGAAACTTATAAACCAATCTTTATAAACTATAAAGATAAGTTGGAGGAAAACATGTCTAACTGTCAATGCTCGACAGGTACCTTTCGACTAGAATAGTAACTAATTTTACCAAGTTTAGTTTACTTAAATTAGACTATCAATTATTGATTATCAACTATAAACTTGCAACTCATAACTAACTTTTTCTTATTGAAAAGGTTCTGTCTATATTAAAGACGGCCTGGCTGGTGGTAACAACTTTTTTCGAACTTTCAACCCGTACAGCAATCTGTTCCATATATAAGTGGGTTTAATTAATTAATTACACGCGTGCTCCTTATCGAAGTTTTTTAGCTTGGCTGTAAGCAGATAGAAATTTCATTTGATGCTGCATTTACTTTCCTCTGACATGTTATTCTCAAATCTTTGTTCATAAAATACCTATGCTTTACGGTCATTTGATGTCCTACTGATTTAAGCAAACGTCTTTCCCCTTTTTTCTCCCTGCAAATAATATGGTTTCAATCTACTTAAGAGTCTCAATGTAATGAAATGCGTAGAGGAGCATGCAATCATGTTCCAGAAAGCTGTTTCCAACGCACAGAAAATAGAATAAGATCCAGCATTTGCCTCTCCACAATTTATCAGAAACGTATATACTACTGAGTAGCAAAAGTATGCAGACACATTTGAACAGATAGCAGGTCAAGGGCAATATTTTCAGAGAGACTGTAAATGTCCTGTTCTGCATATGCTGGAGGTCGTCCGTCCTCATATTCCCCCCTCCCACCCCGGGTTTCGCCACTTTGATGTTTCTGACATAAGAGTGCAGCTGAAAAGCATTCAAAAGCTTAGGGTAGAGGCCTCCCTAAGACTATTTATGAAAATCTCGAAACACGGCCGCAGCCACATTTCTTCTCAGCAGTATAGCTGAACTATATTGAAACACTCTTCTATCAACCTCAACCCGCTAGAGGTTAGGTTGCATACATCTGCACCCCGTTGCTGACAGGATGTGCAGCGTCTGGGTGGTTGTCAAAATATTACTCAACTATACCGCCACATCTCATACCAAGCTTGTCAAATACCAGAGCTTCGCTGACTAAAGCCTATGTTAGGTTATTCCAGTCACCGCAGCACCATAGAATACTACCAAGTCAGAAACTTCCTTGCAAGGCCTATAGTGATCTCAATGTGGCGCATTAAACAACTCACTCAAGCACATGAATTCTAGCAGAGGAAATAATGAAGTTCCATGATGAGCAAATTCTAGCAGATTAATACGGCAGGTTTCGGGATATTCAAGAGAAACAGGAAATATAACAAAGGTGACAGTTGAATAGGACTAAAACTACATTTTCAAGCACAACAACAAACATATTTGTGCATCATGAAAAAAATAAAATAAATACAACACAGGCCTGAAGAAACCACTGTTGGAGCATCTATCCTGGTTTTAAGTTATAGCTGGTTCCTTTCACTCATCCATCTACTAACTTGTATAGCCAACAACAGCCTTGCAGTCTGAGATCACCCATTGATGCTCCTCTGTATAGTCCTGTTCTACAGTCAAACTGAACTTCAACCTCACATTAAATAATAGCAGTCAACTCACAGCAGTCATTTGGTCACCATCTTTCTTCAAATATGTGTCGGTTCTAATACATGCGCCCAACTTGCTAGAATAAAATCAGCCAATGATAGTTAGTTACACTTCTTCTTCCTTGCTTCTGCTTTCCAGTCCCTACGTCCAGATTTGCTTCTAACTATGTCTTGGTTAATTCTACTCAGAGAATCAGAGGAAGGCACTAGAATTTTTGGATCATTTTCAGCTGCCTTTGAAACAGAGGGCAAACAGGATGCCTGAGCCTCATGGGTTATCGACTGAGCATGAGAAGAGAGGGCACTAGATAACAGTTCTTGTTTGTCTGCGTGAGCGTTTCTTGCGTCCTTTTTCCAATCTCTTGGACAGTAAACTCTTGTCACAGAATTATTCATTACTTTATTTTCTAGCTGTAATACCACTTGTGCAGGCGCCAATGTGATGGCTCCAGAAGCCTTCTCCTTTTCAGCTTGAAGACGTTTTCGTTCCCTGTACCTACGCTGCCGCTCTCTATTCTTCAGGCGTTGGTACATGATATCACTAAGATTATTGTTACCCTGATCTTTACCACATGTTGTCTTCATTTCGAGGCACTAATTTTCTGTCTCTTTTCAACCGTCAGAAACTTCAATAAATATACAACATAAAACAAAGCTGGTTGGATCAGGATTTGTCTACATTTTTTTCTTTGGTCCACATCTGGGTCTTCAACATCTCGTTCCTCATTCCTTCACAACCAAGTTCCTCTAGCAAAACCAATCAAAACTGACAATGACCATTCCTTGTTAAGTCATTGTATGTCAAGGCAGTCAAGCACAAACAGGCTTGATGAAAATAAAGAATTGTGTTGTAATGACACAAACATCTGAGAAGATTAACCTAGCTTGAACAGGTTTTCATATATCAAGCCCGCTCAGGGCTAATTATGGATCAAAGGTTCGCATACAATCACCTGTAAACATAATGTGCAGCCAAAAATAAATAGAAAAGTTTGAAGTATAACAAAATCTTCAAAAGCTAGCACTGACAGAGGAAGGTTTTCTTGAAAATAAAAAATTCACTGCTAATTTGCACATAAAGATAATGCATCAACACTTCTTAATTAATAGAACAAAAGATTATAATTGCATAGTGGAAAAAAGTACTACTCTTCATGGGACACCAATACAATCAAAGGTCTGACTGAAACAATTTTACCGCAAATTGCTTATGGGGCCTAAAAAGATTTCAAACAGTATTCCAATAAATATGGACTAGATGAAACTTGACAAGTGAAATGATTAAACAATTAGTAACATATAAATGGGAAAGGTAGATGCACTCATCTGCAATGCAACAAATAGTAAACAGACATATTTCAACACCAAAACACTACAAAAAGAAATCATTTTGACAACGTAATGCATCAAAAGCAGGAGAGAAAGAATGAATGAAAGGTATAATATAACTAGTTGATGATTAATGCACACATAGCGACAGAATCAGAAACTCATCATGCATTAAATTGGAGGTCAAGAGTGCATCCTAAAATCACTTGAGGGAAAACAAGTATTGATTGCATGCTAACAAGAGCTTATAAAGCAAATCCTTACTACAATGACTTGAACAAGTTCCAATAATGGAATCAGAAGGTAAGAAATTGAATGGGAACATCTTTTTAATATGGCCTTCACCTTTAACTTTAAAGGCTAGTTTATATGAAAATAAACTGAGGTGCTGAGGATTGCCTTTCTACTCAATACCTGGCATTTGTGTGCTAAAATTTCGCGAGGGCAATAAGTATTGATTGCATGCTAATGATAGCTCATAAAGCCAATCCTTAGTGCAAAGGCAAGAACAAGTTCCAATAATGGAATGTATGTAATCAAGTGAAACCATCTTTCAAATATTTCCTTCTCCTTTAAGGGCAACTTTATGATGAAATAACCTTCGTAAAGTACTAAGAGGTTCCTTCCAGCTTGATAATTGGCAGGGAGCAGCACTAATTGCACACTTTAAGCTGTGAAGAAAGCAATCAGATGGGAGGGATTATAAGAAATTAATATAAAACTATATATTGTATAAGACCTAACAGTCTAGTGTGGAGACTCCTCACTTACACATGCTAATAAAAACCAAATCCATATTGGTTGAAGACAATATTCTGGACATCATAGATGCTTTTAAGAATGGTTTTCATTGCTCCACAAGACAGCAGGATCTACCGAAAAGATAATTTGCCCTAGCTCATCACAAAAGGAAAAAAAAAAAGAAAAAGAAAAAAAAGGAGCATCAGATATGTACGCCAGAGTTTGGTCCCAGTGGGAATTCCATCGTATTCTTGTGGCTTGAAGTCCAGATAGAGGTCAGAAGCAAAAGCTAGAATATTTCTGGAAAGTTATTCAAGATGATTCTTGCATATTATGTTCCATGAGTTCAGAAAGCAGGTAACATCTTCATATCATAGTTTGGAGATGTTTCTAGTCAAGCAATCGTACAGGAAGCATTTGACATTTTTTCCTGTATCCATATTAGAGGCAGAAGTTTGTCCAGTCACTTTAGGAGACTTGACTAGCAGCAAGTCATGCTCTTCAGAGGGATAAATGAGAAATAGTCAAGCAGCACATATCGAAGAATAAATTATGTTAGCAAACACTCTCCATGATGTCCACCATAGAACTTCATTGTGTTATAGCATATAAATGTATTGTACTAGGTTAAGCTTCCTCGAGAAACGTCTTAAAGTATACATAGTTGTGGAACAGATGTAAAAGATATGGAAATTCACAAATAAGCATAACTTATGGACGGTGAAGGGATTTGATTGTAAGGTATAACAGCCCTTTCTCTTTGGAAAATCTAACTTTATAGAATAATTGGACTATGCTTCTATTTTAAGCGTTCGAGACTAGAGAATAGAGAATAGGGCACCGAGAAAGTATAGCCCTTACAAGGGCTCCGTAAACAAAGGATGTGGACAAACTATGGGAGATAGAAACAGTTGTACATATGGTTTCATCGGATATCTTGCAGTGTAATGAAGGGATTGAGGCGGATGGAATATGAAGCACACAAATGCAGTTTATGTGTGCGGGAGGGTGTAATCTTCAATTATGTAGATCTAATGGTTCGAATGGAGTTTGGATGAGATGATAAAGGCTCGGTGATAGTGAGTTTAAAGACTAAAGGTTCGAAAGTGACGGTGGTTCGAATTAAAGTAGAAAAATGATGATGGTGATTTGTTGATGGTGATAATGATTCGATGGTGATGAATTAATGATGAATGTGATTCGAATATGATGAGGTTTCGAAAGTTAAAGCTTGGATGATGGTTAGGGTAGTGGTTTAGGGTTAGGGTTAGGGTTTGGTTCGAAGAAGAGGAAATAAGGTGGTGTTTGGTTGGTATGGATGGTTAGGGTTTCGAATGAATGGTTTAGGGCTTTGATTTTGTATACCGATTTAAGGTTTGGTTTAACCACGAAATAGAGTAGGAATTTGATGGTAATTAGGGCTGGAAAATATGGATTAAGAATAGTAGAAAAGATATGGATTAATCTCTAATTCACATAGACGAAGCGATTAAAACTTTCAAGCCAAACCGTTCACACATATTCGATTTGCTTGATCTTGAACTCACACAGAATTCAATCAATGTTGATTTTCAACTTCAATTCTTCATTCAATAATCAATTCTCAATGCCATATGCTCGACATTCATACATAAAATAACCTTTCTACCACTAACTAAAGCATATTCCAAAAGATTCTAAGCTAAAAGATATTATGCTACTTTTATGCTAACTTTATGTTACTTTATGCTAACTTTATTCTCTTACTTTATTACTTAATTAATAAATTAGCTAAATAACTTAATAGTGCTCAAAAATCCTACCGACATCCTCCCATGCACGTGGTTACTCCCTCCTTGCATGCCATGCGTGCCATGCACATGTACGTAGACATTTAATTGCTTGTTTGTTACGTTTCGAGCAACGTAACCATCTGTTGGTCTTCAAATTTACGAGAGACACTTTCCAAATGAAAAATAATTGGTTCCATAATTATGAAAGTCAATTCTTAGGTGTTTGCCCCTGCATCATTCTCCTCTTGTTGATTTGAATTTGCCCTCAAATTCGCATCTCCATAGTAAGGGCTAATATCTCCAACGTGGAATGTCCTCGACACCCCGCCATATGAATCTAGCAAATTGAGCTGATAAGCACTCTCTCCAAACTTTCGAAGTACTTTGAAAGGACCATCTGCCCTTGGTATAAGCTTGTGTTTCTTTAGATTAGGAAATCTCTCCTTCCTCAAGTGTAACCATACCAAATCTCTTGGTTGAAAAACATGTTGGCTCCGATGCTTGTTTGCTCTTGTCTTGTACACTTCATTTGCCTTCAAAATATTGTGCTTGAGTTATTGATGAAGATTTTGAAAGAACTCTACTCTCTCTTATGCATCTTAACTCTTCACTTCACCCTTCTTTAATGGCACCATATCAATCGACACATATAGATTAGTACCATATACTATCTCGAACGGACTAGAGCTTGTTGTAGTAGAAGGACTTCGATTGTAAGCAAACTTCGCATGTGCTAACTTGACATCCCAATCTTTAGCACTCTTACTCACCAATCCCCTTAGCAGAGTACCCAAAGTTCTATTAGTAACTTCGGTTTGTCCATCCATTTGAAGATGATGTGATGTGCTAAATAGAAGTTTCAGTCCTAGCATGTGCTATAAAGTCTTCCAAAAATAGCTTAGGAACTTCACGTCTCTATTTGAAATAACACTTCTTGGAAGTATAAATCCGCAACATGGGTAGCACCATTGGTCTTGTGACATAGAATAAAATGTGCCATCTTTGAAAATCGATCCACTACAACCATAATAGAATCCTTGCCTCGTTGTGTCCTAGGTAATCCCAAAATAAAATCCATACTAACACCTTCCCATAGTTGAGTAGGCACAGGTAAAGTTACATATAACCCTTTGTGAAAGAAACTCTTGCTCCTTTGACATGTAGCGCACCTAGCAACCATGCCTTGTACTCCCCTTTACATTCTCGGACAATATAAATGTTCTTGCAGCAACTCCAAAGTCTCGTGAACTCCAAAGTGTCATGTAAGTCCTCCTTCATGCACCTCTTTGGTTAGCAAGTCTCGAACTGAAGTCTTCGGCACACATAATTTGTTGTGCTTGAATAAGAACCCATCGTGAATAACAGAGGTTCCAAAACTCCCTTGTTTCTTGCACTCTTCAAAGATCATAGCAAAATCATCATCCATGACATATTGACTCTTCAACATCTCGAACCCCAAAAGCTTTGCATCCATCATAGTAAGTACCATGGTCCTCCTCGATAATGCATCGACCACGACATTTTCTTTGCCATCCACATGTCTTGTAGAGAATACAAATATCTATAAGAAGCTTATCCACTTAGCATATATTAGACTCACCTTCTTTTGACCATGCAAATACTTTGAACTCTCATGATCTGAATGAAGTACAAAAGGCTTGGGTCTCAAGCAATGACTCCAAGTCTCCAAACAACGCACTATAGTATAAAACTCTTTATCGTAGGTTGAATAGTTGAATCTTGTGCCATTCAACTTCTCACTAAAGAAAGTAGTCGGCTTCCTTTCTTGTGAAAGCACACCCCCAATGCCTACACCACTTGCATTACATGTTACTTCAAATAATTTATCAAAATAGGATAAAGATAATACCGGTGCATTTGAGAGCTTTATCTTCAAATCTTAAAAAGTACTTGTTGCTTGATCATTCCTATAGAACTCTCCTTTCTTCATCAACTGTGTAATAGGTGTTGCAATGGTAGAGAAGTCTTTGATGAACCTCCTATAGAATGAGGCCAACCCATGGAAACTACAAACTTCGTGGACATTAGTAGGAATAGGCCATGATTATATAGCTTCCACCTTTAACGGATCAACTCGAATACCATCTCCACTCATAATATAACCCATAAAGATCACCCTTTCCATCATGAAATCACACTTCTCCATCTTACCATAAAGCTTCACTTCTCTAAACTTATCAAATATCCTCTTCAAGTGTTGTATGTGCTCGAACTCACTTTTGCTATATACTAAGATATTATCGAGATAAAAACAACAAAGACCCCAAGAAATGGTCTAACTACCTCCGTCATCAACCTCATGAAGGAACTTGGTGCATTATATAGCCCAAATGGCATCACCAACCACTCATACAACCCATCCTTAGTTTTGAAAGCTGTCTTCCACTCATCCCCTTCCCGTATCCTCATTTGATGGCAGTCGCTTCTAAGATCAATGTTTGAGAACACCTTTGCCCCATGCAACTCATCTAACATGTCATCTAATCTCGACATCACATATCTGTACTTGATTGTGATGTTGTTGACGGCTCTCGGATCAATACACATTCTCCACGTACCATCCTTCTTAGACACTAATACAGCTGGAACACCGCATGGACTCATACTCTCCCGAATATAATCGCCATCTAACAACTCTTGCACTTGTTTCTATAGCTCCTTAGCCTCCTCCAGATTGCATCTATAAGTTGGTTTGTTCGGCAATGGAAACCCTGACATAAGATCAATAGCATGCTCAATACCTCTCAAAGGAGGTAGCCCACTTGGTAACTCTTCCGGAAATACATTGGCATACTCTTTCAATACTTATTGCAATTTCGGATCCATATTAGCATTCTCCCCTCGTTGGACCTCTTTTACGACTAAAGCACAGCATATCTTCTCATCTATGATGGCTTCATTCATCTCACACTCCTTAAGGACCAACATCCCCATGCCACTCTTCTTTTTTCGCTTCCTATACTCGACATTAACCTTCTTTTCATTCCTCAAAACCAAATCCTTCCCATCTAGATTAAGTTTGAGCCTAAACTTCTTTGGACCCTTACATACCATATAATCATTAAGGACCCCGTCATGCACAACCTTCCGATCAAATTGCCACGGCCTCCCCAACAAAATGTGACAAGCATCCATAGGCAGAATATCACATAAAACATCATCAAAGTAATTTCCAATCTTAAAAAAGATAAGAGTTTGTTTGGTTACCCTTATGCTTTATCTTTGTTGAGCCATTAGAGTGAATATGGTCTTAGATGACCCTTGGTCTCCAAACCGAGCTTGTCCATCATCTTCTCACTAGCAACATTAGTGCATGAACCACTATCAATGATGACTTTGCACACTTTATCACCAACTCTACACTTGGCCTTGGAAATCTTCTCCCATTGAGTAAGTAAAGGTTGTTGTTGTACTTGAATCACTCTTTGTAACACGTAGCAATCCACTTGGCCTTCTTTCAAAGCATCCTCCGAGCTATCACTCTCCTCTTCTAGGTCTTTATCAACGCCTTCATTCTCTTCACAAGCCTCCATATTTGCTATCTCTTTCAAAGTCAATGCCCTTTGGTTTGGACAATCCCGAGTAAAGTGGCCACAACCTCTACACTTGAAGCATTGCTTGTTCACCTTATCAACCACTTGATCCTTGCCCTTCTCTTCACGAGTGAACTTCCAAGCATGGTCTTGGTTTGTTGCTTGAGAAATTGGTGGCTTCGACACACCCTTGAAAGTCAAACCATATAGGGCATTGGTTGACTTGCTCGGTGGCTTGGTCCTCTTCAACTATTTCTCGAACTTGATAGCTAACTTGGCTAGATCTTTAAACACTTCATACGGGTACACCTCTACCTTCTCCCGAAGATTCATATATAAACCCCCGATGAATTGTGCACACCTTTGTTCTTCTCGTTTTTGAACATCACATATTAGAGCTAGCCTTTCGAACTCCTAAATGTATTCTTCAACTCCAAGTAACCCTTGCCTTAATGTAGTCATTTTTATAAAATTTTCTTGCTCGTATTCACTAGGCACAAACTTCTTCTCCAAATGTTTCTTTAATTTTTCCCATAACCTAATCTTCGATTTTCATTCTCCCTCCCGTCTTCTTTTTAAATTATTGTACCACACTCTAGCAAACTTTTTAAACTTTAATATTGCTATTCGACACCATTTCTCGTCATCAATTTTCTTATACTCAAAAATCGATTGAACGATTTGCAACCATTCAAGAAAAGACTCCGGGTCGAGATTACCTTCGAAGTCAGGAAGATAAAAGCGGATTCCCTTTTCCATATCATCATAAGTTCTCCTTGAAGTGTCACGTGCCCTTACGTAATTTCCCATGCTCTCTTCTTCTTCTTCCACCCGGTTTTGTGCTCTTCTCATGTGCCCTTCATCTATTTGTTCCCTTCGCTTTTGTGGCTGTACATGGGACTCATGGGCTTAGGAAGCTTCTATTCTTCCCACCTGCAATTTGACCTCCTTGATTTCGTCCATCAAGGTCTAGAGAAAATCTCTCAAGTCTTCTCCTTGGTTCTCCATTCTTCTTCTTAACAACCGATTATTACCCTTCCAAACAAGCCCTTAAATGCTCGGCCCCTTGTATTTTTTTTTTTTTGATGAATTCTGGGAGATTCTTGAGGATAATACACTTTCTTGATGAATCTTGAAAGAAAGATTGAATCTTAATTGCAATTCCACCAACCTAAGCTTTGATACCAAAATTGATGTGTGTGGGAGGGTGTAATATTCAATTATGCGGATCTAATGATTCGAATGGAGTTTGGATGAGATGATAAAGGCTCGGTGATGGTGAGTTTATAGACTAAAGGTTTGAAAGTGATGCAAATAAGATGATGGTGGTTCGAATTAAGGTAGAAAAATGATGATGGTGATGATGATTCGATGGTGATGAATTAATGACGAATCTGATTCGAATATGATGAGATGATGATGATGGGGTTTCGAAAGTTAGGGTTTGGATGATGGTTAGGGTAGTGGTTTAGGGTTAGGGTTTGGTTCGAAGAAGAGGAAATAAGGTGGTGTTTGGTTGGTATGGATGGTTAGGGTTTCGAATGAATGGTTTAGGGCTTCGGTTTTGCATACTGATTTAGGGTTTGGTTTAACCACGAAATAGAGTAGGAATTTGATGGTAATTAGGGCTGGAAAATATGGATTAACAATAGTACAAAAGATATGGATTAGTCTCTAATTCACATAGACAAAGAAATTAAAACTTTCAAGCCAAACCGTTCATATATATCCGATTTGCTTAACTTGAACTCACACAGAATTCAATCAATGTTGATTTTCAACTTCAATTCTTCATTCAATAATCAATTCTCAATGCCATATGCTCGACATTCATACATAAAATAACCTTTCTACCACTAGTTAGAGCATATTCCAAAAGATTTCAAGCTCAAAGATATTATGCTACTTTTATGCTAACTTTATGTTACTTTATGCTAACTTTATTCTCCTATTTTATTACTTCATTAATAAATTAGCTAAATAACTTAACAGTGCTCCAAAATCCTGCTAACATCCTCCTCATGCATGTGGTTACTCCCTCCTTGCATGCCATGCACATGCACATAGACATTTAATTGCTTGTTTGTTACATTTCGAGCAATGTAACCATCCGTTAGTCTTCAAATTTAAGGGAGACACTTTTCAAATGAAGAATAATTGGTTCCATAATTATGAAAGCCAACTCTTGGGTGTTTGCCTCTGCATCAGCAGTGGCATTGGATATCGGCAGTATTAACAGTTGTTTGAAAATATTATGGAAGAAACATCAGCACTCTTCCATAACAGTAATCATAAATCCTTGCTCCTGATTTGCTCCAAAATAATTAAAAAAAAATCAGAAACTACTCAAGATCAGACAGCATAACACTGAAAACTTTAGTTTGCTTTAAAGCTCAAGGATCAACTAAACAAAGAAATCACTTAAGGTCCTTGCCATGCATGTCTCTTTAATTGATAAAACGAAGAAAACATTACTCTTACTAACATTTCTAACCTACCCCCTGGTTGGGTCTGACCTCATTAGCTATCAATTAAATCCTTTCACCTCTCTATCAGATAAGGAATTGCATATTTTCATACTTATTGAAAAAATAAAATAAAAGATCAAATGGAAATCAAAATGAGGATGATGCGCAAGGCACCCTCTCAATCATGTGGATCCCTCAATCCTCCATGTGCAAAACATTAGGAAACAAACAGGAGGAAAGTGCTGATATGTTTTCACCAAGGAAGATTTTTGTTCTAATCGCAAGGTCTGTTTTTCAATCTGCATAGCCTTCCTATTTTTGTTGCCTGATCCTATCAATATGGTCAAGAACTCATAAAGCAATCAGAATCATTCCTTTGCGGGAGTTTCTGGAATGACTTTGAATTCCATCAAGGTAAATGGGGAATGGCAGTCTGGAAGTGTAGGACTTGATTTCTGACCATGCTTAAAACTCCAAACATCAACATTACAGAAACATCATTAAGATCGCCTCTAGGCAGAATCCAAATTCTCAAAATATAGAAGATAAAACTCGTAGGAATCTCTGTTGGATGTCTTTTTTACTGAGGCATATGCAAAACTGTAAGTTCACAAACAAAGACCACACCAATTGGAGCATGTACAGTGCACGATGCTTTCCATCGTTCCCACGACAAAAAAAAAAATAATCCAGAAAGAATCAATTTTAGCGCACTTTCTACTCATACAAAAGACACACTCGACCGAGACAACCAACACAGCAATCAAACCCTAACTAGCATATCACTGGAACAAAATACATCTGAAAGTTGATTCAGGATAATGATATGAAAATTTAACCATATATTTTTCAATTAAACTGGTCACCAATAGATTTTCACAAAAGCTTCGTCAATAAATAAAGACTGCAGATTTCAACCACTAAAGAATTTTGGTCGACGGATATATGAATGAATGTATGTATGAAAAATATTAAATATAAAACGAAGAAACAAGTTTTTATAATTACCTCAGGGAGAGTGAGACTGAGATTCGGAAGCAGAATGCGGCGAGGTTGCATTTGATCATGGAGTTCTCGCCAGCAAGGAAGGACAGTAAGGCTCCGTTTGGATTGGGGTGAATCGAGGTAGGGGTAAACATTAAAAATTAACCTAGGTGAAGGGAATGGAGGTGAATCGGGGTGAATATTTTAAAATTCTGTTTGGATGATATTAACCTAACCTGGGTGAATCGGGGTGAATGTTTTAAGATTTTCGTTTAAATTGAGATGAATAAAGATTATAATAATAAAATAAATGATATTTATACCCTTATATTAAATAAATAAGTCATATTGAGGGGTATTTTGGTCCTATCAAGTCAAAAATTTACTTATTCTTTCACCTTCACCTCCGTTACCCCCGAAATCGGAGGTTAATAAAAACGAGGTTAATCGAGGTGAATGGAGGTGAAACATTAACCTCGATTCACCCAGGTAAAATTATTAACCTGATACCCAAACGGGGTGAATCAATTCATTCACCTCCATTAACCTCCTTCCACCCCAAAACAAACAGACCATAAAGACTAAAGAGGAAGGGGCTAGGTAGGAAGGAAATGACTAAGAAAAAAAAGGTTATTATAATTTAACATCTGACACCGAAGCAACGCTGGGGTGGTGGCGCAGTTGGCTAGCGCGTAGGTCTCATAGCTTCTGAGTTATCCTGAGGTCGAGAGTTCGAGCCTCTCTCACCCCATAAACTTTACGTCGTCCTTTTCTTTATTTATTTATCAAGACTTATGGTTATCAAAGCTTTTTCTGTTTTTTTTTTATTTACTACGAATGAGAAAATTGAAAAATAAACATAACAAAAATTCGATCAAATCTACCAATATGCTGTTTGGGGAAAAAATTTCAATGTATTGGATAACCTACGAACTTTCCCTAGCCTTTTTTTTATTAAAACTTATCGTTATATGTGTATCAAAGCTTTTTCTATTTTTTTTTTTTATTTACAATGAATGAGACAATCTAAAATTGAACATAACAAAGAATCTATCAAATCCACCAACATGCTTTCTGGGGAAGAATTTTCAATGTGTTGGATACTCCTACACTTCAAATCCTTTTATTTATTTATTTATTTATCAAGACTTATGGTTATCAAAGCTTTTTCTATTTTTTTATATTTACCACGAATGAGAAAATTGAAAAATAAACATAACAAAAAATCGATCAAATCTACCAATATGCTGTTTGGGGAAAAAAATTTAATGTATTGGATAACCTATGAACTTTCCCTAGCCTTTTTTATTTTTATTTATTTTTTTATTAAAACTTATCGTTATATATGTATCAAAGCTTTTTCTATTTTTTTATTTATAATGAATGAGACAATTTAAAATTGAACATAACAAAAAATCTATCAAATCCACCAACATGCTTTCTGGGGAAGAATTTTCAATGTGTTGGATACTCCTACACTTCAAATCCTTGTCATGGAGAAGAGAAATGACTTATTGAGTACACAATCCATTGAGGTTAAGAGTTTGAACATCTCTAGCTTCATTAATTTCGCTCCACCTTTTTTTTTTATATCAAAACTTATCCCTATATTTTATCTAAGATTTTTTTTACAATGAATGAGACAATATTTGGTTGGGTATATAATTTTCAATGTGTTGGATATTCCTACACTTCAAATCCTTATCATGGAGAAAAAGAAATGAATTATTTAGTACACATCTCATTGAGGTTAAGAGTTTAAACTTCTCTAACTCCATTAATTTCACTCCACCTTTTTTTCTTTTATCAAAACTTATCCATATATGTTTATCTAAGCTTTTTTGTTAGTTTTTATTTACAATGAATGAGACAATATTTAGGTGGGTGTATATATATATCATGTCATTTTTGAGAATATTTGATTGGTTCAAGTAATTTGGTCAAATTTTAAATTTGATATCTACCTAATCAAATTTTTTTATACAAATTCTTTTTATATCCAGTTAGTCTTTCAAATACTGATTATTATGCATAGATCTATTGATTGCCAACCAATTCTTCATATGGGAAAAGAATATCTTGAAATGAAATAAAAGTAATATTTTGAAATATTATTTATTTTTTTATATTGTAAAATACTTTTTGGTATAAGTTATGTTTGAAATTATTTTTTTTTTTCGAAAAGTAATACCTTAGGATGTCTAAAATGAGAAGGACTAGAGTTACCAAACTGTGACTTTATGGATCAATATTGATCGATTTCATTTTGTTATTATGAATGAAACTCAAATAATAAGATCATACTTGATTCTTCCAAATAGGGTTATGAAACATACTTATTTCCACCAATTTGAAGTAATCTTCAAAATTATATGTTGAACTTCAAAAATTTTAGCAATAATTGGCTTAGCCTTATGATTTCATAGATAATATTCAAAAAAATATACATTCTAAGCCTTATGATAAAACAATGATGACCTCAAGTTTTGGAGCTGGAGATTAATCTTCCTTGAAAATAGAAGAAACGAAGTCATTGGAGAAGGGAGAGGGGTTGATGAGAACAAGATTAAACATGGCAATGGTGAAGTGTTGCTACTCAAATATCATAATGTAGTTGCAAGTAAAAAGAACTAATTCCCTTAAGATGAGAAAGAGGGTGGAGCTTAAGCTATGGACTGGATTAACCTAGTTAGTCCATGGTCCAAGTTTTGAAACGAATATGAAACTCAACCTCTACTTTCATTTAGTCTTAGGGGTGGCTCTTGTCTTATATCTCTACAAGCCCCCAAGGATGGGAGGATGGGCTTAACACCTTCAAATCCCAAGACTATATTAGTGGGTTTTTGAAACTTTATTAACATAAGCCATACACAAACACATCGCCAAATACTAATATTAATATTTGATTATAATAATGAAGTAAATGGGTTAATTATCAAGCTTGATCTATCTAAGGTCCAATGAGCCATACTCTAGTTTACTTAGACAAATGTTTTTTCCTTCCAAACTTTACTCCATATAGAAATCACAAAATTATTAGACCGAGCAGAAAATGAAATGGGATTATAAGAAATTATATAGAGAAGGGATTTTATTGAGGTAAGGTCCACATCATCCCTTCTCTCTAAAGAGGGTTTCATTTGCGAAACTTGCATAAAAGTCAATGAAAAGAGGCAAGTCTGAGGCATTAAAACTTGGTCTAATAACAACATATTTGTTGGGTAAGTCATTCTTATACAAATTGACATTCCATTTTTAAAAAAATATGAATGGGTATCACCCCTCAGCTCAAGCTTACTCTTTCGGTGATTCAGGAAGCATTATTTACATACGTGCACCCAATGAAGATCACCAAGTTGAAAGAATATCATGTAACACCACTAAAATTCACTAATGAAAAATTACGTTTTTCAAATAGTTAAGTGGAAGCAAATAGGGTAAATTTTGGAGATGCTACTGCCACATTTAATACTAGATCAATTTCTTTTCACCGTTGCAGTAACAAGTGCTAAGGCTTAAAAAGGAAAAAAACATATTTTTCACAAACCGAAGTTGTAAAACTAAATCAGAGTATCGCGTTAAATTACATATGAGAATAACTTCCACTATTAGTGGTTACAAAAACAAAATCATTACATACGGAAATATGAAAGTTTAAAGGATAAAACCTAGGAGCTTCTTGGATATTCCTTTCTCTCTTAACCCGAAAAGAACTTGAATAACACCTGTGGGCTAACTTGCGAGGGACACTACCCATTAAATAGGCAGGGGCTCACAAAAGAAACCCTTCAGTACTACGGTACTAAGTAATCCCTTATACATAACTAAAAGGTAGGGATTGTATATGATAAATCATTCAGACATAAGAACAATAACATACACAATATATAGAAATAAATACAACAAACATTAGATGGACTCGTACCGCAATAATCATATATCAAAAAGTTCATTTACTTAGTATTACTAGCACTTACCAAGAGAGCATCCAAGTAGAGCTCTTTGTAGTGTAATTAAGTGTCCAACAACACATCCATCAACGCATACCACTGCCCAAAATAGGCACAAAGGCCACAATCATACCAACAACAGATCATAATGGTAAAATCAACATTATCTGGACTTAAGCCATTAGTTAAATATTATTTATAATCATCTATCAAATTATATCCATATGAGTACAAGAACCCCACTATTATAGCCATTGGATTGAAAATACTACTCTAGGATAGAACATACCTAGCCACTATTATTTTCCCGTGGATTGGTCTCTAGGGAAAAATACTCTTGGCCACTATTATAGTCAATGGACCAGTATGGCCCTAACTCACGTGATGTTCCACTGTAGGTAATTACTATTTTTTCCATGATTTATTATCATCTAATGTTTAACTTATTGAGCTTGGAATCCCCCACTATTATAGCCAACAAATTGAAAATACAACTCTAGAGCAGAACACACCTATCCACTATTATTGCTAGTGGAACGATATTTAGGGCAAAAATGCTCATGGCTACTATTTTTGCCAATAGATCGGTCTGTGTCTGGCTTAATAATCTTCCACTTTAAATGATTAGTATTTTTTCATTTAATTAAAACATCAATTTCATTTATTTTACTTAAGGGGGAGATCATGAACCCAAAGACACAAAGGTACATCGGTCATACTAGTGCATAAGAGCAACATGGTACCCTCCAACCATCAACCCAGGGATGCAAAGGTACATTGGTTGCATTGGTGCTCAAGGATACACAGTATCCTACCGACAAGGAAAACTAATATATAAGTATGCATACCCCTTAAGTAAGTCCATAGAGCTAAATAGAGTAAGATGTAGGGCCTGATGGGACAGTAAGGCACACCAATAAAATCTAGAATAATTGTGGGCTAAACCATGCCTTTAGGGTAGCGACCACTAAAGAGCTATCATTCCCGATCTCAAGGTCTTCCACTTAAATTATTAGTGTCTTAATTAAATTGACCATGAGAAACAAAACAATCTTATACTTATTCATTTTTATTTGATTATATTATTATTATGTAATCTTTATTAGTATTAATGTCCATGTTAACTTAACCAGTCCACTAAGGTCGTCCTAGGTTTCAATTCTTATACTTAAGTACCTTAGGTCAAAATTCCCCTAAGGCTAAGTGTAATACCCAAAAAATTTGCCTAACCTAATCTCATATTTTTAGCCCTAATTTGACTCTAATCCCATGAAATCTTATTATTAGCCTTAACTAAAATTTTTAATCCCGAAACTTTAACCAAAACTGAAAACCTAAACCTTGATTCGGTTAAATCAAAATTCATAAACAAAAAACCGAAATCGCTAAAACTTCCGCTAATCTAAATTATTTGGTTAATTCTAAAATTCCTAATCTAATCCTAATTTCCTAACCTTTCCTCTTTTTTCCTTTCCTTTTCTTCCTTTCTTCTCTTCTCTTCCTTTTTCTTTTCTTTTCTTTTCTCTTCTTCTCTATGCCGGAATTTGTTTAGCGTGAGAAGTTTTGCTTCTCCCACACATACACCCCTCCATGTGCCTCCCTCATGCCCATCCCTACCAGTCTTGCCACTCCCTTGTACTGCCCCCTTCTTTTTCTTCTTCTTCTTCTTCTTCTTCCACCACTCTCTGTGCTGCTACTATGTTTCACAGCCCTGCAAGCTTGCCACCTTTCTTCTTTCTTCTCCTTTCTTCTTCTCCCTGCCTTCTCTTCCCTTGCATGTCTCCTTCTCTATCATCACCCCTCGTGCCTTTACCTGACTCCCATCCATGTCAACCATCACCATCTTCCCCCTGTATTTTTCTTTCTTCTTCCCAGCAGAAATTCATCATCATCATTGTCCTCACTTCTCTGCATTTTTCTCCTCCCTTAGTACGCCATCTACTAGTATAAATAACCCCCAACTCTCTATATTATTTATGTCCATCAACTCCCTGACCTTCTCCTCTTCTTTCTTCTCCTTTCTCCTTCTTCTTCCTCATTCTTCCCTGTTTTTAGCATCCGCACCACTAAATCCACCACCAAGCACCACTCAAGCCACCACTAACCACCCTTTGGCCAGTAGATCAACCATCAAGGTCTCCCCAACCTTCCCCCTCACCATCGCCGTCCATCGTCGACGATCGCCACCTCTTTTCCCTTCTCTTTTCTCTCAATCGTTGCAAAGTTTCAGAGTGCATGGCCTGCTGCACGGCCGTGCAAACACTTAGATACCCTGTTGCATGGCCGTATAACCCCTATACCGTCTTCCCGTGCATAAGTTTTCCTCTTGACTTGATTCTGCACGGCCATGCAACTTTTGTACCACCTGGCTATGTATTTTCTTTTCTCTCGACCTGTTGCGCTCTAGTGCTGCATGGTCGTGCAACTTTTGCACCACTTGCCAGTGCAACTTCTCTCTTGGTCGTGCAACCCTATTTTCACCCCAAGTCTTGTCTAAATACCACCAAAATTTAACCATAGCTCCACCACACATATTTCTACACTTCCATTCAATTCATGTTTCTATTACCTTCAGTAAATTCCATCTTAACACTTTTCTACCACAATCTCCCTCTTGATTTTTAACCTTCGATCCTAATCATATTTTATCTTGTTTCATAGGTATTTTTCCGGTGATCTTGGAAGAAATATAGGATTTACGTGCATAGAGCACAGTGTCCTTATCGGTAAGGATACATGTCATAGCTAGGGTTTTATGTGCTCCATGTATTTTTCCTTGTATTATTAATGTATACTTTTGTATTGAATAATTCATTTATGGAAATGCTATGAGATGATGTTCTTGGGAGTAATGAAATTATGTAAGTACATGTTTGAATATAATGTTCATTACAAAATATCTATGGGAAACTAAGGATATGTACTTTAGATAATAAGTGGAAATGTATATGCTTTGGGTTTTATAAACATTTGGGAGAATACGACTATCTTGATTACCTTGAGGGTATTATGGTCATTTGAGAATAATTACGTAGTCATGCTTATGTTTTTAATTGTATTTCTTGAGTTCAACATGATAATACACAATCAACTCTAAATAAGATATTAATCATGTAAAGTGAAAGATCACTTGAGTCAGGTTGAGGTGTTTATATGGCTCCATTCCACCAAATAATAATAGTGGCTCGGGCGTGTTGTCCCTAAGAGGTGCTCTAGTTCGTTCCACCGGATTAAAAATAGTGGGGCCCCATACTCAATGTGAATGAAAATACAATTAAGAGTTAAAGTATAAATGGAAATATACTAATAATTTAAAGTGAAAGAATACGTGATTCAGGACCAAGGTGTTGAGTCCGTTCCACTGGATAATAATAGTGACTCTGGTGGTCTTATCTCCGAGAGGTGCTTCAGACCATTCCACCGGTTTAATTAATAGTGGCTCAGGAGTATTTTTACTTTGAGAGGTGTTGGTTCCGTTCCATAAGATAATAATAGTGGTTCAGGTGTCTTGTCCCCGAGAGGTGTTTCAATCCGTTCCATTGATTTAAAAATAGCGGGGCTGCTGAACTCAACGTAAATAAAAGATTTGAAATATGGTATATCTAATGAAAGACCTAGAGTCAGTACTTATCCGGATTTCTTCTATTTACGCATATATGATTTGCTTATAAGAATTCTTGTATTATGTGTAAACCTGCTTAACTGTACCGTTACATTGCTTAGTATGTAACGTACTGATCATCCGTTTCATAGGTGCTGCTCAATCCAATGAGTAGATAACCCAAATATTTATGTGCAGGTCGATGAGGACCAGGTGGACGATTTTGTAGCTTTTGATGTGATATATGTGGAGGAGTGATTCATTCATATCATGGTTGGGCGTAGAGTCATGTTATCCGGATGATAGTTTTTACCCCTATACCTTTTTGGATTCTTAGTTCTATGGGATCCCTTTTTGGTTATATTTTGATATTGTAATCAGAGTTAATCTCCAAACACTTATTTAATGTATAAAAAGTTGTCTCATCTCTTTCTAATCATGTTTTAAATTTTCTAATCATTTTATCTTGTGATTGATGTAAGGATGGTGGGGTAAGTTAGACTTATGTCAATTACGGCGGTAACACCCAAATATTTGATTATACACTTCCGCTTAAAAAAATTTCAATAATAAATTTGGGGGTGTTACACTAAGGCTTCCTCTTATCATCTATTTTCATCACAAAATTCATTTTTATTTATTCAAATGCCATACTAAGCTATCATATCATAATTATACTACTAGTCATGTAATCAAGTACTCTACACACGACATGATCATTGAGCACATAAACCCTAACATGTACTTCTAGCACATTTAATACACATTTCCATGCATAATTAACAATTAAGGTACCCCTTGTATAATTATGAAAATGACACCATAACACACCCTTAATTATCCATTCAACCATACACCATGCATTTTTCTGATGGTACATATGAATTTACTAAAGTACCCTTATTCTTATAATATATATGATTATACTTAACAAGTGATATTAAAGCCATAACCCTTATTCTACTATTTAATATCCCTCATAACTTATTATGAAATTTTATTAGATCAATTGCTATGTTATATGCAATTTGTCGATTTACCCCTTTTCACTTACAAAATTACTAAAATACCCCTCTTGCTTGTAAAATTACCAAGCTACCATTTTTACTTGCCAAATTACCAAAATGCCTTCTTAGTTGAGAAGTTACCACTTACCCTTCTTAGTTAAAGAATTACCAATTTATCCTTCTTACTTGTAAAATTACCAAATTATCCTTCTTACTTATTAAATTGCCAAATTACCCTTTTTATTTATAAAATTACCAAGTTACCCCTTTCTCATGTAAAATTACCAAAATATCCTTCTTACTTATTAGTTTACCAAATTACCCTTTTTCATGCAAAAATTACTAAAATACCCTTCTTACTTATTAATTTACCAAGTTACTCCTCTCTCATAAAAAATTACTAAAATATCCTCCTTACTTATTAATTTACCAAATTACCCTTTTATTCATAAAATTACCAAGTTACCCCTTTATCATGCCAAAATTACCAAACTACCTTTCTTACTTATTAAATTACCAAATTACCCTTTTTATTCATAAAATTACCAAGCTGCCCCTTTCTTATGCTAAGTTACTAAAATACCCCTAATACATAAAATATTAATACCTACAATTGACATGCATTATCTAACACCATAAACCTTTATTATTCATTATTAATACCCATTATCACCTACCATGTATATTTATTTAAGTCACTCCCTATGTACAAGTAAAATCACTAAAATATTCCTAGGGCACATATTAGCATTATTTCTACTACAAGTGGCCATATTTACTTATCATGGAATGCACATGCATCTAACATCATTATTAACAACAAGGCCCACTATTTCCGCACATGTCTTATTTCATACAATAGCATGCTTTTCATTCTATCGTCCAACATAACATTAAAATCAGAAGATGCTTAACACACATAATATACACACAAAACACACTCAAAACCTTAATGTGCTAGCATATGTAAATACACACATTTTAGTAGGGTATAATGGTTATCTTATTTCTTATAATAACTAAGCTTTTCCCGTACCTCAATTAAAAGCTTAAGCTTGATTAGTAAAAAATTGTACCTAGAAATAATATCTAAAATTAACATATTAGTAGTAGAAAATTGAAAGAATAATTTTTTTTTTATCAAAATGCTTATTAAATACATATTATTACTAACTTTATTATACCTCAAATTTTAGATAATAACCTCAAAATTAGCTAGGATTATACTCTTAAATTTCTAGCATGTCTCACCCTACATGGGCAGTGTGAGAATGCACACACAAAAGGGGGGAAATGGGTTGAAGACAAAGTTTAGATAGGGGAGGAAGGGTCTTAGCGGTGGATTGTGGAGGGAGAAGTGGTAGGGTGTAGGTGGTGGCTAGGGGTTAAAGAGTAGAGGCTCAGAGCGACAGAGATAGGGGTGGTGGCTGCTAGAAAGGAGGTGTAAGGAAGGGAGGAGAAGAGGAAGGAAGAAAAAAAGAAGAGGAGAAAGGAGGGGTTGTAGGGGGATCTCGAGCAAGCTGAGGTAGGGAGGTGGTAGAGGGATGTAAAGTGGTTGAGGGGTGGCTTCAGCTACGGTGAAAGAGAGGGAATGGGTCCCGCAAGGTGGTGTGCAAGGAGGAGGGTCGAAAAGAGAAGGAATGGGGGGGAGGTTGGTTGCAAGGGGAGTGGAGGCTATTTTGGGTGGTGTAGGGAGGAAGTAGGGGAGGCAAAGGAGTCGGTGTGGTGGTTGGTTAGGCGGTAGAGACGGTGGTTAGGGGTGGTGAAGTAAAAATAAGGGAAGAGAAGAAGAAGGAAAGAAGGGAGAAAAGAGGGCTCTACATAGGGAGAAGGAGAGCTCGAGGGGGGGAATGGGAAGAGGAGAAGAAGAGAAGAAGACGTAGAGGGAAATGAGGGTAGGCAAGGTCGTGCAGGGTAGGCGGTTGCAAGGGGAGGGTGACAAGGAGAAGGAAGGAAGAAAAAGGAAAAGGGGAGGCATGTGAGGAGCTGTGTATGGGGTGGTTGGGTCAAAAATGGGAGGAAAGGGATTGGAGAGAGAGAGAGGGTAGGTTGGAGCTACAATAGCAGATGTAGAGGGGGAGTTGTAGGGGGAGTAGGTGCAGGCATAGGGGTTGGCTTGGCTCAACGTGTAGCGGGAGAAGGAAGGAGAATGGAAGAAGAAGGGAGGTAGGTCGGGCGGAGGAAAAAGAAAAGGGCAAGCCGGTCTGCGCGCGAGGGAGAAGGGAAAAGAAAAAAAGAAGGGTTGGACTAGCCTAACCAGGGGAATAAAGAAGAAAAAGAAAGGACGAGGGGGCCGTTGGACGGGCGAGGAGGGAGAAGAAGGCCAAGTAGCCTAGTAGGAGAAGGGAAGGAAGAAGTAGGTTGGTTGACCCAAGGAAAGAAGAAAAGAAGGAAAAAGGAAAAAAAAAAGAAGGAGAAAGGAGAAAGGAAAATGGGCAAAAGAAAAATAAAATAATTTTTGGAATTAAGATTAGAAATTATTTAGATGGAGAAATTATTTTAATAAATTAATTTATCTAAATTTTAAGGTATTAATTTAAGAGGATAATTTTAGTAAAATTATAGTTTGGGAATTTATTTTAACAAAATAGTATGATACGATAATAAAATATTTATTTTAATTTATTAAATGATCATATCTATTTTTATAAATCAAGGGTCCATGAAATAATTAAATTAATAATTTAAGATTAAATTATTCTAAATAAGGATTAATTATTAAATTCTAAGTTTACAATTTTGGGGTATTACATATTGTCTTCTTATCATGATTATCACGAGTATCCATTTCTTCATTCTTATTATTGACTTGTTTTACTATAGATTCTTGAAGATCTTTAATAATATTTACCCACTTTCCAAAATCAACAAACACATATTAGGATGGAAGAAAAGGAAAAAATTCTAGAGGAGGCAAGGGTTTAAAGCCATAAACCACTTCAAAAGGGGATTTGCTTGTGTTAGACTAGAGAATTTAATTATAAGAAAATTTAATATGAGGTAAGTTGGTTTCCCACTATTTAGAATTATTATAAAAAATGGCTCAAAGCATGCTCCCTAAAGTTTGGTTTAAAATGATTGTTTAAACATCAATTTTTGGGCAATAAGAGGTTAAGAAATTCAATTTAGTACCCCCTTTCCCCAAAGAACTTGCTAAGAATGGGAGATAAATTTGATATCCCAATTAGAAACCATGGTTTGAGGAACCTCATGGAGCTTAATAGTGTTTGAGAAGAATTAGTCAATTATAAGACTGTTATCATTTATTTTGTAACAAGTGGAGAAATGAACCATTTTGGAAAATTAGTCACCACAATCACAATAAATAACTTATTTCTGTTAGATTGGGGAAGACTTAAGACAAAGTTCATGTGCACATATGTCTAAGCATGGCTTGGAACAAGAAGGGGTGTATAAACACCATAGGGATGAGTAGTTGACTTAGCTCACCTATACATCACACAAGTCGAGCTAAATCAATGAACATTCTCTTTTATATGTGGCTAATAAAGGTGCTCTTTTTGAATAAATTTCCATTTAATTTCAAAGAAAAGCTAGTAGTAGTGACACATTCCATGATCAAGTGCACAAACTGTAGGGGAAAGTTGAGACCCAGAAGAACAGAACGTAAGAATTCCCATGAAAGAGAGTCATACGCTTTCCTGATGTCAACCTTAATAAGGCATTTTGGAGATGTGAGCTTGCGGGAATAATCTTTAAGGATTTCTCGAACAAGCAATATGTTTTCCGTCATTAAGTGCCCTTATAGGTAGTGGAGCAGACTTCTCAAGACCTCCGCTAATCATAAGAACTTCTCCTTCCATTCAAGGTGTAAACCAATGAGGTTAATGCACCTTGCATATGCCGATGATTTGATTCTTTTCAGTAGGGGTGATATTGCTTCGGTCCAGACTCTCCTTCAAGGTTTGGATTCTTTCAGTAAGGTAGCAGGGCTGGAAGCTAACCCTCTTAAGTCTCGAATATTCATGGCAGGAGTTCCTATTGACATCCGCTCTGAGATTCTGCATCTTTCAGATATGGCCCAGGGTTCTTTCCCCTTTAAATACTTGGGGGTTCCCCTAAACCCAAGTAAATTAAGGGCTATTGATTATGAGATTCTCATTAACGATGTATGTGACCGGTTGAAGGCATGGAAGGCAAGCTCACTTTCTTTTGTAGGGAGACTTGAGTTACTTAATTCTGTTATACAGGGAGTCCTAGGGTTCTGGCTTAATACCTTTGCTCTTCCAAAATTGTCATCAACCGTCTTATTGGCCTATGCCGTAGTTTCTTATGGCAGGGTAAAGCTGCACAGGTTGCTTGGGCTAACATTTGCATGCCGAAGAAGGAAGGTGGACTTGGACTCAAAAATCTTTTTGCTTAGAACCAGGCTTTCCTCAGTAAATATATTTGGTTTCTACAGGATGAGAAGGAGTCCTTGTGGACAAAATGGGTTCATGTTCATTACCTACACTCACGATCCCTAGGGGAGTTTAACCCTAGTAATGATACTTCGCATTTCATGAAGAAAATACATAGTGTTTATCAGCTCATTGTTAGTCAGGAGGGCTCACAAAGTCAGGTTGTGGACTGATTGTCCTCTTGGCAGCAAACAAACTGCTTTTCCACTCGGCTTGCATATGATTTCTTTCGGCCGAAGGCTAGTAACTAGGAGAATTTTGATATTGTCTGGAGATATTACAAAATGAGAAGATACACTTTCATCCTGTGGCTCTCCCTTCTAAGACGGTTGAAGACTCGAGATCGATTATCCTTCCTTAATGACTCCCAGACTTGTTATCTCTGCAATACAGGCATTGAAAATAGAGATGACAATGGGTCGGGTCTGGACCGGGTCCAGCCATATCCAGATCCGGACCCGTTTATATTACCTAGACCCAGACCCGTCGGGTCTTAAAAGTTCAGACCCAGATCTAGATCCATCGGGTCTAGCGGGTAAACGGGTCCTAAACGGGTCCTAAATGGGTCCGGTTATTTTTTTAAAAAATAATTAATAATCTATGCTAATACAAATACATTTATATTTTATATAAATTAATATGTATTTTTTTGTTAAAAAAAATCATCTAAGTGAAAAAATAAATATATTAAAATAGTTATATTAACTTTTCAAATGGTGTTTTAATACTTTTAGTAGAGATGTAAATGGCTCGGGTTAGGGGCGGGTATACCCATATCTGTATCGATAATAAAATCCGTATCCAAATCCGTACCCGTACCCGAATCCATATCCGCTAACATATCCATATCCGTATCCATTGGATATTCGTTAGTCGACGGATTATCCGTTTACCCGTTAATGGATATTATTCAATGGATAAATCTATCACCCGACAGATAAACCCATTTAGAGTTAAGCTAAATGATAATTCTAACTTTAATTTATATTATAATTATTTTAAAATTAAGGGTAAAAAGATAATTATATATCGGGTAAACGGGTACAAATATGGATACGGGTATGGTTACGGGTACGGGTATGGATATCCCATACCCGTATCCATACTCGAACCCGACGGGTATATTTTTTTCCATCATCCATATCCGTTGGGCAAAATCCGTCGGGTTTCCGGTATAATCCGCCCCGTTTATATCCCTAGCTTTTATAATATAATATTATACATATTGTTTATAAAGTAAGTATACAAAAATAAAATTAAAAAAAATGAATAAGGAGCTTATATAAGATTAAAACAATAATGACAAACATAATATTAGTATGTATTTATATATGTATACATACATACATATATATATATATATATATACACACACACACACACATATGTATATTAAACGGGTCTGGCGGGTCGGGTCTGGATCTAGAACTGGACCCAGACCCAAACCCTTTAAAGTATATGTGGACCCATACCCGATCCAGACCCGTCGGGTCCAAAAATCATGGACCCAGACCCGCTAAAAATGAGGCGGGTCTAGCGGGTCTGGGTCGGGTCCGAGACCCATTGCCATCCCTAATTGAAAACCATGATCATTTATTTTTTCAATGTCCTATGCTTGTGGGTGTTTGGAAGGACTTAAGATCTTGGCTTGGCATCACCAGGGGTTCTACTTCTCTATTTAGTGCGGCTAGAGCTATTCGAAGATGAAAGAAAGGTAACAAATTGATAACTAAAGCTCGAGCTCTGACTCTTGCAGCCTCTACCTACTTTATCTGGCGAACTCGTAATGCCATTGCTTTTGACAAATCTAATTTGGATACTAGAGGTCTACTTACTCAAATTAAACGTTATGTTTATGGTGCTTTGTACTTCGATATGTCCCTGTAAACCTCTTGTTGGACCTTTTATGGTTCGTTTATGTACTAATTTTCTCTATCCATGATAGAGCTACCAGGGTTGTGGTACGCCTATCCTTTTTGATCCTAGGTATGCCCAGTGTATTTGTACAGCATTAGGTATAATATTTACCCTCATTTACGTGAAATATAAGGAGTACATGAAGAGAGTTATGGGGAACACAAAAACAATTCTCTTATAAAAGATAACCATTATAAAGATAAAATTTTAAAAAGGCAATAATTTGACACTTAGTATACAAATCAAAAATATCCCCATCACTAGAGTGTGAGAATCCCAATAAGTTAGCATTAATAGTGGTTATTAGTGCGTGTCTTCTACTTAAGGCATCAGGTACCTTATTATCTTCCCTCTCTTATATATAATGATTTGGGACTTGTTTTATGGTTTTAGGTATCCTAATGCTTGGTGATTAGTCACCACCCTCAGATTTGGTTAAGATAACACAAATAATTTTTATGTCTTTGCTTAGTCATGAGAAAGAAATTAACTCAGTTATAAGCTGCCAATAAGTCTATACACCTTATAATACTTCTCTTAATTGATTAATATAATAATTCTAATATTAATTCTTATTAAATCCTAGCAGTATAGTTACAACTAGCAACTCCTATATTTGAATAGACTTAAATCATTAAACATAAATGGAATGATGATAAATTAAGTGTCTAACTATTACCTCAAATGTGCCTAGTTGTGTTCTTCACCTTTAACTTGCATGTGACTACATGTTTCCCTACTCCAATTAAAGTAACAAAACTATTAAATAAATTGTTGTTTTAGCTAGCTAAAATTTATCAATATGAATTCTAATGCAATTATATAGCAACCTAAATATATATATATATATATATATATATAATCCTTCATGCTATTACTATAAGAAAGTACTACTAGAATGAATATATATTATAACATTAATATTTATCACAATAGCTTTATTTTTTATATCTTTTTCTACGAAAATTAAACTTTTCACAAAACTGCCACTATAGGTAAGAAAATGTGGCAATATTTTATGTTGCTGCAAAAGATAAAGAATGAGGAAAATTGTTTTTATCTTAATTTATACAATCGAAGATAATATATTTTTTTGGTCATAGTAGTCATAGTAATAAATTTTGTTGCCACTAAATTTGATTATTTAAGACAAATAATTATAATGTAATTATTCCCCCTATTTATTAGATTAATTTTTAATATATTTACCACTATTGTTTTGTATAAATTATATATCAAATGTGAGAAACAATTGATCAAACTAAAATATTAATTTTGATCAAATTAACCAATAAATGTAATTTAATAATTTAATAAAATATGTGCATGCATAAACATATAAACTATACTATTATTCCATTAAATCAAGGCTTTCTCGTATGCATTTAAATGTTAAAAAAAAATAAAAAAAAAACATAAAGCATTTTCTAGATACTCTAGCATGATTTTTCATTACCTCCACTACTATAAAAGTTATTTTAATCAATGCATAAAAGATAACGGTTTCTAGCTAGCATTGCTGTAAAGTATATTTAATAATGATTAATACTACACTATTGTTGTAAACTTTATGAATATTAGAAGTATAATTTACTAGGTTTGATATTATAAAGTAGAGTAGAGAAATGATAACAAATGTGTGTACCAATGTATATAAACTAATCCTCACCTCTCCTTGCACACCCAGATTACTAACAACGCACCCATATACCCCTAATTTTTTCACCATTTCTAATTTTACCCCTCTTATTCGACCAACCCTTACTTTTATCTAACACATTTCTCTCTTCTCTCATATTTCAACTTCTCTCAAACCCTTCCCAATCTTCAATCAATTGAGCAAATCAGATTGAAATCAATAATCCAACACATTCTACATCAAAAGGTAGGTAAGATTTCAGTATTTTGTTGGTCAATTTTTATCATTTTTGAAAATGTTGAATTACAGAGTGTAATTATTGAATTTTTTGAATTTGGGTGTTTTTTAACCTAAATTAATATTTGTATACATATATCAAACCTATATTAGCGATTGGATTGTAATTTTTTTGTCAAAATTTGAGCTTCAAATGATAAAAATGGTGGTCGGGGTCAAGATAGTGGTCGAAAGGTGCTTCACTCATTAGACATGACTAGGAACAGGTAACTCACTTGTCGACTCCATCATCCATCAGGTAATTCACCCATCAAGAGCCACAACTGGCAGGTGATTCACCCGTCACAAAACTTTCCTCGGCGGGTATGTCACCCATCAACCTCGAGCATCAGTGGATAGTATACCAATGAAAAATTATTCCAAATGAGTAACTCACTTGTTAGAACCCCCTTTAACCCTAAACCTTAACCATTTAACTCTAAACCCTTTACCTTAAACCCCAAACTATTAACCCTAAACCCTAAACGCTAAACACTTAACCCTAAACCATAACCCTTTAACCATTAACCATTAACCCTAAACCCTAAACCCTAAACCTTAAAACCTAAACCCTAAACCCTTTACCCCAAACCATAAATCCTTTACCCTAAACCCTAAACTATTAACCTCAAACTCTAAACCCTAAATGCTAAACCCTAAACCCTAACACTTTAACCCTAAACTATAAATCATTGATGAGCTAATGTATAATATTTAATGAATTTTTTTTGTTATTATTGGAAGATGACTGGTAGAGGAGGTAGAGGAAAATATATGAAAAATGTTACTCCCGCTACTACCAGAGTGGTGAAGAGGAAAATTACCGTCAGTGTTAGAGCACAAGTGACGATAGAGCATGGCAAAGCTCCATATACTATAGACAAAAATTATGTCCCTTTTGAGGAAGAGTATGATTATCCCGGTGATAGAACTTTTGGCGATACTAACAAATATACCCATGCAGCTGCATCTATTTTGTCATGGTCATCAAATAACAATTGGCAATTGACTGGGCCTACTGGTGGGGATCCACTCATTCTTGATCTTCTAACTAGTTTTATAGGCCATGTGGCATACGCTATATGGAATGATACTAAGGTGATTTATATTAGTATACATATTGGTTTCTATAATTTTATTGTGTAATTTGTTATTCTAATATTTATATTATTGTAGGAACTACGTCCAGTGCTAAGGGTTTAGTCCAAGACGAAAAACTTGAGAAGACTGCACAGCGATGATAAGGGAATGGGTATTGCATATTACTATATTAAGACCACATGCTTCAAACATCTACGTTCCACATACTTCCACCATCACGATGCTCTGCTCATCTATGCTTTTGTTGAAAGGTGGCATCCAGAGACCAACACCTTTCACGTTCCATTTGGTGAGATGACGATCACTCTACATGACATTATCCACATTATGGATCTTAATTTGCATGTCTATGGGTGTATTAGCGATAATTTTCCCACAGATAGTGATGTGATAGAGATTTTGGTAGAGATGTGGGGTGAACCCGAGGTGTTGGTTAGATCTACTTTTGTGAAGGGAAGCACGATCGCATTGAATGATATTTTTTATAAGCTTACGGTTGACTGTGCTAATGATGATGAGTCTTATACCCAATTTTATATGTGGTACCTGCTATCCTGTACGCTTTTTGCTGACAAGTCTAGCAATCGTGCTCCATTATCAGTGCTTAGATTAGTAGTTGATTTGAGTATGTTAGGTGATCAAGCCTTTGGAGCTGGGACTTTATTCTATTTGTATAAGCAACTTGGGATAACATCTATAACAAGGTGCAAGAAAATTGGTGGCTGCATGACACTTTTAGAGGTAATTATTTATTATGTTTTTGGTTTAACAAAATTTGTTTAATTTTTAGTTTAATTATGTTATATGTGTGTTATATTTGTGCACATGTACGGATTTACGAGAATTTTCCCTGCTTTTGGTGGAGTTATTCTTATACATATAATCCTTCATGCAATATTGTAGCTATAAGGTGGGACACATCTCTCAAACGATTCCATCTGAGTTCATGGATGGCCTAATTCAGTATAGGAATTAATTGGATTATCTAAGGGCACAACAGATTAGTGAAATAATTTTTTGTAAGTAGTTTTCAATTGTTGAATTCTTGAAATAATTGATATCTCAATTTGTTTTACATGTGTTTTTAGGTTGAATTCTTACCATTCAATCAAGATCCGGGTATGAAAGATTTTGAGTCGACCTACCAAGGTGGCCTACACTTTATGGATTTGGTTGAACCCCCTATACCAAAGTGAGTTTCTTGACAATTTGGCTATCGTCAACTCATCTTGATTCCTCCTATTATTCTAGCACATGGATTTTGTCGGAGTGCAAACATTAAAAAGTATATGGTAGATTACTCTAGTTATGCATCATTTTGGAATGTTTGGCCACACCACCAACTAGACTTCAGCTCCAATTTTCATTGCTTAACATATAAGTATGATGCCTCAATTGAATACCTTCCTTGGTATTATTCTCAAACACATCTAGTAGTCCATCTTATACGAGTAGATGAAGGGTCAAGTGTTGACCCATACTCTAAGACAAATGTGGAGACAAATAAAGAGTTGATGGATGGATTTTGCTACTGGTTTAAATAAGAAAAAAAGGGTAGAATTGATAAGAATGAAGGTTTTGATAGACTAAAGGAGATGTACCTTGCCATTGGTGGGATAAGATTGTCCTCTAGTGAAGAGGAGGAGGCCGACCAAAACCCTAGTCATGATATGTGGTAGATTTTTTCTTTACAATTTAATTTTATTTGTTAGAACTATGTTATCAGAACAATTTTAATTTATGTATGCTAATTTTAATTTCACATTACACCATGATTGTTTTTACACCACGTTACAAAATACTTAAGATAATGCAATAAACTAATGTACAACAAGTTAAATGCTAAACTTGTTACTTTAAGCACAAATCATTAACCTAAGTCTCCCCCTTGGTGGACACCCATACCCATTGAATTTTGATACAACTAAATACGATCACGATATGACTCGTTCCATCCAAATATGCTTGAAGCAGCATGTCTATACCATTGATTAGATATAGGTGGTAATATTTCATTTTCTATCAAGGTTACCTACAAGCATATAAAGTATCATAAGATGAGTGTCAGACATATATACAGTATACAAAAATTTGAGTATAATAACTAATATACCAATGCATAGTGCGATAAATTATTCACACTTAGGATGGTGATTATCTAATTAAGTTGTTCGCCTTTAGGTGGAGCTCTGTGCAGTAAACAAGTCATTAACCCATGAATACTCAAACAAATAAATGCGACGTTGTACATTGTTGCAAAAAGGAGGCCAAATTCAAGTTGATGCCACTATTTCTCCATTGGAGTCGATCCCTTCTAATGTACCAAGCATTGTATATTTTCAGTAATAGGATCTATAAAGGTAATAGCATATAAATCTTGATGAGTTACTAATTCCCTATACATTGTGGCTCTAACATTTGACCATTCTGATTCTTTGTCAAAGAGTTGCGGTATGACCACTCTAAACCCATAGTTACCGTCGCCCAAAATATCACACCAAGATTACACCCATGGGAGCATAATTGGATTAATATCATTAGATTGCGAGAAATTATTGATGAGTCCATGGGCCCTCCCAGTACTATGCCTCCCAATACTACTTCTTCCTCGATCTAATCGACTAGGGGAACAACAACCTCTACTAGGAGATGCACGTTCTGATTAACCAGGGGATGAGCTACCTCTACCATGTCCTCAACCTGATCAACCTCACCTCGTAGGTGATTCTGAATAAGTATGCTCCATGTGCTCCCACTCTGATAGTTCCCTCCATGTGCTATTACCTGGGTATCCTTTGCTTTGTTGAACATTCAGTTCTACTATACTTGTCTAGGCGGGATCGAGAATCCATCAATAAGATTAGAGTAGTAGTGTAGACATGATGATGATTGGTCAAGCATAATTTGTACCTTAGAAATAATGTTAGAAGCAAATGGATATACTATTTGGTCAACAATAGAATCATCAAACACAAACCTTTCTTCTTGTGGTATGACAAAAGTGAAAGTCTTCCAAAATTTATGCATTGTCGATATTGGAATAGGTTGATGATCTTATTTGTAATGAAATATCTCGTGTGCACATGGTAGACCATGTGTCAACCTCAAGTTACATCCACATCCCAAGGATTCAACACCAATCATATTGGACCTCTTACTCTCCTCATCAATCAATTTCAATGCTCTATGACATACAACAGACGTGAGCTCCTTAAACAATATGTTATTTGTAGAGTAATGTGGAATAATTACCCATGATTACTCCAGATCTTTTTTCACCTCATTAATTTAGAGTCTTATTAGTGTGTCGATCTTCAAGTATAATGTGTCAAAACTCATCTATGATGATGCTATATATTTTTTCAATTTTCCATGTTCACTTTCCACCCTATAATATTAATTTCAAAAAATAAGTAATGGCTAATTGTTACACACCTAATAATTTAATATACATTGAATATTTATAACAAATATGCTATACATGTTGGTCATATGAGTGCCAAAGTGAATGATTTTGTCAACCCACACTAAAATAATTTAATATACATGTTGGAGTTTGATTTTCCAAATTGAGATATATCTCTTACAATATGTTGCTTGTTGCATAGATAATACCGCTTGAATTTACTTTGTGCTGCTGGAACAACGAAATTCATTGTTGATGGTTTAAGTTTAGAACCAAGAAAGGTAGGCCATCATTCAGTGATTTGCAAAGGTATATTTGAAAGTAGTCCATTATTCGATAACTTGCAGAGGTTTAATTTGAAAGTAGGCCATATTGTTCCTAACTTTCTCTATCATCTCCGACCTGCATCAGTCATCCTCAATGTGATAGAGTAGCGTACTTATATAGAGCTTGAATGCAATGAGGAGAGCCCTTTGGTAACCCACCATACATCTGATTTATTTGAACCATATAGTCCTGGATCTATCATAATCATCTTCCCTCTCTTATTCTTGTTCATGAAACCAACATCAATTCATTTGGTTACTCGCACTTCACAATAACATATACATGGTGGACTTTTATCCAACATATTAGGCTTATATGTGAACTACAAGAATTGGGGTTGTCATATATATATTAAGTCTTTATATAAGTGATCGTATTTACGTATAAATTATTGGGCTTAATGTATCTAATTAGATGTAGGTCTATATGTGTAGAGACATTGGGTATTCTAGGTTGTTAGATGGACCGAAATAGAATAATTCGATAGACAATGGTTTAGTTGTCTATATATAGGGTCGTGGTCCTTGGGTCACACACACTTCGTCCTATTCAATTTCTATTAGTTAATGGAAACCAACGAGCGAGTGCCCAATTCAAAAGACAGTAGTACCGCCCTTGTTCTGAATTCATCGATAATTCCCTTGTTATGGATTCAGGTACGATTCCATAATATATTATATATTAATCTTGATAGATTAGCATTTGATCTTGTCTGATCTATAGATTATATTAATCTATAAATTGGTATCAAAGCTTTTGCTAAATTTATCAAGATTAAGAAAATAATATTTTGGTACTATTTATTATTCTGATGTATTTCGATTTTTTTTGGAATTTTTTCATCGGTATAGTCCATTACAAATCTCAATTTTTTTTGATACTTTGTTTCGAACGGTCACTGATCATGGATTCAGATTTGGCTTTACTTTGATCGGTCACTATTCATGTCCACTATTCACATTTAGTACTATTCACATCCAGCTCTATTCTTTCTGTTTGGCTTTCTCTCTCACATATATCTCTCTTTGGTTTTTGCCCATCTCTCACTCACCTGTGTCAAATGGTGGTGGGAGACGAAGGTTGGGAGATGAAGGGTTAGAGAGTGATTAGGGCGAGAGACACGAAGGGTCAGTAATTAAGAGTATTAATTAATTAAGGATATTTTAGGATTAACAATTAAAACTGGGACTAGACCATAGAAATTAAGCATTCCAAACCGATTATGCTACCTGATTTTCTTGTTATATTGTGCAACTTATTAGTTCTTATTGATAGACTATTCAGGGTAGCACCCCATTCCCGCGTATTAGAATATTTTAACTGGTTTTGACTTATTGGTTGTTCTAGCTTGAGTTTTAATTTTGGTATATTTTGGGCTATTAATTTGGTACTTATTTATTTTATATAATTGAAATAATAATTTTAATTTAATATAATTGGCCTAATTAATTTAATTAGATATTTAATTTATTCTTATCTAATAAAGTATTATATGGACCTTTTATGTGTGTTATTTGGCATTAATTTTATTAAAATGCCAATAAGGTTAGTTTTAATACATTTTTGTGGATATTAAATCTAAATAAAATTAGTCCTGATTTTATAGGTTCAAAAATTTTTGAATAAAATTAAAGGATCAATTTATTTAAAATTTTGGTTGTCTAATATTATTAGCTTGACTAGTTGACAAAATATGTCGCGAAAGTGACCTTTTTGTGAAGATTAGTTTATTAAACTTATTAAATGTTTTTGCATATATATTTATTCATGCAAATATTTTGTCGGCCCAAAGGAAGACACATATTTGGAAAAATTTTATATATATCTATGGTGATAATTATTTATATGCCATGTGGATAATGAGTTAATCCAAAGATGATCTCATTATTTGACAGACCTTATTATCCATATTTGATCACTATAACAAGAACTTCACTTGTAGTTAATATTACTGTCTAAAGACTTGATATTAATGTTACATAGGATTCTTGTGATGGGATTGACATTATTTAAATTTTTTGATTGCTTATTATGGATTTTTTCTATGAGTATGTATATTTATATTGTTATTGTGTTTTCAGTACAGTTATGTCTGCTACTATTATATCTTCCGACTTGAATTCCATTCCCATATTGAATGGGAAAAATTTTAAGGAATGAAAGGACAATGTTTTACTTGACCTTAGCGGCATGGATCTAGACCATGCATTTCGGTTAGCAAAACCCACTAATCTGATAGCCGAAAGTTCATCTAATGAAAAAAGGAACTTTGAGAAGTGGGATCGCTCTAATTGCATGGGTCTTATGATCATCAAACACAACATTCCAAAGGCTTTTAGGGGTGGATTCTCTAATGAGATCACCGATGTTAAAGATTTCCTTACCGAAATTGAAAAATATTTTGCAAAAAATGATAAGGGTAAAACAAGCACTCTTTTGCAAGACTTGATTTCATTAAAGTATAAAGGTAAATGAAATATAAGGGAGTGCATCATAGAGATGTCTAACATTGCTTCAAAACTAAATGCACTAAAGCTCAAATTTTCATATGACTTACTTCTGCATTTAGTATTGATTTCTCTTCCTACACAATTTAGTTAATTTAAGGCCATTTATAACTTCTAAAAGGAGAAATGGACTCTTAATGAGCTCATTTCATATTGTGTGCAAGAAGAAGAGAGATTAAAGCAATATAAGATTGAAAGTGCTCATCTAGAATTTACCCCTAAAAGTCAGGGCATGAAGAGAAAGAATGAAGCTGCTCCTAAGGGTTCGGTCCAAAAGAAATAGCAGAAGGAAAAAGATAGCTACTTCTTTTACAAAAAGACTGGACATGTTAAGAAGGATTGTCAAAGGTATCATGCATGGCGTATGAAGAAAGGTACAATCCTTGCTTTGGTATGTTCTGAGCTTAATTTAGCTTCAATACCTAGAAACACTTGGTGACTAGATTCTAGTGCTACTACTCACATAAGTGTTTCTATATAGGGTTTCCTGAGCTATAGAAAGCTAAATGATGGCGAAAGACACATCTATGAAGGAGATGGCAAGGCATTTGCAGTTGAAGTGATTGGCACTTTTAGGTTATTGTTAGAATCGGGTCATTATTTGGATTTGAAAGATACTTTTGTTGTATCGTCTTTTAGATAAAATTTGGTTTCTATTTCATTATTAGACAAATCTGGTTATTATTGTTCATTTAGAAATAATAAATTTAGTCTTTCATTAAATTCAAATTTTATTAGTACCGGTTTATCGTATGTATACGATAACCTATATTTACTCGATTTCATCACTTTATATCATGAAACCTTACATGTAGAATCACGTGGTACTAAACACAAATTAAGAAAATATAATTTAGCATCATTATGGCATATGCACTTAGGTCATATCTTAAAAGTAAGAATTGAGAGGCTTGTATCAGATGGTATTTTAGATTCCCTTGAATTTATAGATTTAAATAATTGTGTTGAATGCGTTAAGGAAAAACAGACCAAAATAAAGAGAACATGTGCAAATAGATCTTCAGACGTCTTAGAATTGATTCACACGGATATTTGTGGACCGGTCCTACAGCTTCTTAGAATGGAAAACAGTATTTCATATCATTAATATATGATTACTCACGTTAGGGCTACCTGTATCTCATTCCTAAAAAATCACAATCGTTGGGCGTGTTTAAATCTTTTAAACTTGAAGTTGAAAACCAACTCAACAAAAGAATCAATTGTGTTAGATCTAACCATAGTGGTGAATACTATGGCAGATATGACAATTCATGTGAATAATGTCCAGGACCTTTTGCTAGATTCCTATAAGAGTGTGGAATCATCCCACAATACACCATGCTAGGTTCTCCTAGCATGAATTGTGTGTCTGAAAGACAAAACTAAACTCTTAAGAATATGGTAAGAAGTATGATTAGTCATTCTATCTTACCAGAGTCATTCTAGGGGGGAAGCACTAAAGACAACAACTTACATTATGAATTCAGTACCAACTAAAGCAACTACTAAAACACCTTACGAACTTTGGACAGGAAAAAAACCTAGTCCGAAGCATTTTTGTATTTGGGGATGTCCGGTTGAGGCTATGCCACATAAAAAGACATTCAATTCCAAAACAATCAGTAGCTATTTTATTGATTACTATGAGCAATCAAGGGGCTATAAGTTCTATAATCCCACACTCAAGTCAATTTTTAGACAGGAACTGCCACGTTCTTTAAGGATATTGAACTTATGGGAAGAAATAAGATTAGAGACATTGTCTTTAATGAGGAATCAATTATAATTCCTATTATTATCTTTGATAATGTGTAAGTCTCTACACTTGCCATTGATTAGGAGGCAAATCAAGAGCCTCTACAAGACAATGTTGAACAACCACATATTGAGAATAAGGTGATTATTCCATAATAACAATCTCAACAACCTCAAGAGCTAAGGAGATCCACTAGAGAAAGGAAAAGTGTTATTTCAGATTATTACATTATATTTATCCTAGAACATGAGGTAGGCATTGGGATGATAGAAGATGATCCAATTAGCTTCTGTCATGACATAGAGAGTTCAAATTCTCAAAAGTGGACTGATGCCATGAATGAGGAAATAAATTCCATGATGGACAATGACATATGGGATCTTATCCCATTGCTTGAAGGAAAGAAACCCATTGGTTGCAAATAGATATTTAAGACCAAAAGGGATTCATAGGGTAATGCGGAGAGATAGAAGGCATGTCTTGTCACCAAGGGATTTACACAAAAGGAAGGAGAGGCTTTTAAAGAGACATTTTCTCTAATCTCGTCTAAAGATTCCTCGAGGGTGATCATGGCATTAGTGGCATATTTTCTTGAGTTACATCAGATGGATGTTAAGACCACTTTTCTTAATGGTGACATTGAGGAAACGATCTATATGGTGCAACCATAAAACTTTGTGTCAGGAGACCCAAATAATATGGTTTGCAAACTTAAGAAATGCATCTATGGGCTTAAGCAAGTGTTTTGACAATGGTATTTCAAATTTCATCAAGTTATCACCTTTTTTGGCTTTAACATGAATTTGGTAGATGAATGTGTATATCATAAGTTCTGTGGGAGTAAATATATTTTTCTGGTTCTATATGTTGATGATATCCTACTAGCATGTAATGACACAAGTTTTTTGGATGAAATAAAGAAATTTCTCGCTAAGAATTTTGAGATGAAAGATCTTGGTAATGCTTATTTTGTATTGGCATAGAGATACATCGGGATCGTTCTCGAGGTATCCTAGGGCTATCACAAAAGGCTTATGTGAAAAGGATTCTCAAGCGATATGCCATGTAGAATTATAAACCAAAAAACACCCATGTTGCTAAAGGAGACAAATTTAGTCTTAATCAGTGCCCTAAAAATGAATTTGAACAAAAGCAAGTGCAAAATGTTTCCTATGCTTCAAAAGTAGCAAGTCTAATGCAATTTCAAGTGTGTACGCATCTAGATATTGCATACATTTCTGGGATGCTAAGCAGATATCGGAGTAATCAGGGACTTGACCATTAGACATTAGCCAAATGAGTTATGCAATATTTACATAAAATAAAAGAATACATGCTCACATATCGGAGGTCAGACAAGCTTGAGATCATAGGATATTCTATCTCTGATTTTGCTGGATGACAAGATAGCATGAAATCTACATCAGTTTTTTTTCGCTGATGGCTGGAGGTGTTATTTCTTGGAAGAGTGCTAAGTAAATAGTTATGACCTCTTCCACTATGGAAACAAAATTTGTAGCATGTTATATGGCTTCCACTTGCAGTATATGGCTGTGAAATTTTTTCATAGGATTGCGTATAGTTGATGATATTGAGAGACCGCTCAAGAGGTTGTGTGACAATAAGGCCATAGTTCAGTATTCTAATAACAACCTAAGTTCTATGAAATCAAAAAGTATCGATATCAAATACTTGGTTGTTAAAGAGAAAGTACAGAAAGGAGAATCATCTATAAAGCATATTAATACAGACTTCATGATTGTGAAACCACTCACTAAGGCTTTACCACCCAAATAGTTCCTCGAGCATGTTGCTCATATGGGTGTTATATCAGCTGATAATGTTTAGTATTAGTGGGAGTTTCTCACTTTGTTTGCTCTATGTATGGACACTTTGTTTTGGCTTATGGACATTTTTGACCATATATTTTCTACAAAAATAAAGTTTCAATTTATTTCTTATCTAACTTTGTTTGTGATTTTATCTCACTAAAGTTGTAAGGTGGAATGGTTGGAAATAAACATGTTAAAGATCACATTACATGAAATTTTCGTGATGCACATCCACATCTTGATCCATGTCATTTAGATATATCTGCATATGTGACCATTGAAGATTTAGTTGCAAAGAAATATGACAAAAGCCACTTTGATCCTATGCTGGTGTGACTAATGGACCAGATTGGTTATAGATACATTTCATTACGACAACAATATTAATCTCATTCGGTTATTTTGCAATTCGTTGTTATAAGGTCACACATATATCCCAAATGGGAGATTGCTGGATTTGTATCCAAGATATTGGACTTATATGTGAACTATAAGAATTGCGGGTTGTCGTATATATATTAATCCTGTATATAAGTGATTGTATTTACATATAAATTATTGGGCTTAATGTATCTAATTAGATGTGGGCCTATATGTGTAGAGACATTGAGTATTCTAGGTTGTTGATGGACCGAACTAGAATAACCAAATAGACTACGGGTCGGCTATCTATATATAGGGTCGTGGTCTCTGGATCACACACACTTCATCCTATTCGATTCCTATCAGTTAGTAGAGACCGACGAGTGTATGCCTGACTTAAAAGACCGCGGTATCGCCCTTGTCCCAAATTCATCGATAATTCCTTTTGAATTCAGGTACGCTTCCATAATATATTATATATTAATCTTTATATATTAGCATTTGATCTTGTCGGATCTATAAATTATATTAATCTATCAATACACACATAGAATAATAGAATAGAGATTTAGTATTAGGTTTATTTGCATATTCTCCAACATGCATGTTTATATGGATATGGTCACACTTACGCTTTCCAACCCAAGTGACTTGAATGTTGTACAAAATTAACATCCTCTGCAACTCAGAGAAGCCATCAATTATATCTGATGAATCCATACCCACCAAATTAATTAAGGAAATAAATTACTAACCAGTTGCTAATAATTGAAGAAACAGTTAAGGTTGTCTATTTAGCTAGCAGCTAGAAAGAAAGAAGGAAAATATTTATGGAAGGGGCAATGAATCAAGTAAGGTTGGACACTCACCTTACCATAATGACTAAGTAGAGGATAATCAGTGATATTGAGGTGAACCAACCAATTCCAATCATGAAATTGCCTCAAGAAAATAACCATAGCATGAGGTGTATTCCCCACTATTGATGGACCTCTGTATGTCACCATATTGGATTTTTCCACAATCTAGACATTGCCAGCCTGTCTAGACACTTGGTCCAATGACAAAAACTTGAAGATCCCTAAATGTTCCTCCCATCCCTGAGCATCCTTATCCATATGTATCAGGTAGTAGTTCCACGGGTGATACAGTGCTTGAACCAACCTCTTTACCCTTGTTCAGTTCCCCCTTTGATGTTGAATATAATTACTAGGTATTGTCTATTCTTTATATTTCCTCCTCCTCCTCCTCCTGATTTGGAGGCATTAGGTTTAACAAATGTCAACTTACTGCTGTAGTTTTGGAGTTGGAAGTTGGATGAACAAGTTGTGGTTTGAATTTAATTAGTTAGTTTAAATTAAAGTAGTTAAGATTTAGCCTATGTTTGGAGCTAATTATCAAAATTAATTATCCATGATAACTACTTATTTTTGAAACTTTTTAGGCTAAAAAATTTCTAAAATAAGTAGTTATCATAGATCGATTTTCATGTAAACTAGTTTACTTTAAAGGGTTTAAGTAAAGAATTAAAAATATATAACAAAGAATTCAAATAAAATATTAAGTATGAATTTATAGTTATGAATATTGTAGGATGAATAAAATGAAAAAACTTAACGGATTATTTTATAATAAGAGTAGTTAAGATTTAGAGATATCTATATAAGTTGATCTTAAGGATTTCAGTAAGAAGTTAAAAATAAATAAAAAATAACTTCACAAATTTTAAATATAGATTTATGGATAAATGAGTATTATTAGATGAATAAAATGTTAATGGTTAGTTGAAATAAAATAGTTAGGATTCAGAGATGCTTATGCAAGTTAATTTTAAGGATATAAGTAAAGAGTTAAAAATACGCAACAAAGAATCCATACATATGTATATATATATATATATATATATATATATATATATATATATACATATTAAATATCACTTTATGGAACAATGAATATTATAAGATGGATAAAATGATAAAACTTAAATATTTAGATTAAATTAAAGTTGTTAAGATTTAGAGTTTGATATTCATTTAAGTTAATTTAATAAGGGTTTAATTAAAGAATTAAAAATAATTAATGAAGAATATAAATAAAATATTAAATATGAATTTATGGTTATGAATATTATAAGATGAAAAATAATATTTAAAGGATTTTTTTAGAATAGGGGTAGTTAAAAATAGGTGAACTAACATCTAGGGAATCAACATATTCAAAGGAGGGATTTCGGGAAGAAGATAAACGAGATCACAATGTGAAAAAGTGTCATTTTGAGAAAGAATAGGATGCAAGGCACATATGAACTTTTCACGCAACAAAATGATGTGCAACTTGCAAGTTTCTAGTTTTACATCCACCCACAACCACCATTTACACATAGAAGAATGTACACATATGATGTTATTGCAACAAAAAATGTTGCAAGTTCAGGTCTCTGAAGTTGACTTAGTTCCAAAAGATTTTGTAAATCCTCAACAACAACTATTACCATTTGCCAAAGTACAACTCTTTTGTAATAGGAACTATGGTTTATCTAAAATCAACAATGATCTTTTGTAGGAGTTGCAACGTACAACTAAATGAGCATTACAAGACTCGATCGATCTATTAGAGTTATAAATGATTCTTTCAACATGAAAAAAAGAATTTAGGAAGGATTAATTAGGCTTTGACATGTGTAGTCTACTATCATAAAAGTGATACATGTCACAATAATTCACCCCATAATATAATAAATCAATCTCAAACTCTATTTAGCTAAATTTTGTGTAATCTTAAATCTTGTAAAGCAAAATTGAAAAGTTAAAACTAGTCCCACAAATTTGGGTACTATTTATAATAAACAAAGGTGCTTTTATGAAACCTCTTACTTATCATCTCTTTGATACAACTTTTCAACTTATTAATTACATAATAAGTTCTAATGAACAAAAGTGGTATCCCAAAATATCACTCTGCTTCGATATTATCTGAAGGGGACTACAAATTCTTCTACTTTGATTTGATTTTTAGTTCCAAAATGAAATGACGAGTAGCTAGCTCACTTCCTTTTCTTGATTTTGATTGACGTGTCTCTTGTGGACTAAAGCCTTTTCACTTTCATTTTTTAAGGTTTAAAGACCCCAGCTTTCTTTTTGAAGAAATAAAGGCTTCTTTAACATTATGTGATCCCATGTGTCATGTGATGTCCAGAGAGACCATCTTCTACTCTCTAAGTGTCTCGATATTTCATTCCTGTATGGGATATGCATACTTAAATGTTTAGGTTTTTTTTGTTGTCTTAAAATACATTATCAATCATGATAACTAGGTTTAGTATCGTTAATGTATCAAATTAGTGGTTATGGTTTCTTAGAGTCTTTATTCTTAAGTTAATATAAGCTATTAATTGTGATCATGATAATGAAATATAATTATCAATGGATCTTGCCTATTTCTATGTTCATATTGCATTATACCTTACCCGATGGTTGGATTTAATTTTATTTAATTGACATCTATATGTAAGCATATAGTATCATGTTGCCACATCTTCTATTTCTTTCTTCACATTGGCCTCTTGTATAATGTTATATCTTTAAGGTATTTATTTTACTTAATACGAGATGCTTATCGATACTACACATTTGCAGATATTGTGTCTTGTGTATTTGATGGAGATCTTACTAACTTTGAGGAAGTCCTTCAGGCAAAGTGGATTTAGGTTTATATCCAAGGTTAGGACATAGAGTTATACCTATCCGGGGTTGCATGTGTTGTGTGCCTTAGTTTTTGAGTATCTCTTTTGGACTTTACACCCCGCTCCCTTTATCTATATTTTTCTATGTATTATATTATATGGAGCATGTGTTTGATACTTTATTCTTACATTAATTTATTGAGGTATTTCATTATTTCTATCTATTTTTGTAAGTTTTGATTTAATTGTTGCAAACCTTTGAGCATTTCATTTAATATAAGAAATGTATGGATCAGACTTTTGTCATTTGTAGCAGTAACACCTATTAAACCGTGTTAACACTACTGCTTAAAAATAAACAAATTTAATAGTAAAATTTGGGGTGTTTTAACATGATAATTCTAAGGCTGAATATACATAGAAAGGATTATTTGAAGCTAATCATGAAAAGTAGTCATCTAGAATATTTACTTATTTTAGAAATATTTTAGCCTAAAATATTTTCAAAATGAGTAGTTATCCTATATAACTACTTTTGATAAGTAGTACCAAACAGGGGCTAAATCATTTCACCTCCAAACCTCAAGATGCATGGGAATACTCTTTAGCATATGACCATATTGTAACACCCCCAAAATTTACACATTTTTTTAAACAATGCTTATAAATTAAACCGTAAATTCTGGGGATGCTACCGCCACACTTAGTACCAGACTGGTTCACTCCTACCGTTCCAATATTAAGTGTTAAGGCTAAAGAAAATAACTCATAACATTAATAGATAGTCCAAATTCATAAATACGGGAATCAGGTACGCATAAGTCTTTATACAATCCAAAACTACGAGAGTAGTTTTTTAGGGAAAAGAAATAACTACAATAATAATATTGTTTCTGAAGTGCTCAACATAATTAAAAGAAAATAGGGATAAAAATCTCAATGGAAAACCGGCCATGCCACTCTGGAATTGATTCGGCCCAATCATCACTCAGCCCCATCCGATGTCCCACGGATATTAGTCAGATGGGCCTTCTACTCGTGGAAATGAGCACCACCCATAAAAGGGGTGACCAGTACGCTACGTACTGAGTAAGGTAACCGAGCACTAAGACCAACACATAACCACATAAAATCATACAGGATGATATTCAACTTACATTTCCAAGCCCACATACATAATGCATAAAGTCATACAGAAGTGTATACAGCTTAAAAGGATCAAGCCCACATATAAAGGCCCGAATAGTCTAGATTAATTATTTAATTAATCTTTTTATCGGAAGTCGATACACACCATGTCTTTTATCAAATCCATGTAAGTATAGGAACACCCCACTATTATTGTCGGTGGGCTAGTCACTTGTGGGACAAAGTCCACACCACTATTATTCACCGGTGGACCGATCACTTATAGGGTAAAAACCCTAACCACTATTCCTGACCGGTGGATCGGTCTGGACCCGGCTCAATAGTCTTTCATTTTAAATGATTAGTGTCTTAAATATTTTATTCACAAACGTTCGCCCAGACATGCATGACTAACTCCATGCAAACCCTAGCTCCACGCAAACCCTAGCTCCACGTAAACCATACTTCCATGCAATCCCTCATTCCCATGCAAACTCTATCTCCATGTAAACCCCACTTCTATGCAAACCCTAACTCCATCATGCGAACATGAATTCCATGCAAAACCTAATACCATGCAACATTAATACCACCATGCGAACCCTAATACCGCCATGCAAAACCCTAACACCATGCGACATTAATACCATCACACAAAACCCTAATACCATGCAATATTAATACCACCATATGAAACCCTAACATGCATGTCTTAAGGCCACAACATATATCATCACGTATAGAATATTTCATCCGATATACTACACATGCCATACAAAAACACACTTCAACTCCACATTATACCACATACAAAATAATTAATAATGATAAACATAGGATACATAGCATGCGAAGCATATAACACATATAAGCACACAAAAGGCCTTAGCACCCCTTACCTAAAAGGTCACCGGTCTTGGTGCACGCTCCTATTCCACCTGAGGGCTTTAACTGGGCTCACCTATTATGGGAAAAAATACTAGAATTAGATTCCCTCCTAAAAATACTATTAGTTTCTAACTTATCCTAAGTATTGGTTTTTAATTAAAATAATAGTACACTAAAATTAACTATACAAAATACTACTAAAAATACCAATAAAATACTATCATAATTTAAAACGAAGAGATGATATAAGGGCTTCTACCATTCCCCAAAATAATGTTATTAAAGATAATAATAATAATAATAATAATAATAATAATAATAATAATAATTTTAATAATAACAAACTATTAGTAATAATAGTAATATTAATAGAAATCTTAATAATAATAATAATAATAATATGCCTTAAAATTACAAGGTGGGGTTTTGACCCTAACCCTAAATAATGAAATACCATTCAATAATAGAAATAATAATATTAATAACATATAATAATAATAATAAAATAATAAAGACAATAATAATAATATTACTAATAGTAAAAAATACTAAAAAGCATATGTGCGAATACTAATAACATAATTAAGGTCTCAGCCCTTCCAGAATAATTAACAATAATAATACAAACAGTTATACTAATAATAATAATAATAATAATAATGGTAATAAAACATTTAATAATTCAAATAATACCTAAAATTTGAAACTAATAAACCTAATTATTTTATTCCCACTCTCTACCCTACAAAGAAAATTTAGCATTGATATTAAATCTAATAATAATAATAATAATAATAATAATAATAATAATAATCGAATAACCATTACAATTTGAATAAAAATAGAATAAATGTAAATAAATATAAAATAAAGGGCCAAGAAGGTCTAGGGTTTCACCTTGAGTCAGCGAAGATGGGTGGCACCGGCAGTGATGTATGGCGGTGGCCGGAAAAGGAGTCTAAGAGGGAAAAAATGAAGAAAAAGAGGTAAAGAGAAGGGGAAAAGAGAAAATAAGGTTATGGTTCGGTGGAGGAAAATTAGAAGAAGTTTTTGGGTGGTGCAGAAGACAATATAAGTAGCAGAAGTGGTGGCGGACAACGGCTTAAAGGTTGCAAGGTACAGATTTTTGCGAGAGGGACAGGAGATTTCACATGGCTACGGTGGCTCATGCGAGAAGAATTGAAGGATTTGGAGAGCTTAGTTAGCTAGAGTGAAATGCAAGGAAGAATTTGGGATGCTATCGGTGGCGGAAAGCTCGTTTGAAGTCAAGGTGGCACACGGTTATCTCTTAGGGTTTTCGGGGAGGAAAAGTTTCAAAAATGCTCCAATCGAGGCTATTTATAGAGGTTAGAGGGAATTGTAGGGTTTTGGGTGTTGGCGGGAGGGTATTCTATGTAGGGTTTGGGGCAGCCAGAGGCGGTAATCGGCCAGCGAAAGATTTGGTCGGTTTCTATCCTTCGAGAGAAAATAGGGAGAGAATGAGCGGGAGTTGAGGATAAACGATCATGCCAAGCTAATATGCGAGTCAAGAGGGAGAAAAAGAAGGGGGAATCAGCCGGTCAAAATCCTCGTGGCCGGCGGCGCCTTTTTTGGGGGTAGGAGTTGCAGGCTTCGACGACGGGGGAGAAAGGAGGAAGAAGGAAGGAGGGGGAGGTGAACCGGCGGCCAGGAAAGAAAAGGAAAAGAGGAGAACCGGGGCCGATTTGGCAACGGTTAGATTTTCATTAAACGAGATGCATTGTCTCAGAGGAATAAGGGACGAAACGCGGCGTCGGGATGCTGCAGGAAGAAGAAAGAAATGGCACTAGGCCGCGGAGGAAGGAGAAGGGAAAAGGGGATTGGGATGCGTCCAGGCCCAATCTGGCGAGAGAAAAGAAAAAGGAAAAGAAGAAAAGAAGAAAAGAAAGAAAAGAAGGAAAAAGGAAAGAGGAAAAAAAGAAAAATTTAAGGGTTTTAGGTTTACATAAAATATTTAGAATATTTTGGGTATTTAGAATAAAAATATTTAAATAAAAAATATTAAACCTCCTTTTTAGGCTAATTTAGGGCCTTTAAAATATTTCTCCTAAATTCCTTTTTAATTAACAAAAAGCCCAATTTTTTCCTTTATAAAAATATTTACAAATTCTTATTAATTTTCCCTAAATAAATCCTTCTTATTCCAAATAAAATAATAAATTAAATTAATTTTCTAATAAATCCTTATTTAATAATATATCTTAAAATAAATAATTATGGGGAATTTCACATATATAGAATAAGCATACTTAAAAAATTAACACCAACAAACTACCACACAATTTCATAGTGGTCAGTTTCCAAAACCATCAAGTCATAACTTGATTTTATATTCATATAGCGCTAACACCATATTCATCCACAAGCAACAATGAACTCATTATATAATATCAGCCATAAAAACATGCTATATTCACACAAATCATTTTCTTATTCAATTTACATGTTTATGCACATATGATAATATTATATTTATATCATGCTAGATCATGTAAGATATTATTTCATGCACAAACCAACTTAGAAGAAATCATATATATAATTAAACATAATTGACCCTTAGCATAAATTTCTTTTTTAAAGGTTAGCTATGTTACCAAAAATTCCTTAGCTCCTAAGCACAAGATAATGCAAATATAAGCACCACTTAATAAGATCCTTGATCACCTTCACCAAAATAAAGAGTATTAGATTCAGGATTTTACTAACACATAAAAGAAAATAAAAGAGGTGGGAGAAACCACAAAACCACCACTAACTATTTAGGAACACTAAGGTAATGGAAGGATAATGTTGTAATAGTCTTAAGAAAAAAATGAGAAGAGATTTGAGGAACAATACCAACAAGAACTCCTCTTAACCAAAGTAAAATCAAGTGGTGACAATTGGTTAAAGTTGGAAAAATATTATCCCCAAAAATACTTAGGCCGATTGGCAATGTGGTAAGAATGGGGGAAATGAGGAAGAGGCCCAATTGTAGGAAGAAGAAGGATGGTTAAATGAAGTACTGTGTTGTAATGGTTACACTTAAGCAAAAAATAGAGGAAGATGATAAAGAATTAGGTGGAAGATGCAAAAAAAAATCTAATTGTGAGCGTTAAAAGAGTGGGAGCAAATTGTGTTTCTATGTGATGTTGTAATGTAAATAAGTCTCGATTTGGGCAAATAGGCATGAGATTTGATAGAGGAGGAGTGTGGAATGAGTTTATCTCTCTCTCTCTCTCTCTCTACTCACTTAGTTGCTAGGACAAAGATTGAAAAGCAATGTTAGATTATGGTTGAGTTTGTAAGAATTTTTTATTAAAAACATGGTTATGTACTTTAATCCACTTTTTAGTTGGAAGAAGGATAATCAAGTTGAAATTTTGATTTCCTTTAGTTAAAGAGCTACTTAGATGGTAACTATTAGTTATGAGGTTGATTATATTTAATTTTAGGAAATTTTTTGGGTAAGTAATTATGATTAATATTTTCTTCCAAAAGCATGATTAAAACTAGACCTCCTTTTTGGGATTCCCCTAAGTCTATACATGAAATCTAGCAATCATATTTACAAGAGAAGTAGAGCATTTACAATCATGTGAAATTATTATTCTACTTGTTATGTCTTTGACTATTCATCTCAATAGAACTCCATGAATTGCTTATATTGAGTGAACACCTAGGTGTTCCTTTCCCTCCAAACTTAATATACTATTATTACTACTAATAGTAACTTCAGTGTTAGGTGTTTAGGTTCCATTCTTCTCCTTGATTGAGTTACCCAAATCAATTTTATGTACCAGCTTCTGATCTAATGTCCAAGGATGCACTTGCTTATGACTATCTTCCATATCCCTTGGGTTTATTTATAGTAAAAGAATGGTGTTTAAGTGATTATTGCTTGTCATCACAAAGAAACACATTCAATCAATATGATATCCCATAAAAAAAATATCCTTTGTAGTGAGTCATTCTCGGGTTACTAATTAGAGCAATATTTGGTGCCTTAATATTGCAAATTTGTAACACAAATTATTTCCAAGGTATTGGTAACCCTCTTTCTCTTAACAAGTTATAAAATTTGGAGATACAATATTAACAATTTTTAGAGATAACAATAATGGGTTGATTTCCTCTAAATATAGGTAGCATAAAAGGTCTTAGGCTTAAGATTTTTATCATGATCCATGAGTATATGTTGGTAACTTGCGTTTATCATGCATATTCATCTTTAAAATAGTACTCATGGGTCCATTTTACTCATAGTGTATAGTTCTATATAATACACCAAAATTATAACACCCTCAAAATTTACTACTGAAAATTTTTATTTATTTAAAATGTGAGTGGAAGAAAATACAGTTAATTTCGGGAATGCTACAACCACACCTAGTACCAGACTAGTTTCCTTCCACCATTCTAGTACCAAGTGTTTAGGTGTAAAGAAAAGAACCAACTTACACAAATCAAAATTTCAAAACTAAATCAAAGTAGCACATTAATTACATTATAAGAATAAAATCCACTATTGGTTGTTACAAAAAAAATCATATTCTAGGGTATAACGCACCTGGCCACTATTATAGCTGGTAGAACGATCTCTAAGGCAAAACGCTCTTAGCCAATATTATAGCCGGTGGAACGACAATCATCCTAAGTCTGGTCCCGACCTATGTGGTGTTTCACTATAAGTAATTAGTATCTTTTCCATTAATTATTATCATCCTAAGTTTAAATTATTGAGCTCGAAACCCCCACTATTATAACCGGTGGAATGGGAATACTACTCCAGAGCAAAAAGCGTATGGCCATTATTATAGCCAGTGGAACGGTCTTTCGGGTAAAACGTTCCTGGCCACTATTATAGCCGGTGGAACGACAATCATCCTAAGTTTGGGTCTGACTCAATGATATTTCATTTTAAGTAATTAGTGTTCTATTCATGTCTCATTCAACAAGTAAACCCCAGCTATACATGCACACCCCAACGGGTACTCCCGACTCATTACCACTATACCAACCCAGAGTTCATGAATAACCCTATTCATGAACCTAGGACCTCTACATTCCCCAAGATTCTAGGACCCCTTCACATGTTCCACAATACTCACAACGAATTTAGAACCCCCACATATGGGGGTCAAGGCCCACTTCCCCATTTCTCCATCTAGGCTCACCATCGCCCACTAAGGTTTCCCCTTGAAATCCTAATCTGGCCTATGTGGCCCTAGCCTCTCCTCTTCTTACATGACCCATATTCTCCCTTGATTTCCATGCCATCACCATACTCAAGCCACTCCAAATCTCACAGCCCAACTCCTCAACCTTTCCCCACAATACCTTTATCCTTCAGGCTCCCCCCCCCCAAAACCCTAGTTATACTCTCATACATATTTCCATCAACCCACGTACTAACTCTTTTCCAAATACACCAGTTGTCCAAAATACACTTTTCTCCCCATAGTAAACCCTCAAACTAGATTTTCCCACATAATATTTTCCCCTATGAAACGCACATACACCCCATGCAAAGCTCACACTCCTCATGCAAGATTTAACCCTAATCATTCATTTTATTATTTTCTCCATTTATTTTCTCAACCATGTTTCATAATACACTTAGTGCATTTCCCCCGCTTCTCCTTACTCACTCTACCCTTTTTATTACTTCTAGTTCCCCATAACCAATCAAACCCACCTAAGGCCTCTAAGCATACAAGTCATAACATCTCAAACATACATATGAACATGTCATCCATAGAAAGTTATATCACACATATTTCACATAATACAAATCATACTCACCATACCTTAGCTCATTGCAAGCCAAGTTGCACCCACACATATTTAGTTCACATTCACATATATTCACACAAAACATACTAATACACCCATCCATACAAGATTTATAACAGAACCCAAGCCTTAACCATATCCCTACAATTTACATTGTTATACATAAACAGATGATACTAAGACCATAAACCTTTATTATATTACGTAACATCACTCGGGAATTATTATGAAGGTTTATTAAATCAATTGCCATGTTATATATAAAATTATCAATTTACCCCTTCTTACTTACAAAATTATGAAAATACCCTCCATGCTTGCAAATTTACTAAAATACCCTTTTATTTGTCAAATTAGCAAAATGCCCTTATTACTTGTGAAATTACTAAATTACCCTTCTTACTTGCAAAAATTACCAAATTACCCGTCTTAGTTGTAAAATTACCAAACTACCATTCTTAATTATAAACTTACCATATTATCCTTTTTACTCGTAAAATTACCAAATTATCCTTCTTTGTTGTAAAATCACCAAACTACCCTTTTTACTTAAAATTACCATATTACCCTTCTTAGTTGTAAAGTTACCAAAATACTCTTTTTAATTGTAAATTTAGCAAATTACCCTTCCTACTTATATAATTACCAAAATACCCTTTTTACTCATAAAATTACCCAATTACCCCTTTCTCATGTAACATTACTAAAATACCCCAAACACACAAAATATTAACACCCATGGCCCACATGTATCATTTAACACCACAAAACCCTTATTTTATTCTTAACACCCATTGTCACCTACCCTACACATTGATTTAGGTCACACCCTATATACAAGTAAGATTATCAAAATGCCCTTAGAGTTCATATTAGCATCATTTCTACTACAAGCTTCCATATTTACTTAACATGACATATATATGCACCTAATATCATTATTAACATCAAAACTCCCTTTCTTAACCACCATCTCTACACATGTCACATTTCATACAATATAGCATGTTTTTCATTCTATCTTCCAGCATATATTACAAATCATGAGATGTTTAACAACACATAATATACACACAAACATATACTAAAACCCTAATGTGCTATTATATGTAAATCCATACATTTTAATAGGGTATAATAGTTACCATATCTTAAACAACAACCAAACTTTATCAGTACCATGGTTTAAAAGTTTAAGCTTTGATTAGTTAAAATTGTACCTAAAAATAATATCACAATTAGCATATTAATAGTAGATAATTGAAAGAATAATGTTTTTTTTATCAAAAATGCTTATTAAATACATATTATTACTAACTATATTATACATCAAAATTTTATTAAATAGCCTTAAATGGTGCAATAATACTCACGATGCATGGGCAGTGTGGGTTGCATAGACAAATAGGGGAAAATAATGGAAAAGGGAGGTTTGGATGAGGAGGGGTAAGGTCTTGGGTAAGGGGTTTGAGGGAGTGGTGGAGAAGATTTGAGGTAGTGGTTGAGTGTAGGAGGAGTGACAAGGTGTAGGTGGTGTTTGGGGTCGGAGAGCGACAACTTAGGGTGGGGAAGACGGTAACAATGGTGGTTAGAAAGGAGGTGCAAGAAGGGAGAAGGAGAGGAAGAAAGGAAAAAGAAGAGGAGAAAGGAAGAGGCTGTAGGGGATTTTGGGCAAGGTGAGGTAGGGAGATGGTAGGGGTGTCAGGTGGTCGGGGTGGCTTCGACGACGATGTAAGAGGGGGAATGGGCGGCGCAAGGTGGCATGCAAGAAGGGGGTCGAGAGGAGGAAGAAGGAAAAAGGAGATGGAGTTGGCTATAGGTGGAGGGCTTAGGCTACTAGGGGTGGTGTAAAGAGGAAATAGGGGACATAAGGGAGTTAGTGTGGTGTGGTCGGTTGGGCGGCGAAGACGGTGGCCAGGGGCTGTGAAGTAAAAACAAGGGAGAAGAAGAAGGAGGAGGGAAATAAATAGGGATCAGTAGGAGAAAAAGAAGGCTCAAAGAGGGGAGAAATGGGGCAGAGGGGAAGAAGAGAAGGAGAAGAAAAATAAGTGAAAGAGGGCATCTCGGCGTCCAGGGATAGGCAGTTGTAGGGGGAGGTTGCAGGTAGTAGGTAGGGTGGCAGGGAGAGGAGAAGAAATGGAAAGAAAAAGGGGGTGTGTGGGGGATTTTTAGGGTTTTGTATGGTTGAAAATGGAAGGGAAAGGGATGGAAGAGAGAGGACAGGTGCAGGGCTGTGTAGATGTAGGGCTGGTTGCAGGTGGGAGGTGTAGGAATGGGGGATGGGGCATTTGTCTCAACGCTAGGGTAGAAGGAAGAAGAAGGGAAGAAGAAGGGAGAAGGAGGCTGGGTGGGGGAGAGGAGAAATAGGTAGGCCGGCTCGTGCAAGGGAGAGGGAGAGGAGAAAAGAAAAAGGAAAGTTGGATTGACCCAACTAGAGGATAAAGAAGGAGAAGAAAAGAAAGGAAGGGGAGTGGAGAAATGACATGGGGGTTGGGCTGACAGGAAATAGGAGGAGGAAGGGAGGTACAGGACTGGGCTAGCGAGAAGGAGGCCGGGTGGCCTAAGAAGAATGAAGAAAAAGAACGAAAAGGAAAAAGGAAGAAGAAGAGGGAAAATGGGGAAAAGAAAATAAAATATTTTTTGAGTTAGGATTAGGAATTAGTTTAATGGGAAAATTATTTATTAAATTAATTTATTTAAAATTTAAAGTATTAAGTTAAGAGGAAAAAATTAGTAAAAATATGGGTTTGAAAATTTATTTAAATAAAAGAGTATAATAAAAAAAATTAAAATTTTATTTTAATTTATAAAATAATCCTATCCATTTTTATAAATAAAAGGTCCACAAAATAGTTATATTAATAATTTAATATTAAATTATTTCAAATAAGGGGTTAATTATTAATTTTAGGTTTTTAAAATCTTGGGGTATTAAAAAAAATAGTTTTCCCATGGCAACCTTATTCCATGCGTTTAAGTTATAAAGAGCGAGGCCACCTTTTGATTGAAGACAACATACCTTATACTATGCCACTAATGCTCATCTTGTAATTATGTTAGTGTCGGAACAAATAAATGATTTGTAGAGAGCTCCTAAGACTTTAATGATTTTATTAGGCAATATAAATATCTAACTCTAGTATGATTGGATGTTATAAATGACAAATTTGAATAGATATAGCCTGCTAGGATAACTAAAAAAATTTACAATCTTGTTAGCATATTTTCTATTAGTTGTTCCAACTAAGTTGTGGTAAGTATGATACTAGATAGAGGCATGCCTAAGTAGGTAGCTGGTAGATGACCCTCATCAATATGTAGTTATCCATATAGGTGAAGCTTTTGGATGTGATTCATTCCCCCATAATAGTAATTCATTTTATAGTTCTTGAGTGAGAGACCAAAGAATACTGAGAATTTGTTAAAAGTGGTGATGAGCTTCATTGTTTAAATAGTCTCTCCATGAGAAAATAAGAGCAAGTCATCGGTAAAGGAAAGATTAGTGAGTTTGACTTTCTTGCATTCTGGATGACCTCAGATATCTTTATCCAGCCACAAGCCTTGTAATAATCAATGCATATATTCTTTGGAAATGACAAACAAATAAGGAGATATGGGGTCTCCTTGTATATGACCCTTATGCACGACAAATGGTTGAGAAGGAACTCGAGTGAATATAAGGAAGTAGCTCACAAGGGTCAAATGTGTCAATACTAGTTTCAAAAAAAAATTAAAGGGAAGCATAAACCATACATGACTTGTTCCATAAAACTCCATTCAATCAATTAATATACTTTCCTTAAGTTTATTTTTGGTATGCATCTAAAGGAAATATTTTTCTTATTATAGCATAGAACTAATTCTTGAGTAATGAGAATGTTATCTCCAATCCTCATTCATTTCACAAAACAAATTCAGTGATGTATAAGTGAAGAAAGTACCTATTATTCTATTGGTTAAGAATTGGAAATTATTTTATATTTTTCTTAACCAAAGTTCTACCACATTTAGACCCTTAGGTGATTCACTAGTGAAATTGAATTCCTAAACCACTTTCCATACATGGCCCCCTATCATTGGCCAACACTATTTTTAAAAATAATATTGAAACCATCTAAGGTAGGGGCTTTGTGCCATTTCATATACTGCATATTAGACCTCTTCATTTTGGATAGGTGTTAATGAGGGATTTTGTTTCTCTCTTGTAAGTATATGACCTCTATTCAACACCTCCTCTTGTAAATAGGTATCTAATATATTAGCAAACCCAAAAGGTTTTTATAGAATTTAACAAATAATTGCTTGATATATTGTGCATATATAATAGTATAACCATGTGAATATCTCAAATCATGAATATGATTACTTTATTGCATCCCTCTAATAGAAGAATGAAAGAGCTTGGTGTTTCGATCACCTAACTTGAGCTACTAAATATTTGCTTCAATTTATATATTTGTTCCTCATAGCTAGAATAGTGTTGGAATCCTTCAATTTATTACTTTTTAGACTACAAAAGGGCAAGGTTGAGTGGATCAAGGCTTAAAGCATGCCAAACATTTGGCACTTTTGCTCAAGCTATGATAACCCTTGTCTTATTGCATCTAAATTTTAATTTATTAAATGCCTTCATTTTCATTTTCAACATCTTCAGCTTAAAAAACAAATTATATAATGTAGTTCCCCTCTTTTCGGTTTTCCATGTTGACTAGAGGGAATAATTCATCAGCATGAGTCCATATATTATAGAATTTAAATGGTTGTTTGCCATTGTCTTGTTTGTCTCTAGCTTGTATAGTCATTGAGGAATGATGAGAAAATAAGAGTATGCTAAAGACATCATATGATGAAGGATAAAAAAATTGAGCAATTCACAATGCACAACACCTAGCCTAGCTTATATTGTAGTCAATCCTCACCCTATTGTTAGTTGGACCAATTAAGTTTTCATCCCGAGTATTGAATATTTGTAAGCATCGGTGTTTGTAGCTAGTCAACATAATTTTCTATATTACCTCTTTCATGGGGGGATCCTTACCACTCTTCATTATGATTTAATAAAATATTAAACTCATCTATAAGTAAACAAGGTCCTTTTGGTTGACTTGAAGTTAGCTAATTTCATAAATCTTTGTCTACCCTATATAGAATTTAAACCATAGATCATTTTAATAGTGCTATTATGAATATTATTGGTGCTTCTAACCTTACATGTGATCCCCTATGGACAATTAGAGATCTTCCAAACACACCAGTGGATCACAACCAACCTAAACTCTTTTATTCGTGCAACGTCTATTAATAAACAACGGTTACCAATTACCAAAAAATTTGTTACCGGAAACTACTTATTTATCTTCATTAACCTTTATCTCAACCAAAATAATGAAAGATACATTAGTAGTACTAATCCATACTCTTAATTATTTTTGTATATGTGGCTTATTAATTCCCCATACATTCTAACAAGAAAGCTTTATTAGAGTAATATATCAAGATTAAGTTCATAATTACACTTAATAAAACAAATAATTTGAAGCTCACTCTAAGAATCTAATGGATGTGAATGTTCTTATATAAAATGCATCAGAAGTATGAGGAAGGATAACTTTCAGTAGATTTAGAACTACTTACTATGGAAGCCATTCTACTTGTATCTTCCATAAAACCATTAGTGACTCATCCTAGAGGCTACATATTATTCTTAGAAATATGATCTTGAGGCTACAAGGCTATAAGAGGATCCTATGGGTGGTTATGCTCCTTTATTCTATCCTTAACTACAATCCACTAAATGTTCTTTGCAACATGTTCAACTTGCTTTTGTTTAGTATAGTAAGGTAATAAGTGACCAAACTTCTTATAATAACAATTTAGGCTTATTTACTATTAAAAATTGAATATGAATAAAGTCAAGTAATTCCATCCACACATCCACTTGAACAATAATTCTAAGGAAAGAAAACAGTAGCTAAATTGACACAAACAAAGAAGCCAATGAAACTTGCAATGCATCTAAGTGGGCTTTGTGAACATATTAGCAATGGAAGTCTTGGGAGCTTAACCAGGTACAAAGATATTGAAAGTTTTCAATTTTATATTCAAAGCTTTCATCCCTTTATTCTAACACCATAGGGTAATTCATAAAGTTTCAAAAAAATAAATCTTAAATAATATTACAATACAATTTTGATTCAAATTGGAATAAGACAAAACTATCATCGTGAAGATGAATTTTAGGTGGCGAGACATGGTGTCAATTTGATTTCACATATTTGACTATTGAGTGAAAGTTGGAGACATACCAAATACATAACTAACTGGTGAATTTTTCTAGATCTCAAGCTCCTTCCATTCTTATGTGGATAATTTAACAATCTATCCATCAACAATCGATGGTGGCATATAGTTCAATGGTAGGATGTGTTCAAGTTTGTGGTTGTTAATCAATTTGCCTTTCCATAACATCTGCTTCATCTTAGGAATCTCATTTATTATCAATGTTTGTCATTCAACTATTATCAAGATCTGTGATTCCTCTACACATGGAGGTAGTGGCTGGAAAATCATTGGTCTACCTTTATCTAGTGTTTGAAGTTGCCATCAGAATCCACTAATGTAGTATGTGGAGTCTCTTCTTTTAATTTTAGTAATTAAATTGTAAGAAAGTCTAATAATGAGTATTTATTGGGATAAATAGCAAATAAATCTAACAAATCACAAAAAAATTCTAGGAATGTGAGGATTAACCTTTAAAAACTATATATATATATATATATATATATATATATATATCAGAAAATATTTTGGGCTCGAATGAAAAAACAAGTGAAAATGACAAAAATGAATAAATTACATAAACGCAGTTTTCCACAAATGCACTAAACAAATAACATAGGGTTTAGATTGATATGAATGGATGCAAAATATTTATAAAAAATAAAAATATTTGGTCATAGAATGGGTTTGAAACCCGAACAAATTAAAATGAGCAAAATTAGAAAAATCATCTTATCACATAAAATAAAATTTTCTGTTGTTTAATGATTCAAAAGAAATAAATAAATTTTGAATTATTTAAATAAAATAATGAGTTTAGAATATTTTAGAATGATTAATGAGGTTAATATTATAAGGTAATTAAGGTTCAAAAAACGGAGTATGACACTAATAGAGTATGTCTATGTTTTGGACATAGACAACTCATGTTAGATGGCTTCATAGATGCTAATTAGTCATTTGGTGTTGAATCTAATACCTTTACTTATGGTTAATTGATGATTTTTTTCTCTCTAGCAGAGTTGTCTCATGGCATTCAAGATTATAGAAATATGTTACATTGTCAACAATGGAAGCCAAGTACATCACAACTTGTGAAGTTGGGAATGCGTTTATTTGGATGAGGGATTTTCTTTTGGGGCATGGACTAAGAGAAGTATTGCCTCCATTGGGACAATCAGATTGTCATTCATCTCAACAAGAATGTCACCTATAAAACATATTCAAAGAAGGTATTATTGGATTCAAGAAGTAATAGAAGATAAGTTTTCCAACTTATGAAGGTCTATATCAACCAAGATAGTTTGGATACGATGACAGAGAATTTGCCTAAAGAGAAGCTCGACACATGTTTGGTGTGAGGGGTTTGGCAGAACTCCATTAACCAATCTCCCTGTGTATGACTAAGGCAACGATTTATTGTAAATGTCCCTCTACGTGGAAACTTGAAGGACATTGTGAATGGAAAAATTAAGATGGCATAAACATTTTGTGCATCTATCTAATGAGGGCATGTGTTAGATGTGGAAAATGTAAAAAGTTAGTCCATTAATTTAGATATATTAATATAGAGGAAACCATTTTATTCCAAACACAAATACCAAAAGAAAGAGAGAAGAAATTTATTTTCAACTAAGAACAATGGCAACCACTTTTCTTATCCTGATGGATAGCTAAACAACCTTCAATCGAGATTAAACTTTACAATGTTGTTCCTACCATCATGAGCTTCATATCGAACAATTGAGATGTTGATCTTAGCTCTCTAGCCTAATAACTTTTTTTTAGTTTTTTTCTTATGTGTGAATTTAGTGAAGTGTGTTATTGGTGCTCTAAGGATGATCATTGATGGAATAGTGTTACTACTTGACTATTTTTAAAGAGTCGGAAGATGAGACATCTTGTTTATGATTATATTTTTCCCCGAATTGGAATTTTCCACATAAATGATTGTGTTTTTTTTCCCTCTCAATGGGGAGGATAAAATCTAATTACACCAACTCAAAGATGCATAATACAAAGCCTCTAAACACAACCACCAATTCTATTAAAAAATAATTATTATAATAAAACTTTCGGGGGCAGGGAGGTTTTATGACTAAGCCAAATGGGCTTTCATGACCCAGGCGAGCAATTTCGTCCACAACAGAGTTACTTTCATGGTAGTCATGTGTGACGTAAGTCATATAAAACTAGAGAATTCTGCCATTAAACTTCTACAGGCTTGCAGCAGGTGTAGCTGCGGATGGAACCTCAAATCCCCTTCATTGAGTCATCGAACAGTAGTGGGTGAGTCACTAAAGATGCGGACATGAGAGAAACCCCGTTCCATTGCCTTTAAAAACTCGCAATAAGTACCTCAAATCTCAGCTGTAAGAATATCCAACATTAGCAGAAAAAACAAATATCCATCTACCACAACTGTCACAAGCTACACCTCTTGACGAAATCATACCCGGGTTGTTAACGACGCCTCCATCAATTTTTATCTTCACAAAGTTTGCTTGAGGCCCTTTCCATAAAATCCTGATGAGTTCGTTACGATGAATTGCAGAAACCAGAGCCTCAAGTTGGTTCCATGCCTCTTACTCTTCCTACATGTGCTGCACGTCTGCCATTCGTGAAGCCACAATATAGTTATTAGAGAAAATTCTCTTGTTACGAACCTGCTAAAGTTTTCATATCCCTAGTGTAAATACTGTAGCCTATGGAGACGGCAAAACTCTAGTCTTCGAAAAAAATTCTACCAACCAATCATTTAAGTCCCCAGAAAAAAAAAAAAAAAACTATTGTGCTCATGAAGGTGAGAGACTTGAGCCCAGAACTGCTGAGTGAAGGAGCAATCCCTCAACACATGTAAAAGACCCTCCATAGGTATACACTAATCATAACTCAACTCATCAATAAGATGTCATTAATGGCGCTTAACATTCGTTAGGAGTGCATCATGTGAGGCTAGCTAAGCAAAAGTGCATACCCGCTTTCTCACTTTTATTCAGCATATAGGGTTGTAAGCCAACACTATAGAGAAGTTACCATCGCTGGCAAGTCCCCAAACCATAATCTCTAGACCTTCAGGTCTTTTGGAGACAAAAACACAAGCAATATCTGCTAAAACTCTAGTTGACAAGAGATGATAGAATAAACCCCCAATTCTAGCCCCTATTGGTAAACACAAAGTCAGCAACACCACAAAATTTGTCATCAAATAGGGCAAGTTTAGTGGCTCTATTTGATAAAAATTATTGTCCTATTAGTCTATTACGGCAAGATAAAATTGTTCTACCACGGCTCTATTATTTGCACCCTATTAGTGTTAGAAAAGCAAAATTTTAGATTATCCTATTTCTTTCCACTCTAATGGTACAATTGTAATTACTGTATTAGATTATTATCAACAAAGGCAGTATTATTGTCCTATTCGAATTGAAACTATTCGAGCAATTTTTATACCATTGCCTTATTTAGCCTACCTATTAGAGCAATTTTTATATCACTACCCTATTTGAGTTGAAATAATTAGGGCAAATTTTATATTATTGCCCTATTAGACCTACCTATTAGAACAAAAATATTACCCTATTTGATTCCTTAAACATTTGTTTCTATTTTATTCTCATAATTTGTATACGTATAAACTAGAGAGTTATAAAGATTGACATAATTAATTAGCATAAGAAAGAATAATAGATATTGGATAATAATAATAATAATAATAATAATAATAATAATAATAATAATAATAATAATAATAATAATAATAATAATAATAATAATAATAATAATAAAAGTTGTACATTAACCAACAATGTATATGTATCAATGGTTTTCAAGTAATAATATCTATTCAATTATTATCAACTTAGAAATGTTGACTTTGAAATTCTAATAGATGGAGATAATTTGTCAAGTTTCTTATTTATAATACCACCTTAACACCCTAAAAATAAAATAGTTTGCAAATGATCTGCATCAACCAGAGCATGCGCAATCCCTAACATCTTTATGAGCTTCAACTTTCACTTAAGCATAAACCTTGTCTTTTACACGAGAGTGCTACTATTACAAAAGAAGTAACAATATAAGTAGTTATTGACATAATATTGAATTATTATTGTCCTACTTATGATACTTAAGCGCATATAAAATTATGCCAATATGGTAAAAAAAAAAGGCTCCAATGCCCCTAGTAAGGGAATGAAATAAAATATATAATTATAATTCCTCTACTTCCTTTGTTTCATTCGTCATTATAAGGTATGGAACCATGTAAAAGGATAATTATTTGAAAAAAAAAATTAACCACTTAAGCACATCTATTTCCTTCCCATAGTGAGTTAGTAGGTAAAACATTAAGTCCTTCGCATAATGACTAATTATAATATAGGAAATACATGTGCTCAACTTTGGATGGAACACATCTTCAAGTTCCTAAATAAAATGCTGATATGACATCAAGCCTTTTCTATTAAAGGGAAAAACAAGACATCTTAGTACTGTGATAAAGGAAGATGACCAGGTTTTTTAAGATAACATAAGCATATATCAAATGAAGAGTCAAGAAAATATTTACACTAGCAACATATTTCTAAGAATCAATAAGATTAAATATCACCTTATTTCACATGACATTTCCAAGTACATGACCCGAATAAGATAAAGACTCAGTACTCGCGATCCTAAATATTTTAATCAGAAAACATATTTTTTCATCTTAGTGTTTTAAACTCTAATTAGTCTTGGGAGTATTTAAGTGTAGGTAGACTAAGTGGCATTTGATTTGTGCTTAAATGTTTATGTTCTTAGTAAGCTAAAATTTATAAATTTCTATAAGATGTAATAAATCATTTTAAATAATATACCTTTATCTCTACATAATATAAATCATGATTAAATCATAGTTTTTGAAAAATTGAGTATTACAATTGCTATATCACTCATGCACATTAAGGATTGAGAATTAAGAAACTCTGCCTAAGTCCAAGTTAAGTATTTGTTAGATTTATTCTTCATTTATCATGATCTTGATTTAAAAAGATGATATAGCAGTGGTTTACTATTGTTGTATTTGTTTGATGTAGCATAGCATAATTATGATTTTATAGTCATTTGCTTTTTTTTTTATGTTACTTCATTGATTTTATAGCCATTTATGACCTAATCATTTGATAGAAACCCTGTTTTTTTATGGTGATATTTCAGGTCTTTAGCTTTGTGTGATGTTAGTGGTCTTGTATGAGCTTCAGGGAGATGTGTTCCTTGTTACGACTATTTTGATTAGTACTACTAATTAATATTAGAAAGGATTGAGCTTAATAGCCGTGAAAAAATAAGCCTTACTTCCGAAAGTCTAAGTTTTGCATGTGATGTCCCATGTCATAAAAAGGTTAAATTTGGTTGGTAGCTGCATCAATATACTAATTTTGACATCTAATGATTTAAGATCCAAAATTTAGTGTAATACATGGCATGCCTCTAAAAGTGTGTAGTAGTACACAAGAATTAGTAGTATAGTCAAAAGAGTGATGACAAGGATGTAATGCTCTCAAATTAAGTCGAGTGTTATTAGAATTAATATGGCTACTTATATCAACATGGTATACAATTATTTTGGTGATTTTGTCTTAATAACTCCCTAGTTAAACGTGCTTTTTGTGGAGAAATATATAGTTAGGGTAATCCTCTTGAAAAGTTTTAAAAATAAAATAAAAATTTCTTGAAAAGTCTATGAGCGATGACAAAGCATAATGGAAGGACTCGTGTTGATTTGTTGTGTCAATCAATCAATCTAAAAACACTCCAGGGTAGCCTTCATAATCCTAGTGGGTTTAGGGTACTATTAGGTGGCTATCAAGTGGCTCTCACATGGTAGTATTGATTCAACATATTACAAATGGTATCAAAGTAAAATTGCAACAGTAAGGTGAACTTAGATGAGATAGTAAACCGCCTAGTGGGCTGATTCTTGGGATAGACTATAATGAGTTAGTCGATGGTCGGGGCACAACGGGGATGCTTCATTCTTTGAGTGAAGGTAAATTTAATGCCCCCAACTTGATCAAAATCTTATAAGGATTGATATAGGATGTGAAGGGAAGAAACATATACCTACCTCCTTTATGTAATGACCCACTCTAAGCCTAGCTAGTGATTAGACTTGATTAAAACACATCAAGGTATAATATCATATTCTAGTAGCTAAATACTCAAGTGGAACTAATTGAATAAATTAAGAAATAAAAGCAAATGTTCTTATCATAATGCAATTATTTTAATTAGCTTTATATTTAAGGTTTACAATGCATTTATATAAGCAAATGAGTAGATGAATTACTAGCATGAATGGCCAGTTAGGCTAAATGATTTACAAGTATAGATGCATTATTTTTTTAATTTTCTTATTATTGGTTAGTTTTATGTATTAGGGATGATTATCTAGTACAAATTATAGATTATGTGATGTAATTCAAAGAATCGGATTTGATAGAATCTGATTAGATATAGTGATGCTAGTTTTAATTTTAGTTTTAATATCAGATATTTTGCTAAGAAAATTGAGTTTTTACTCAGTAAATCAAATATTTGATGAGCTTATTGGATAATATTAAAAAGTTGATTCAATGCTTATATATATGTGACTTTTCATATAGAAACTTTAGCTATCTGAAGCTTCAAATCGAATATTAAATATCAGTTGTTATTTTTTGAACTTTTGGATATCTGATAATCAAATATCCAAAATACAAAATATTAGACCATGAACAACCTTAAATGTGACCATCATCCACATAGGACGATAGATGAATTCAACTCAACTAATAACTTACATGTTGAATTCATGGGTTCTTGATCATTTTGATTACTTCAATTTAGCAATTGTTTTGTATATATAATAAGATATATTGTAACATAAATGAAAAAGTGTTTTAGCATCAAAATACAAATTAATAGCCATAAGTTTTGAACAATAGCTTTTTCACATATATCCAAATTAGTAAATTTATAATTTAAACATATTAAAATAACAAATTTCAACAAAAAAAAACAATAATAAAATTTTCAAATAAATGCTTATAGAGATTATAGCAAACTAGTAATTTATAATTCCTTATGAAAGGCTTGTTAAAGAAAAAAAAAACATATAGTCTAACTTCTAATGTTCATATAAACTAAATTATTTTCAAAGAATTTATCAAATATATTCCAATTGACTTACATATATGACATACTTACATTACCTTACTACAAAGAATAAATAACATAAGGGAGACCTATCTATTCTTTGATGAAAGCTTCGAAACCATATAAGAAACATTATTCTAAAATGACATAGTGGAGAAAGGCATATTGGGCTAAAATAATAATAAGATGCATCACTTTCAGCGGGGCTTGCTATTTGGACACCCATAATTTTTTAATTAATATCCTTTTTATATATTTTTCACATGTTTCATTTTAGCCTCTCTTATTTATTTTATATTATTTTCTCTAAATTCTATTTTTTCCCTTAACCAAAAATTAAGGTGGTGGCATTTTAAGGCTATAAAATCAAAGCCAAATGATTATAAAAAATCATAATTTTATGCATTTATTTTTTAATGATGTATGCTCAAAACTCATGGGTTGTGTGTTTGGAGGCCAACTCAAATGCCTGAGATGTGTGGAGGTAAGGAGTGAAGGTGTCCATGGCATGCAATAGTTGGGGAGCCAAGACGTCCAAGGCATGCAATAGATGAGTAGGCAAGATGCACAGACAAGAAAAAACTAGTATTTTTGGAAAAAAAAAATTTCTTACTTTTTGACATAAGTTCAATTAAATTACTATAATAAATATACTATAAATTCATATTATGTCGATCTATTAATTTTTAAGCTTAAATCAACCAAAATACTAAAGTAGATTCTTGGCCTAAAATTGAATTTTTTTTCAATTTTATAGGGAAAATAAAGATAATTTAAATAACCACCAGAGTAAATTACACACACACACACAGACACAAGGTTAAGGTCAAGTGCAAACTTGAAATATTGTACAAATGTAGGAACCCTTCCATTATTATTGTATCTAGAAATTAAAGGATCAAGATTCAATTCAAGACAATAAATAAATAGAGTGTTGTGGCTTTCTTGTAACAAAGAATGAAAAATTAGAGTTATAAACAATTGGTATGCACCCTACTCAAGTGTATGGATGTCCGTCGTTTTTTATATCTTACAATTATAGTTTAAAAGAAAAAAAATGAGTCTACTAGCATTACGAAAAGTGAGTTGGGCTAGTGGTGGTTATTCTTTTCTTTGGAGTAGTTGATGTTGAATCAACACCTTATAAAGACAAAATATTTTCTCACTTTAGTTAGCTTAATTAAGTTCTATTCTATATTAGTATATGGATAAATCCTAAATTTTAATGCAAAATCCTAAATATAAAACCTAAATAACATTTAAAAAATCTAAAATAAAATGAAATAAACCCTAAAAAATCTAAAAACCTAAAATAAATGAAATAAACCCTAAACTTTAAACCATGAACACATCTAAAATTAATATAATAAACCTTAAACGCAAAACCCTTAACAAATGTAAAAGCCTAAAATTTCATTTATTTTAAGTTTGTTCATGGATTAAGATTTATTTCATTTATTTAGATGTATCAGCCATACCTTTGATGTTATTTTATTTGAGTTTCTACAAACTATTTTAATAATATTTTAGGTTTTCAAAATACCCTAAACCCTAACCCCTAGACCATAAACTCTATACCATGAGCCCTAAACTCTAAGCCTTAAACACTAAACACTAACACCTTAAATCCTAAACCCCAAACCCTACCCCAGACCAAGAGCTATAAACCCTAAAATTAAAAAACTAAAAATACTCAAAATGAATAGAATAAACCCTAACCTCCACCTATCTCTAAAATAAAATAAAATAAAATAAATTCTAAACTTAAAATAAAAAATCTAAATTAAATGAAATAAACCTTAAACTCTAAAACTTAAATAAAAAAATCTAAAAACATAAAATAAGTAGAAAAAAATAAAACACTAAACCTTAAATAAAAATTCTAAGAAATATAAAATAAATGGAACCTAAACCTAAAATAAATAAATAAACTTAAAAACTTAAAATAAATAGAATAAACCCTAAAATTTAACAAATTTGTTAAAAGTATAATAAATAAAATAAACACCAAACCCTAAACATAAAATAATAAATTTAAAATCTAAAATAAATGGAATAAATCATAAACCCTAAAATCTAAAATTATTTTTAAAAAAATTAACCATAGATTAAATAAAAAATAAAAATAGGCAAACTTAAAATCCTAAACAAAGTATAGACTGTAGACTTAGATGGAATTAAACATAAACTAAAAAATAATCAAAACTTAATTTAATTGAAGAAATTAAAGTTAGATATTAATGAAAAAAATCATAAATTTAATATATATAAGCAATTAAAAGGACATAATTTTAAAATAAAAGTAAGAAAAATGAATAGAAGAAGAAACAAAAACCATGAAAATCAAAGAAAAAAATAAGACAGATTGGAGTCGCTTGTCTTTGATCCCAAGCTAGTACGCCAACAAATGTTTTTTGTTTGTTTATTACATAAACTCATATAAAACAAAAAATCTTGATGGAGCGGTTGCCTCCATCAATTACAAAAATTGTTGTCATTTGATGAATAAACCTAAAATGACACCACTATACTATCATTCAAATCAAATCATAATCATTTGTTCGGTTGATCCAACATCCATAAACTTGAAATGACACCACTATACTATCGTTCAAATCAAATCATAATCATTTGTTCGGTTGATCAAACATCCATATGTCATTCTTACATTCTTATAACAAAAGTTTTTATGTGATCCTATACCTATATATATATATATATATATATATATATATATATATATATATAATTTATAGTTTTTTCTTATATTTGATTTGAATGGATGAATAAATTCAAAATATGTTAAAGAGAAGTATGAAGAGAGAAAATTAGAAAGAAGAGAAAGTGTTTAGATTTAAAAAAAAAATTATTATCTAAAAATATTTTAAATTTTTTTAGAAATTTAGAAAATTTGATCAAAATTTTTGTTCTCATTTTTTTCTAATTAAAAAACTAACAAATATAATTTTCTAACTTTGTGAAGAAAGCTAAACAACAACTTAGAATATATTTTTTGAGTTTTGTATATAAACATATATCCTTATTTTCTACATATTTTTCAATTGAAAAACTAATAATAATAATAATAATGTTGTTGTTGTCGTCATTATTATAAATACTATTATTAATATGTTTTTTAATCATATAAATAATTTTATTAATATTTATCAATACTAATATTAATAAAATAAAACTAATGAAATTATTATTATTATTATTATTATTATTATTATTATTATCATAATTAATAATAATAGTTATATTATTATTATTATTAACATTAATATTCATAATATCAATATTATAAACTTCAATATCAATATTTTTATGGATTTATATCAATACTAATATTCATAAAATAATAACATGTTAGCTATTCATATTTAAATTAATAATAACAATATTATTAATTTTAATTAGTAACTGGTAATAATATTACTAATAAAGTTAATAATATTATCATTATAAATATTAATATTACTACTACTACTACTAGTAATCATAATATTGTTATAATGATTATTATTATTATTAATTTCATTAATACTAATAATAAATCTATTATTAATGTTAATATTTTATATTTATTAATATTTATAATAATAATATTATTATTATTATTTCATTATATTATTATTAAGAAAATAATAATAATAATAATAATAATAATAATATTATTATTATTATTATTATTATTATTAAACAAACATATATAATTATTATTTATATTAGTAACAAGAATAATAATAATCAAAATATTATTATTATTATTACTTACATAGATAATAATATTACTACTTCCATACAAAAGTAATATTATAATACCTTTTCATAATAATAATATTAATATCATTATTATTATAATTACTATTGTTATACTTAATTTAATTAATTTTTATCATTATCATTATCATTATCATAACTATTATCAAGATTAACATATTATCATTATTGTTTGTGGTTATAATAGTAATAGTAATAATAATACTATTTTTATTGATTATTATAAATATTATTGTTGCCGTCGTCATTATTTTTTATTTTTAATGTTAATAATATTAATAAAACTGTCTTGTTTTTTTATAAAAATAAAGTAAAAAAAATTTCTAAAACTGAGTGCAGCCCTAAATAATGATGACAATGAAAGGTAAGGTATAGGGTGACGATATAGAAATTTTGGGTGCTTAAATAAAAGTTCCTCCTCTTCCGCATGATCTCTATCTGTATGTACATATAATGCAAAAATAAAAAGGTAAGAATATGACGAAATACACGAGGAAAGAAACCGGAACGACCCAGTTTAACATATTTCTGGCAAAATATCCTGTTAGAAAAATATACAAGTATCAATTTTGACTTCTTTACACCTTGTCCTTGCATTTATGCTCAATTTCCACCACACACACAAAATACTGCAACCATAAAAAGAAAACTAGAATGTTGAAAAATGAGATTTCCCCAAATACTATATAATCCATAGGCTTGCACCTATTGGGTAATTTTCCTCCCAATCACTTTCACTTCACTTCATTTTTCCACATTCTAGCGTTTCTTCCGTTCTAATGAATAAAAACGAGAGGTCGGGAAAGCCCTCAACCGAAAAAAGAAAGTACGCAATAGACAAAAAAAAAAAAAAAAAAAAAACTTTTTTTTCTTTTTCTTTTTTTCTTTTATAAAAAAAACTTTTCAGATTCATTTCCTGTCCCTATTCTTCATTCTTTCTTATCATCATCACCCTGTCCAATCAATCCAGCACTAATGGCCGCCACTTCCGCCCGCATCACGCGCTAGTCCCGTAGCTACCGTTCCAAGTTTCTGGAGGTTCAGTTTCACCACCGTATCAGCAAACAGAAGCGTATCCTCCTCTGAATTCCCTTCCGGTATGTCCACAACATACGACTCCAACACACAAGTACAAATCTCTTCTTCTCTTCCATCGCTCCGCCGCAGCTGGTGAACCGTCGTCACGGACTTATAATCCCTCAGCCGATGTTCGCCGCCGATAACGCTGAAACCGAACACGAAACGCTCGTCGTCGAGTATGTCGAGCCTCTCAGTACTCGTGGCAGCCGGTAGACCAGAGATAACGGTGAGTTCTCTGGTACATCCGACGGCGACCTGGAATCCTTCGCCGACCGTGCAGTTTTTGATGAAGTGCTTATAAGTTTGTGGCTTGTCGAACCGGCGGATGATGGACCAGACTATGTCGCGAGGCGCGTTGATCTTTTGAGCGAGTAAAGAGGAGCATTGCCGTCCCGCACTAAGGCGATAGGTATGGAACTCTGTCACGTACGGCTTCAGACGTTCAAATTCATCTTGAGTAAGACCAGAGGGAGGAGATAGGTTGTGTTGAGTCGTTAACTCCGTTGAATGGTCCGATTCGGTTTCATTTCTTTGATCGGCGGCAGCCTCCGCCACCAACGAAGATGGCTCTGCTTTCTCCGCCATTAAGGAGGAAGGGAAAGGGGGGTTTGGGGGGGGGCCGGGACAGTTAGGATGTGTGTGGAGGAGAGAGACGCGAGGCGGGTGGGACTGATGAGGAGGGTTTTGTTTGGTTTTATTCTTATGGTGGGAGATCTAAGAAAGTTTCAATGACGAAGATGTTAATAGAATGCGGTGAAGCACACTAAGAATGGGTGAATGGGTGAATGGGCGGACCACGTGCTTAGCTGTATATCTTTACCTCTCTCTCTGTCAGACACAGTTGGCCCAAAACAGCCAATCCTCCCAGGCTCCAACTGTCTTTTCGTCGTTTTGCGCAAAAGAGAGGGGATACGAAAACAAAAAAAGGTTATCTAAATATATATATGATATTGATTTTAAAATTTGTAATGTAATTACATTTACAGACATTTAAATTATATTCATTTTTAATGACTCATTTGGTACGAGAATATTATAGGTAAAAAAAATTTCTATTTTACATATTTTATATCACAATTTGTAAATAATAAAATATCTATTTTAGATTACATTAATATGTATAATAGATATTTTACTAAAAAAAATTATTTAATATTAAATATATTATATAAAATATGTAAAATATGATGATACTTTTTTCACTCTTACTACCTTTCTATTGATCAAGTACTAAGCCTACAAATAATATTCTATAAAATAATCATTTTGTTAGAGAAAGTAAATATGTTACCATAATGGATTGATCAAATCAATCCTAAAACCGTCCAATATTTATTAGACTTAACCGCCCCATTAAATTCTATTTAATTGTTCCATATTAAATTAATTACATTAACTTAATCTTTTTTTAATAAGGGTAACTAAAATAATTAAATTAGCCTAACCTCATTAAATCGGCAATACAAGAGTAATAATATTATTCTAGCCCCATTAAATGTTGTTAACAACAGTCTTTACTCATTCATAGAATCAAGAGAATGAACCATTCGAATCTACTTAATTAAACACTCAACCAATTCAAAATTGCTTAATCACCAATTACAAATCCATAAAATTAAACATTCAAACACTTTGAATTTCTCGAGTAAAATTAATCAAATTAATAAGGGTGCATATAACATATCAAATTAATTGGATCTATTTAATTATATTAAATCAATTCAATTAATCCAATTAATCACCAAATTAATTCTAATATAAAGGCCAAATCAATTAGATCAAATTGGTTTGGTTAATTGAATTAGATCAAACCAATCGATCTAATTAATCACTAAAAAGATTAGATTGAAATGGAGAGATCGAATCAAACCAGATTGAAACTAAAATGCGTTCAATAAGTCGAAAGTAATCATAGCGAGCAAGCTCTGATACCACTAAAGGATTTTAGCCAACGAAAATGATGTGGTGGAATAAAATTGAGGCTAAGATAAACCTAAGAACATATGCTAAATTAAGAACAAAATTGTTAGTCGTCCGGACTAGGTGGCCAATTGAATCAATTTCGATTTGAAGATGAGGATGATTTGATCCACTTCTTGATCCAATTTGTGATTACTCCAATCATTAGGTTTCAAATTTGTTCAATCGAGCAAGTGTGAATTACGTCACACCTCCACGGGTATCCACACACTACGAATCCCGATCACTGGAGATGTGTGCTAGCGTCAATGAAATCACTCTCAATTTAATGAAGAACTATGCTATGTTGGCTAGATATTTCACTCATTTGAAGGAGAAAGAGCAAGAGGGTTATTTAAAATAAAACCCTAGCTTGAGTATTTATATCAAAACCCTAACCCACTATAGTTGCTTTGGACTTGGGCTTTAATCACATTAAAACCACTTGGCCTTTAAAGAGATATTAACCATATTAAGATCTCATCTTATCCAATGTACAGTCCGTTTCTGATCTAGTTCATTTAACTTGTGACCTTGTAGGTTCATATAATGTTGGTAGTGAATCAAAACTCCTTTCGGGCCCTCAAATCATAAGAGGTCTCTAGTAAGACGTTATGATTACCCAAATTATACAATTTTTATATGCTCAACACAACCTATCTATAACCCATATATTTGTCCTTTTGTCACAAGATTTTTGGATTAAACACAAGGCATTCATCGTGTCATGCTTGCTATGTTCAATCATACACTTTCTTGATCATCAAGAAAGACTAACCTTAAACAAACGACACATCATTTGCACATGGCCATGCTAACATCATTCATCCTTATCGAGGGCCCAAATATATTCTCTCATATCACGAGAGGGATAAATCCCATCTTAATAAACTATACACCTCTATATGATTTACACCATGTGCGATCATTACTTTTATGATTACCCCTAATAAGAGTAACATTTGGCAAAGTCAAAACATGATGATAATCATAACAACATATACGAAGATCGCAAGTCAGAGGACTATATACTATTTGGAGAACATTGATGACACTTTTACATAATATTCAATGCAGTGTCCTCCTATTGGATCGGTTCAATACCATGTTCCATAACATGTATCTATGTCATGATTTTAATATCTCATATTAATGATCAGTGGAACATAATCATCAACTAATCAACATACTAGTCTTATATCACTAATATCTCTTAATTAGATGATATTAGACTAGAGATAGTTCTTGAATAATAATCTTTCTATCAATTAATAGAGTTCCACAATCTAGTCACATACTCAATTATCTACATAAAGAATAATTACTCAAAGAGATAACAACATTTCAATAAATATAATCAAATGATATTTTTATTAATAAGTACAATCACTAAATATGCAAATGCAAAGCATCAAGTATGATTGATTCTATGACATATCTCCATCAGGAAGTTCTAGAGATCATCTTCCATTCTTTCGCTCTTAAAAGCTTGTATCCAAAAGCACAATTTAGCTTAGATTTAACTGTGAATTTTAATTTTGTAATCATCTACATTCGACGATCGACACTTCATTATCTTCAACATTGGTTCTATTTTCTAATATGTTGCTTTATTCAATTATGATTGAGCAATCATTTGTTCTATGATCGAATTAAGTATGATTGCATTGTTAATTTGATGAATTGATTAAATTGTTATCGGAATTGAATTACATTATTCAATTGCTAACTTTTAATTAATTAGGGTTTGAATAATTGATCACTGTTGTAATCTATTCAAGTCGTTAATTAGAATTAAAAGACTATAATTAACACCGTAAATTAGCAATTGAACAAGGATTAAAGATTCACCAAAGTAGATTAGCAATTCTCAAAAATTAATAGAATTAGCTTGTTCTTGATGAGTTTAATTATGTCTATAGCCATGTAAAAAGGCTGATATTGTCATGTCTTAAAAATAATAGGAAGAAGAGAAACGTGAAACCTCATGCTTCAGGAAATTTAACAAACACCCGATGGGCAGGACGAAGAAGGAGGAGCATTAGAACAGGAAGAAGAAGTAGAACCGCAAGGTCATACATTATGAGATAGGTTTGACGGTATTCTTTACGAATAAATTAAGTACATTTAAAATGACACCACCATTTTTTATTGAAAAATAACAAAGGATTTTGTGCTTAGATAATGAAATAAGGGGGAAAAGTAAAGAGTAAAAAGAAAAAATAGGCTTTAACTTTTTTTTTATTATAAAAAAAGTAATTTTCTTTTTATAAAAATATTTAAACTTAAAATGGACATTTTTTTTGTTGATACAGAAGGAATAATATTAATGTTATTATATCATTAGTCTTATTATTATATACTTTATTTCGTTTGTTATTAATGACTTTCCAGCCCCTTTGGAACTAGCTGTTAATTCGTTTTTAACATAAACCCTAAGATCTTGAACTGCATGATAATCACAATAAGATTTCGATATAAGAAGGATTAAGAATTACCTCCATTCATCATGGTACGAGGAGATTCTTGATCCTGCTGCCGAATCCTGCTACTGATTGGTGTTGAACTTTGGTTGAAGAAAAGCTTTAGTGAAGAGTTTCGGTTTCTCTCTCCTCGCCTATAAACCCTAATGTGTTGATAATTACGGCTAGCTTTTGTGATGGACAAAAGCTTATATTTATGGGAGTGTTTTCATATAGGAGTCATAAGGAGCGCGTTACATGCTAAGCTCTTCTTTAGTCGGTTAGCATAAGTGTCTTGGCTAATCCGGTTGTCAATGGGAGTCATGGCGTGCACACATCATTCCATAACATGATTCCTTCCATGTACCACATCAGTGACAACTTGCATAACTAGACCATAAAAGGAGATTTGCATAATGGTCCCATAATGTCTGTGTTACAAGACTGTTTCTGTTAGCATTCATCCAATCATAAATATGTACACAATGGATAACAGAAAGAATATATAGCAGAAGTAGCAATAAATTAAGAGCTCAATAAATGTCAAGTACAAGTACATGATAAAGAGCAGATAAATGATAACTAGGAACTATCTTCAAGACCCATACTTTGAGTATGTCCCTGAAAGGTCTTTGGAGGTAGTCCTTTTGTGAATATGTCTGCAACCATGAGGTCTGTTCTTGTATGCTCAATGACAATTTTCTTTAGTCTAACATCCTGCTTCAGTGATAGATATTTAAGGTCCATGTGTTTTGCTCCCTTAGATATCCTGTCATGCTTGGAGAAGAAAGTTGCAGCTTCATTGTCACAGTACAGAGTTAGTGGCTTAGAGATGAAACTCAAAGCTCCAAACTCAGAGACGAAATTACGCAACCACGCTCCCTGAATTGCAGCCTCATAACATGCCACGTACTCAGCCTCCATGGTGGATGTGTAAAGCAACTCGGATTTCTGGCTTTTCCATGATATTGCACCTCCAGATAAGAGATACACATAGCCAAGAGTGCAGTGTCTAGTGTCAGGACATCCTCCAAAATCTGAATCTGAATAACCAGTCACCTGTAGGTGTCCTGATTTTCTATATGTGAGCATGTAGTTCCGTGTTCCCTTTAGGTATCTCAGTACTTTCTTTGCAGCTTTCCAATGAGCTATCCCTGGATTACTTTGAAATCTACCCAACATGCCAACAGCATGACTAATGTCAGGCCTCGTACAGACCTGTGCATACATCAAACTCCCTACGAGAGAAGCATAAGGATATTGTGCCATTTCTTTACGTTCCAACTCGTTCTGTGGACACTGCGTAAGATCAAGCTTATCTCCTTTATGCAGTGGAACAGGACTAGAGGAACAGGTCATCATGCCAAATCTCTCTAGAACTTTGTCAATATATGCCTTTTGAGACAATCCCAAAATACCAAGTGACCTATCACGGAATATCTCTATTCCTATCACATAGGATGCCTCGCCCATATCTTTCATTTCAAAGTTCTTAAAGAGATAAGTCTTGGTTTCATGTAATAAACCAAGGTCACTGCTGGCTAATAAGATGTCATCAACATACAGAACTAAAAATATGAACTTGCTCCCACTGATCTTAAGGTATATGCAAGGGTCAACGATATTTTCTTTGAAACCAAATTCAGTAATAATTTTATCGAACTTTAGATACCATTGCCTGGAAGCTTGTTTCAGTCCATATAGTGATTTCTTAAGTTTGCAGACCATGTCTTCCTGACCTTCAATTATGAAGCCTTCAGGTGGACGCATGTAGACTTCCTCTTGCAAGTCTCCATTAAGAAAGGCGGTTTTGACGTCCATTTGATGTAACTCAAGGTCATAATGAGCTACTAACGCCATGATAATTCTAAGTGAGTCTTTTCTGGACACAGGAGAAAAAGTCTCAGTATAATCAATACCTTCTTTCTGATTGAAACCTTTGGCAACAAGTCTGGCTTTATGTCGTTCAATATTGCCTTTGCAATCGCGCTTGGTCTTAAAAACCCACTTACAGCCAACTGCTTTGTGTCCTGGAGGCAATTGAACTACGTCCCATACTTGATTTTCTGCCATAGATTTCAATTCATCCTTCATGGCATCGATCCATTTATTAGAATTAACATCTTTAATGGCTTGTGAATAAGAAACCGGGTCTTTCATTGTCCCATCTTCAGATTCTACTTGGTAAAGCATATAATCATTGGAAATAGCGGATCTCCTTTGTCTTTGAGACCTTCTTAATGCCGGTTCCGCTGGTGTTGCATCCATAGGTTCATTGGCAATAATCTCATTATGGAGTTGTGGATTATTCATTGGGTGTTCCTCATTGTTGAATGGTTCAACAATGGGAGGGTTCCCATCTTTCGAAATAGAGGGTAAAGGAACATGTACCCTTATTTCCTGAATGATCACATCTTGAACTTTATTACTCCCACTGATTTCGCCATTCTCGTAGAATCTGGCATTACCGGTTTCAACAATTCTCGTACTATGGTTAGGACAATAAATCCTATATCCTTTGGACTTATCTAGGTAACCTATAAAGTAACCACTGATCGTTTTAAAGTCCAATTTCTTTTCTTGTGGATTGTAGATTCTAGCTTCAACTGGGCAACCCCAAACTTGGAGATGTCTTAAACTAGGTTTCCATCCTTTCCACAGTTCAAAAGGTGTCTTTGGAACTGCCTTACTGGGAACCCTGTTCAAGATGTAAACAGCTGTGCGTAGAGCATCCATCCATAATGATATAGGTAAATTGGCATGACTCATCATGGATCTGACCATTTCCATATATGTACGATTTCGCCTTTCAGCTACACCATTTTGCCATGGAGATCCAGGCGTTGTGTATTGGGCAACAATTCCAAGCTTTTGGAGAAGTTTTGCAAAAGGTCCAGGATGTTGTCCTGTTTCATCATACCTTCCGTAAAATTCACCACCTCTATCTGACCTTATGATTTTCACTTTTCTATCTAGTTGCCTTTCGACTTCAGTAATGAACACTTGTACAGCATCCACTGACTGAGATTTATCATGCAACAAGTATAGATAACAGTAACGTGAGTAATCATCAATAAAGGTAATGAAATACTTCTCTCCCCCAAAAGTTGGAACGTCAAAAGGTCCGCAAATATCTGTATGTATTATTTCAAGAAGCTGGGTACTTCTTGTGGCTCCTTTCTTTGTGTGTTTTGTTGTTTTTCCTTTAATACAATCCACACAAGCTTTATGATTAGTAAAGTCTAGATCCGGAAGGACACCATCTTTTACTAATCTTTTGATCCTTTCACTGGATATGTGACCCAGCCTTTTATGCCACAAGAAATAGGAGTCGTTTTTAGACGACTTACGCTTTGTTTCTACATTAGAATGCAGGGTAAGATGGGTTTCAGCAGATTGTTTAAGATGGAACTTGTATAAACCATCAATTAAAATCCCCGAACCAATAAGTTCAGAATTCTTAAATAAACTGAAACTACCATTTCCAACTTGAAACGAATAACCAATTTTATCAAGTGCACTTACGGAAACTAAATTACGGGAAATAGACGGAACATAAAGAGTTTGACATAAGTCTAACTGAAAACCGCTATCTAAAACAAGACGAAAGGTTCCAATAGCTTCAACTGGAGCTTTGTCTTGATTTCCCATAAATAAGAAGTTCTCACTTGGGTTTATGGTTTGGGTCGTAAGGAATCCCTGCATTGTATTAGAAACATGAACGTTAGCACCAGTGTCAATCCACCAAGTATTGGAAGAAACATAAGTAAGATTTGATTCGAAATAACTTACGAAACCCATAGGGTTACCTTTCTTTTCGAACCATTCTCGTCGTTTAGTGCAGTCTTTTGCAAAATGTCCAGGTTTCTTGCAAAATTTGCACAAGTCTTCCTTCTTTTTCTTCTTGGGTGGTTGATTGACCTCATTAGATCTGGGTGGTGCCCTTTTCTGGCCTGAATTGTGTTTTATCCCAGCTTTATGTCCAGCTCTTTGAACAAAATGAGCCACTTTAATGCCTTGCTGAGTCAGTCGTGCCTCTTCTTGAACCAGCTTATTAGCCAATTCATTCACTGCCCACTTGTCCTTAATAGTGTTGTAGTGAATTTGGAATGGCCCGTACTGAGGAGGTAAACTGTTCAGGATAAATTGGACGAGAAAAGAATCATCCACAGTCATTCCCAAATTTCTCAACTTAGCTGTGAGGTTGGTCATCTCAATAACATGTTCATGCATTGAGCGAGTACCATCGAACTTTATGGTTGTAAGATCTGCCATTAGTTTCCCAGCAAGGGACTTGTCTGCAGTCTTAAACCTTTCCTCTATGGCTTTCATGTAATCCTTAGCATTCTCGGGCTTAGGAAGGGATGTTTTGATGTTGCTGGCTATGGTCATTCGCAGGAACATGATGCTTAGTCTGTCAGATCTCTCCCAAGCATTAAAGAGAGTCTTTTCCTCAAGGGTACTTTTGTCAGTAAGTGGATCTGACTTATCTTTGAGGAGGGCCAGATCCAAATCAAGTACTCCTAAGGTGAACTCAACTTGCTCCTTCCATTCAGAGAAGTTGGTTCCAGTAAGTATAGGGACAGAAGAAGCATGCGAGTTGAGGTGAGTGGGTAAGCTAACTGCAATATAATGAGAGATACAACAATTTAATAAGGCTTTCACTGAAAAGACAACACATGCGTAATAAAATGAAACTTAGGTGCTCCTGTGGGTAGTCACCAGAGTTTTAATACATTATACCATCTAAAGTCGAGTATTTTTAGGTGAGTGTAAATACTCCTAATTAAGACAAATAAGATATCTGTGGATATCTTTAGTCTCCGTAAATATTGTTTCAACATATGAATATAGTCATCCTGAAGGAGACTAAAAAAAAAAAATTCATGTATTGAAAAATATGCAATTTATAACGTTATGATGGTAAGGTTATGACCAATTTTCAATGTATATGAATGTGGGTCACTGTGGTGATCCTAACCCTAAGCATGCAAAATTATTGACCAAAAGAATCAAATATGTATTTAAATTAGTTTCAATTTCGTTATGATATATTATAAAAAAAAAAAAAAAAACTGAAAGGAGGCCGAAGCGAAGCGAGCTCCTCTTAACTGGGGTCGAGCTACCAGGTCAGCTCGCGGGTTCCAAGGGCGGCGCCCTGGCGGGGTGCGGGGCAGCGCCCCGGAAGAAAATTTTTTTTTTTTAAAGGTTTCTAGAATAGGTTTTTCTTTATTCCCTAGTGAATACGACATAATGCATCAAAAAAAAAAAGGGAAAGACGATAGAAAGTAACATCATAAACGTAATCAGGAAAATTAGATCCAACTATATGGCCTTGTTCCTGTCTTTATCTTCAAGCTTCAAAATGACTCCCTTTTAGGTCGAACCAGCCACCAATTCGTCCGCCACCACTTTCGTTACGACGAACTTATTGACATCTATTACATCGAATATTTTCGAATAGTACTCACGCAGGAGCTTTGTGCATAATCAAAATTGGAACTTTAAATAAATCACGATCAAACAGTCGTGCCCAAAAATTAAAATAATGCGGAAAATAAATAACATTCATTCAGGCCATAATAGTTGGATCGTTAAGTATCTGCAAAACAGAGTTAGGATATAGATATCTACCGATTATGGCGATATAAGGTTATCCTACTTTATGGACAATCATGCGTTCCTAAACCAGGCTCTGATACCACATGTTAATTCGTTTTTAACATAAACCCTAAGATCTTGAACTGCATGATAATCACAATAAGATTTCGATATAAGAAGGATTAAGAATTACCTCCATTCATCATGGTACGAGGAGATTCTTGATCCTGCTGCCGAATCCTGCTACTGATTGGTGTTGAACTTTGGTTGAAGAAAAGCTTTAGTGAAGAGTTTCGGCTTCTCTCTCCTCGCCTATAAACCCTAATGTGTTGATAATTACGGCTAGCTTTTGTGATGGACAAAAGCTTATATTTATGGGTGGAGAGAGGACCGAAATTCCAATTAGGGTTTTCTTTAATTCAATCTCAACCGTCCATCAAGGTAGTGATTGATATGGAATATAACTCCTTAATTAAAACCTGATTTTGTAGAAAATATCATGTATCCTATGAAAACGGAATTCCTATAATGACCACAATTTCGGGAAAGGAAATTACTTGTGGTCCAAGTAAAGGACCTAAAAGTAATTTCCTTACACTAGCATGATATGTAAAAGTCTTGCAGAAATAAGAAGATATAGACAAAGTAAAAAAAAAAAATTATTTATATATAACAAACGTCTTATGAATAGAAGGTCTGCAAACAATGGAATAACTAAAATAATAATAATAACTTGCAAATTAAAAACGTGCGCGGCGGCAGCATTATTATGTTTAGCAACGTAAGAATCTCAAGTGCAGCCATGTAGGAGGGGCAGTTTTCTTCGGACGAATCGAAGATGATATCTGTTCCTTGGTCTTCCTTGATTGCCTTGGAGGAGCTTCATGCTTTGAAGGTTCCTTCTCGTCATGCTGATCCGCACTTGACTCAATACTATTGACCAACTGTGGACAAATTAATTAGTAATTAACAAATGTGTTACGGAACGAGATTAATTTTGTGCGTGTGCGTCTGTGTGTATATATGCTGTGATTTCAGGTTTACCGGGACTTGGAATGTACCGGGGCCAATAACTAGACATTGCAACGGAGGAGGTTGAGATCGAGATACCTGCTTCTTCTGAAGATGGTGTTGGGATCGGGAGGATGTACTATTTGTCCAAATTTTAGGTAACGAGAGAGGAAATCCTCCCTTCCCGCCGTACGGTTTGGAGGATGAGGCATCATGATGCAACTCTGATGTTTGTCCTACAAAGGATGCACCTCTAGAATCCATCTCCAGGCACAACTGCACACAGAATCATGAATTCATTAGCGTGGACTAATTCATACGTATATTATAGGAGGATCGTTTGGTAAACTAATTAGTCATAAATTATCTTAATTAGTCACTTTTCATCTTGAATTAGTACTATAAAATGAAAGAAAATATTTGCGCCAGATGTATAACCTAACTTCCGAATAACATTTAGTTCAGTGATAGATAAAGACCAACTTCTGGATAGTAGATATCGTAGGTTCGAATCTTCTTCCTTTCTTATGATATTATGACATATTTATGATATAGCAATAGCAGTAAGTTATATGTTAAGCTGATAATTAATAAATATTTTTGAATCTTCTTACCAAAAATTATTATTTTTATAAAAAAAAAAAATTAAGTAAATTTTTGCTTTTTAAGATAAAGAATTATCTTAAATAAATAGCTCCGGACATGGATCAACCCTGATCAGGCGCGTACCTGAGTGAGCTGATTTTCGAGGGCTATAACCCGATCCAACAAGGAACCTCCAGACCGTGCGTCTTCGACGGCCAAGTCTAACGGAACGTTCTTCCGCATCCAAGCAAATTTACTACTGGACCGAGTCGCGCTCCTTGTCCTACCACCTTCTCTCTTCTCATCCAAGAACTTCATCTAATAACCAGCCCGCCCGATTAAATTACGATTAGCATTCAATCCGATCGAGGAGACAGATGTAATAACAAGATATGAAGGATTATAAATTAATTACCATATAATCCAAGCGGTCAAGTCTAGAAACGAGGGACATAGCACTAGCACTACTAGTACTAGCGTAATGAAAAGGTCTGGAACTGGTGATAATTTCACCCGCGGCCACGGCACCACCTGTTCTGCCACTATTGCTGCTGCTGCTGCTGCTGCCACCAGCTTCACTGCTATGAATAACTGACATTGCCATTTGAGATCGATGTTCGGATGGTCTATTATAATACAACAGCTTCAGTTGTAGTAATAATATATATGGGATGGCGGGGCGGCCGGGGTAAGTATGGGAAGACTAGCTGATTAATATCTCCAACATTGAACGGTAGCTTAGATCGATCGCTCCACAATTATGCGTTTTCATTTATTTATTTATAAAGAAAGGCAGGGATGGAGGAAGAGTTTAGAGAGTGTTGCAGTAAGTGAGAGACTGCTGACCAAGCCAGCAAGCATTATCTGATTCTCATGGATTTTTTTTTTTCAGTAGTAATTAAGGTGATAAATGGACATGTGGAAGCGTAATTTGTTACAGCTTTGAAATAACGTGGCAACAAATGGGAGCGGAGGAGTAAAGCACGGCGTCTTGGAGCCCATACTATGGGGGATTCCGTTTTAGATTGCCAGAAAAATAGTCTGATTTAATAAATTAACTACTTAGCCGGGATGAACCCCCGACTTGGTTTCTCATATTGGAAATCTTCCACGGGGTCTGGCGGATATTTTTATCGTTCGCGGGGCGCTATATATTGTGAGCACATATACCCACCCGACTATTGAGACTCAAATTTTAGCTAGGTTCCAGAGATCGAAATTTTATATTCCGACTGTCGATATATATTAGCTTATGTTACGATAATCACTTTATAGTAATGTGTCCATTTACATAATAATTTATATATTTTTTTCCTCACATGCGTTTTTGATAAATAACAACTCCTTCCATGTTACAGTAGATTATTTTATAGTATACATCATTTTAAGAAAATATATTATGTTATGTTCTCAAATTTATCTTTTCTAAATATACCCCCTTCAATAATGTACTCCTTCGTAACAACAAAATTATTCAAGTTATAATACACATACTTTAGTCGGGACAATGCTTACCTTAAAATCTTGTGAAATAGGAGTTGGGTAAGAAAATTATTATTAGCACCGGAAATAATCAAATGGGTTTCATAGGTTAACCCAATCCATTGCGAATAAGAGTTGATGTTTGGTAAATTTCAACTCAATCCATCGCGATCTATGGGTTACCATAGATTAATAATATACGCTCAAACCACTAGCCCACAACAATCTCTTTCACCATCGCCACATCATGATTCATGACCACCACCATTATTATTGGGTCTGGTTGGATCGGGTGGAGTCTGGACAGAATGGATCGGGTCTAAACAAGCAAGGATAATAAGAATGAACCAAGCTAATATAATCTAAGCTAAAACAGGTTGGACCACGGTGATACAAAAAGAGATAAGTTGGGTGAATAGGGTCATATTCAGGTAGGCTAAGATGAGACTGGGTTGGACATATCAGGCCATGATGGCTTGGGACGAAACTGAATAAAATAAGGAAAAGTAAGGCGATGTAGGGGGTCACTATGGGGCAAAACAAGGTAGGCGGGCTCAGGATGGGACCAGTAAAGACTAAGCCGAGATAGATGGAACAGGCTTAATCAAGAGAGGTTGAGAGGGGTTGGGTTGGATGGGTCGATACAAGATGGGTGATCAATTCAGCAGAGGACATATTAGGCCGACTTAGACAAGCCACAATGAGTTGATATATAATGGGTCATACTAAGAGTGGTATGGACAGGTTAAGGTAGCCAAAATGGATCTAGTTAGGTTGGTAAAAATGGGTCAAGACTCCAGATAGGATAGGGTAGGTTGGGTAGGGTTTAGCCATGCCAAAAAGGATAGATCAAGCAAGTGTTGATGGTACTTGAAAATCGGATTGAATGGGGCGAGCTGAGCTAAGGATGACCACATTAGGTTGGGTCAGGTTAAGTTGGGATCATTAGTATGTGACAGCGGTGGTGGTTTAGTGGGTGGTTGACGTATGGTGAAATTGATACTCATCCAACCCTTGGCAACCCATGGCAACATGACCTATACTAACCCTCCTTAATTTATAACCTATTATTAGTTGATCTATATTAGCACATGCAAATTATTAACCGAACCCATCTACTACATAACCAATTTTCATGAATATATAGTTCATACATTATAACTAATCTAACCCATCGAGCACATCTAATTAGTAATTAGCATACATCTAATCGTAGGGACTTATATCCATGGCATGGACTCGGATATGAGAAAATTAGATTGTTGTTAGCATAATTTCATAAAAAGATAGTATGAAACATGAAAGTGTTAGGGATTTTTTTTTTGGTTAAAATGGTTGGTATATTACACAACCTCCTACACATATAGCAATGGATAGTCCAGTCTTTCATCAAAATCAACCGTGTTAAAGAATAAGAGGAGACTTTCAGCAAAATAACTAAAATGACAATAAACAAACAACCGAATCAAGATAAAGAGTAGAACTAAAAAGAAACAAGCAAACTTCAACCAAACAACACCACTTAAGCATATACTACCATCTTCAAACAATAGTGTTTCACCCAATATCCAGCCATAGATACATCCAAAGGCTTCAAAACAAGGCTTGTTGATTGTTCTTTTTTTTCCGATTACTTTAGTTAATAAATTATAAAGAAAGCTTGTTCATGTTCATAATGAGGCTTATGTTTAGTTTAGCTCATTATTCACTTTAGCTCCTTTTTTTCGATCACTCGGCCCACTCATCACAAAAGACATCATCATCATTAGGGCATCACAAGTGCCAAAAACAAATTCTAAAACACAAAGGAACATATGCGAGCTTGTTCAATGCTCATAACAAATCTAAAATGTCATTATAATAAGGGTATTCTAAACTGCTATAATGATCTTGAAGTTATTCTCATATAAGCATAACAATTTTAACAATGATCAATACTCAAATAAGACAATAACAAGGACACGAACTTGATGACCTAAAGCACAAGCTAGAAAGAGGAGGAGGGTTGAAGAAGGGCAACAAAGGGCAATGCGATCAGTGAGGCGCTGTGATTTATGGTTGGAATGACTATTGAAGCAAGGTCGATGAAGGGCAAAGAAATAATGAACAACACTTGACGACACACTAGAACTAGGGGATAGTGAAGGAGACCGCATGTTGTCGCTAGTTGTCAGAGATGTTGGGTTGTGGAGATTAGAAGTTGAACGATGTTCTATGAGCTAGGGCAGTGAGACTCAAGTCAAGAGTGAGTCTCCCAATCCTAGTTCCACCAACAAGCTAATTATAGAAAAATGGTGATGTACTATATGAGTAAAAGTCTAAGAGAAATCAATAATTGTGTTGTACTGAAAAATTAAAAGTGAATCTAAATAACTACTTTCAAAGTCAAAATAACTTGAATGACAAAGTGGGGATTCCAAAGAAAAATAATGTGTGGTCTAAGTTGCCAATTACAAAAGCAACTTTTTAAAAATAAAACTGTTAAACTTTATTTTTGGTAAGTATGAGAATGATAATTTATAATCTCTAAACTCTTATATATATATATATATATATGATTTGGGGCAGGTGTGGGCATGGTGACACCAAACCCATCCCTGCTTTTATACCCAAAATATTCTGTGAACATAAATCCATCTCGATCCTAATCCCAATAGAAAATTTCCAACAAAACCTCAGACCTGTGAAGGCTTTTGTCACCCGTCAGCTCAGAGCAAAGACTAATCTTCTATATTTTGTAAAATTGGGATCCCAACCGAACATTCTTGCCCTTTCCTACTTTCAAATAATTTTCTGATATAACCAGGCAATATCTTGCCCAAGAACTTAGATGATAACCTGAACAAAAATATACCTTGAGCTTAATTGATTGAGATGCACGTTCGACAGGTGTGACTAACTGGGCATCACAACGCTCTTCAATGAGGAAGAGGAATTGAAAGAATGTATCTTACATGATCCATTCAAATTACCCCAAGCTAGACCTAATCATTTCATATGTCAGAAAGCAAGCTGCGTTAGCAGGAACACTTCGACATATAGCTGGCCCAAAACCCTTGTACAAGCCTTTGGTCCCTTCTGCTGCCAATATCTTTCTGTAAGCATCGATATTTCCGGTGTACTTGGGCTTCTTGTAATCATCTACTTGAACGCAACTCTTTACCACATCTGCTGGGTACACAAAACCCCAGAAGGCTGCTCCACCTAAGCCTCCAGCTAAAATCAGAGAACCTCTTCCTAAACCTGAGGTATCTTTCCCGCCGGCCATTAATTGCTTCACGAGTTCGTATACACCAAACATGGCAGCATTTCCAGGTACTTCACGGGCCAATGTTGGGATTAGGCCCTTCAAGAGACCTTTTGCGCCTGCTTCTGATAATACGTGTCTGGCTACATCCATCGGTCCTCCATACTTAACTGCTACTGCGGCTGGGCCCGATCCAGCACCAGCTAGCGCACTCTGGGCTTGCAGCCTGTTGTCATCAAGAACAATGTTTATCAACCATACATTTTGTCTGCCACCCAAAAATGAAAAGCTACTCAAATTTGTATGCTTCTGGATGATTACCTGCACTTGATCAACTCTGTGGGGCAAGCCAGAAATGAGACTGCAACTCCAGCACCAGCACCAGCCACTACTTGCTGACCCACAGTTAGTGGTGCACCGGGTTCAGACCGTAGAAGTGTTTCCATTTGGCCCCTCACGCTGAAGAGGACAGCATTGAATGCAGCCACGGTAGCAAGGGGGGCACCCATACCTTTGAACAAGCCCCTTGGACCTTCTGCAGTTATTGTTTGCTTTACAGCATCCATCGCACCTGAATATTTAGGAGCTTGTCCTGGAAGTGGAGTAGGCTGGCTTTGAAGCTTCACCTTGATCGTATCAAAGGGATGGCCGACAATCAGCTGAGCAGCCCCTCCGAAGGTCCCGGCAGTTAGGTCTTTGGCTACGTCCCCCATCTGTACACGCAAATTGGTGAATATAGATACGCTGATGCTCCAATTAGGCGAATGGCTCCGGGATGAGCTTGACACTTGTAAAAGATCTCTGTTCCAATGCATACATAAAAGAGTCTCAAAATGTGAGCATAAATATCACAATCAGAATTGACATTCCAACTTCTGAGATGATAAAAATATTCACAGCTGTTATTGCTTTTCAACCATCTATACTCCAAACACACAACTCTCGTTGCATTTAGAATTCTACAGCAAGCAACTTATCAATCACAAGCAACAGCGACCAGGTAAGGTCAGCTACGGACAAGATACTTGGAGACAGGTACGTGTGTATGTATTAGGTAAGGTCAAATCTGCATCCAGCCCCTGCAGAACCAAACACGGGCGTCTCTAGATATGATATCAGAACAAAGTATCTCGCATCATTCCACACGCCTTGAAAATTACAGGTAGTGGAAGTTTTGGGCTTTTTATTCAGCTTGGTAACAGTTTAGTTATGACATCGCACGATTAAAATGGAAATGATAACCTTCTGGCATTTCACTCTGCGTTACCAGGAGATGAAGCATCAGGAAGATAGAGGAAATTAACTCGTGTATTCTCCATTATTAGTTCTGACATAAACCTAAGAAGTTTACCATGTGAACTGACGTTTACCAACCTTATATCAGTCTATACCTCTATGAATATGCTTTCAAGCATAAGATTTCCACCATGGACATTCTGAAAGCATTAAAATGCACCTAAAATCGTTGCAAAACTGAGAAAACTCCATGAAAATGGAGTAAGACTTGCGGAAGGAGAAGATGAAAACAGAGAAAATGGGAGAATCGTACATTGCATTACTGATGAATGATTGAATTACAGCTTAATATCTGGCTTTATACATGTCTTCCTATCCCTACCTGATTATACAACTAATTGCGTAACTGACCCAACAAAATAAAGCTGGCGTGCACACTTCTCTTTTGTCAACTCACACCAACTTGCCTAGTCTATACATCCAGGCTAACAACAATTGAGATTACCAGAATCGCTAACCACAATTATCACAAAAGAACACCAACATGTAACTAAATTTTCTTCTATAGGTTGTAAGAATCAAAGTTTATAACTTACTCCCTCCGTTCCACCAACATAATCCACTATTCTTTTTAAGTTTTCCGACCACTTTTCCTTCTATATCATCATTTCATATGCAGATTTAGATTTAGCATTTTTGGAGTTACTTATCAAGAATAATTATCCATAATAATCACTTATTTTGAAAATCTGTTAGACTCAAAGATTTCCAAAATAAGTGATTATCATAGATAACTATTCTTGATAAGGAACTCCAAACATAAACTTATTTGTCAGTGATCCTATAATAAAAATGCACATCAAATTGCGGCATAATAGTAAACGAATATATTAACTTCGCTACTTTTAGTAAGGTAAGTGGATATAATACTAAACCATGCTGAAGGGAGTAAAATTTCAAATTACAAGACACATTATTTCCCTGAAAATTTCAGTTAGACTTTTGATTGTCAGAACTTATTTTTCTTAGCTTCCCCTTGTTTTGCAAATCATTTGAGAAACCTAGCTGAAACTACAGGCACCCATCATGATGGATTGAAGCCATTCAACTTCAAACTACTCCACACCTTCGAGGCTTCAACAAAACCAATAGAGGAGGATAAGGGTAGAGATCAAATTTGCACCCATCAAGAAGAAGAAAATAATCAAATGACGTCATAAAGACGGCATAATTAGTAACTTCCGATCGGCGACCAAAACCAAAAAAATAAATTATAGCATACTATAGCTAACAATAGTCTACGTTTTATAAGTAAGAAATGAAACATATTGAAGTCTGGTTTATTGACCTACTTGAAATTTCATTTGAACATGAAGGAGGAACCGAATGGATTAAGAATGTTACCGGAACAGACTCTCAATCGACTAAAAATAAAAACACAGCAACAGCAGCTCCTTTGTTATAATCAACAATGCCTCCGCTGAATGCTGCTGCTACTTAATCCGAACAGCTTGATCTGAAACACAGTTACACTCATTTAAGAGATGAAATGAGATTGAACGAGAATTAGATCAGGAACCAATAAAGTAAAAATACCATCCCGGGACCGAAGCTACGAATCAAATAACGTTAAAAAGAAAATCGAAGTGCAATTACGAAAATCAAGGGAGAGTATTTTTCGATCTTTCAAGTTGAAGACTTTACTTTTTAACTATCTCTGATCGAATATGTGTCCTGGGTTATAAAGAGGAAAGTATAAAATAGAAAGGGGGAGGGGGGAACCGAAGTAACGAATGAATTCAGAGCCACAGGGAGGGTGTGGTGTTGGGATTTGGGTTAAAAGACAAATGAAATTAAAGAAAGAGAAGGGACGTGGGTGGAAATCGAACCAGACGAAGAAGATGAGGAATTTGAGACCACCAAAATCTAAATCGAATCGGTCACTCTCCTCGTCTCCTCTGCGCCAACCAATGTTACCAAACTACAACCGATTCGGCTATTGGGCAATTTGGCGTGGTCGATGAGTGGGTGGGGTGAGTAGGGTGACAATAAAGAGTAAGGGACAGAGAGGCGGTCGACCCTCGGAAATTTTTTGGGCTACAGACGCTGAAAGATTCTCCTTGAGATTCTGCTGCAGCCGTACAATTTTTATTTTTTTATTTTTTATTTTTATACAAAAAGGGCGAATGACCGAATGAGAGGCTAACTTCATTTGATAGATTATGGAGAAAAGGTGAATTAGGGAAGTAGTAATATTTATGATTTATTTTAATTCAGGAATAAATATTTTAAAATTTTTAATTAAGGAAAAAAGTTTATTTTCTGTTCCGAATAAGAAAATTCCAATCAAATTATCTATGGAGGTCACGGAAATTGAATAAACTATTATTATTATTATTATTATTATTATTATTATTATTATTATTATTATTATTATACTTTATATTTCATATTATAATCGGTATAATATAATTTGTAAATGACACACTTATATATTTCACGCAATTAATTATTTCAAAGTTAAAGATATTTAAAATTATAAGAAATCAAAACAATAAAAGCAAACATCTTAATAATTTAATATCTTCCTTTTTATCACATTAATTAGCCACGTAGCACAAAAAAATCAAAATAAATACTAATCAGGCATGTAATTATAACAAACAAAAAAAATCGATCAAAACAACCAAAAAAATTAAAAGAAAAGATCAAATACGATTTAAGTAACTTTTCATGCGCGAATTGTTCGTATTTAACCCTTTTACCGAAGAACTTTTGTGTTTAATCTCCTTCTTTCTTTTCTCGCTAACCATTTCTTACTCTTGTTCTCTACTCTTCTTCTTCCTTTCTTGTTCTTCTCAATATTACTTCGCCTTTTTAATTTTGAATTGAGTAAATTATTACCAAACTGGAACTATACGTTTGAGTTTATGGTTTTTAAAGGTTTTGGGTAAATGGTGTTTGATAAGACCGAAGGTTTTTTGTTCCAAATATCTTGATTTTCACCCAAAAAATGCTGAATCAATTGAAGATTTTTAAAGTACTAGGAAGAAAAGGAAGATTAGACGAGTGGAAGTGAAGCAGAGAATAAAATTTGAAGAACGGAAGAATTGTATAGCAGGTAACAACTCTTTATTTGTACTCTTCTATCCCCTAACTTCTTCCTCCTTCCATCCTCTTATCTGGAATGTGTTTGGCTTCATTCCTTCAAAAACAGGAAGTGGAATCTAAATTTTCCGATCTATTTTTTATGTCATCAATCTGTAAATTTAGCAGTGAAAACATTGATGCATTTTTTCTAGTAATTTTCCTTTATGGCAAACGAGAAAATTAATGTATTGTTTGATGCTACTACTAAAAGTAATTATATAAAATAAATACTTGTTTTGAAAATTTTTTAGCCTAAAAAATTACTAAAATAACTAATTATCTTACATAATTAATTTTAGTAAGTAGATTCAAACAAGGCATATACCGGTAAACTTCTCACTAGAGTTGAGTTTGTGGAGTAAATCAATATGTGAATCCTCAGTATCAAGAGCCACCGTGGCCGGCGAGAGTTGAAAGGACACGGGAAGAAAGAGATGGAAAGTGGAAAAGGTTAGAAGGAAGGATGTGCAGGATGTAGGGAGCAGAATCGGCGACATACATAAATGAAAGAAAACTGACAATGGATTGGGAATTAGCAGAAAGATTGAGTTGAAAATAGGCCGAAAGACGAGGAAGGAGAAAGACGAAGACTACTAGAAGTAGGAGGAGTTATTCGCGACCATTATGGACAATGGTTATCTGGTTTTGTGGGTAACATGGGCTTCGGTTCAATCACCACAGCTGAGCTTTGGGCTTTTTATCATGGCCTCTCTCTTCTTGCCCAGCTTGGGTATGATAAAGTTTACGTTGCTTCGGATTCTAAAGTCGTGGTCTCGCTTCTTTCTGGACGGTGCCCCCAATATCATCATCAACGGCCTTTGATTGAGGATGTTCAGCAGCTTATGACCTCTTTTTCTTTGTGCTTGATCTCTCACTCCTATAGGGAGATAAATAGTGTTGCTGATAGGCTTGCCCATATGGGACATAGTTCTTCTTTTGGTGTCTCCTTCCTTCCCACCCCTCCTTCAGAGGTGAAGGATTTATTACTTTTTGATCTCGTTGGTTCCTCGACACGTTTTGTCAGGGAACCCGTTTAGACTGTTCTCCTTGGGCTAACACCCTCCTTTGAATAAAAAAAAAAGACTACTAGAAGTAAACTCGGGGAGAATGGCTTGATTCGTGCCATTTGATTTTTTGTTGTTTTACTTATTTTTGTTATGATTTTGTATGTAATTATTAGAGCTGCCAATTGGGCAGGTCGGATCACTATCGAATCGGGTCAAATGGTAATTGGATCATATCAGTTTCGGATAATCTTGGATTATTTTATCAGACCGGTCCGGGTCAGGTTTGATTCGGATCAACTCAATATCGAATAATCTCGGGTCATTCTAAGTTCTCGGATCAGGTCAGGTTAAGATCAGATGGATTCAAATTTAGATAATTTTAGGTTATTCTAATTTTAGTTCAGGTTTGGATTGGGCTCAGGTGAGTTCAAATTATTATATTTTCGGGTTAAGTTTGGATTGAATTCGGGTTATTTTAGTTTTAAGTCATGCTTGTGCTATTTTATTTCTTTTTTTTTATTCCAAGATATTATTAAAGACTAATTATTTTGGGATCGTTTATTTCAATTGATCTTATTCAATTAAAAGCAAATTATTATATAGATTGTTTTGGGACCTTAGAATTTTTTGTCATTATTTCATCTTTGGAGATGTGTTTGATGTTTCAAATTTAAATGTTTTTAAATTCGATCACTTTTCTTTTTATGTTAAGGTATAATTTATAATTTAACTTCATTATTAGCTTGGTCATATCATTTTGAGTTCAAATACTATTTTAAGTGTATATTACATTTATATCTTGTACGATCCTTATATAATATTAATTTACAATAACCATTGATAATTGATAACAAATAAAGGCTTTTAAGGTTGTACTTCTCATATTATTTTTCAAATAGATTTATCACATCATATCAACATAATTTTAATAAATATAATGATGATGATAATAATAATAATAATAATAATAATAATAATAATAATAATAATAATACGAAAATAATTATAACAATAATAATAGTAATTAATGAATATCAATAATGAAAAAAAAATGACAGCACATTATCTTTTCTATATTTTTATTCGATCATATTAAGCTAAATTAAATAAAAATTAAATAAAGGACCAATTAATATTAACTTCTTACTATTTAACATATTTGATGTAATAAAAACATTAATCTTTAATTTTTATAATGAATAATTAACATCCTCACTTTAGATTTTTCCTTCTTTCCTATGATGTTGTAGGTCTTATATTGTTAGGTATAGATACTAACATATAGTGTTTAAGGCTACAAATTGTTATTTATGTATACTTATAATAGAATTGATAAAACTTTTCCCTTATTTGATTGGATTTTATTTATGATGTAATCTTTCTTTATATATATATATATATATATATATATATACTTTTACATAATTGTTTCAAATATTTTAAATATTAGAATTAATATTATTGATAACTACATTTTGAATAACTGAATAGACTATGATTATGTAATATTTGTTTTAATCGACAACAACAATTGGTTCTTATCATAGATGTTGTTTGGATGTTGGTCACTAGATCATGGACTGGAAGACTTTGTTGAAACTTTTAATGGACTTGATAAATCAAAAAATATTGGATATCATATTAGTTGTAGCCTATAGGGCATGTTCTATAGTCACCAAGCTTAATATTGTAATAATTAGTTTTTAACTCAAACATCATATTGTATTATTAATTAGTTGGGGTAATTAATAATTCAAGCTTATTTTTTTAGGTTAGTGTATTCATTTGGTTTCAACTGTTTAGTTGGACTATGTATTATATTATTCTTCTATAAGCTAAAATGATCCTTAACAATTTCTATTGCATAGGATTGAAGTTATATATTTTGTATTTGGTTTAGCCTAGGGTTGAAAGAAATCATATGTATTTGGTTCAACCCAAGCTATATACTGAAGCTATATATTAAAGATTTGTTCTTCTTATGCCATTTAGAATTGGCAGAGTTATGCATTCAATTTAGTAAATGAAGGTTACATGCCATTGGTTTTTCTTCTCTCTTCTCTTCGTCTCTTTTTCAACAATGTTGTGTGAGTGAAATAATACCAATGATGCTTGAATAAAATATCTATCTTCAATATTATTCCATAGCTTGAGTTGGGAAAGGTTTATAGTAGAGGATGTTTCTTCCTATTATCTCCAATTCTTCAATGTTATTTTAAACTCACTTTGGTAATGAGTTGAACTTGATGAATGTTTTCTATATTTGTGATTTTTTCTTCAAATATCTTCATCATTACAAGAATATTGACAATATTTATATCACATATATATCACTACAAGTATGTTCTAATATTTGATAAATTGGATTATGATGTTGGATTTACAAGCAGTCATAATACCTTGACATTCCCAAGTTGAGTAGATGATAAGAATATATCACTTAAGTTGGTAAACTTGAGTAGTGTCACCCATGTTTGATAAGAATATATATGGGGGTGTATTTAGTGAAAACTACTACTTATAATGAGAATTGAGAACCATTAATTTCATAGAACAATTATGGTAGTTTCATAAAACTATTACACTAGGTTCATCAACTAAAATGAGTATTTTTCCTTAATAACTTCAAGTAGTTTAATAAGCTAAGACAAGTAGTTTCATTAGGAATTTAGAGTATTATGAATATTCTATAATGACTAGTTTCATAATATTAAATGAGCAATGTCATTAGAAACTTAAAGTAGTTCCATTAGAAACTTAGAATACTTTTACAAGCTGAAATAAGTTATTTTATTAGCCGAGCTGATAGTTTCATAATCTAAAGCATGTAGTTTTATTAGAATCTTAACCTAGTTTCATAATTTAAAATTAGTAGTTTCATTAGAACCTTATAGTAGTCTTATAGATCAAAATGAATAATTTCATTATAAACTTAGAAAGGCTTTTATTGATAGAAATTAGTAGTTTCATTATAAACTTAAATTAGTTTCATAGATAGAAACTAGCAATTGTCTTACATTCATAGAGCAGTTTCGTAGTTTCATAAACCTAGTGGAGTAGTTCAATTAGAAATTAGAGTAGTTTCATTTGTAGTATAGAAATACTAGCTTACTTTAATAAGCTGACATTAATAGTGTAATTAGAAACCTAAAGTCATTTCATATATTTTACATGTCATTGTTGTATCTTAATACTTAGATTGTGTGGGGTGTGTGTGTACAAGTAAAATCAAGTTTACTTTATTAGTTAAGCATCAAAATAGTGATATACTTTTTCAATAAAATAATTTTTAGTTTGGTATTAAATCAATACCCACATGTAATACCCCATTTATATAAACCCTGATTTAGATACCTTAATTTAAAATTTTATTATTATGTATAATTAAGTGTAAATTAAATTAGGGTTAGATAACAATAATCAAAATAATAATAATAATAATAACAACAACAATCATAATAATAGTAGCAATAGTAGTATTAGTAGTAGTAGTAGTAGTAATGATGATGATGATGATGATAATACTAGTAATAATAATATAGTGAGTTTGGATAGGACAATTATATATTACATATTTGTATCATCTAATGTCTTTTCTTTTTGAGGTGAGAATAGTATTTAATGTGGGATAATATGTTGTTAGGTTGTGTGATTTATGAAGGTTAGCATCAAGTGGATGCTTATATTTTGATGTCGAAGCTTACGTTTTGATGTTTTGTGGAAAGTGTTACCCCCAAGGATCGGTAGGTAAGGGATTGGAAACAAATTTTGGCTGATCATCTTACATACAATGGTAGAATGTAGATTGCATCTACTCATTCCATTTTGCTTTAGCCATCATATCTTATCTTTTGTAGAAACTTTTGGATATTAGAGCTAATTTGAATTGGTTCAGTTGTACAGATTTTGTTTTGTTAGTAGACCTACCAACATGTGGTAAGCCAAATACATGTTGATCTTCTAGGAAGATAGAAGTGTCAATTATTTAGTATTTTGATACTAAAGCTACCAACATGTAGTAAACTCAAGTTTTTTATTAGTTTAGGTACACCAGGTAAACTAAGTGTTGGATGTGTGCATTTTGAGTGTAACACCCCCAAAATTCACTACTGAAAAATTTCGTTAATTAAAAGAAAATTAACGGAAGCAAATTAATAAAACGTGAACTTTGGGAGTATTACCGCCACACTTAGTACCAGACCGGTTCACTTATACCGTTCCAGTACCAAGTGCTAAGGCTAAGAACAATGAAATACAATTTGAAAGAAATTCAACATACATAAATCAGAGTAGCGCATCAAATCGTTTACAAGAATAACATCTACCAATGATGGTTACTTAAACAGCATTAGCATTAAAAACCAGGAGTTTAAAAGAGAAAGAGAAAATCCTAACGATACCGGATAACTCCTTACTCTCTTTCCCGTATCCCACTTGAGTAGCACCTGAAAATACCTACAAGGGCACTGCCCATTGAATAGGCAGGGGCCCCATAAAGGGAATCCCTTCAGTACTACGGTAATGAGTAATCCTTTAATATCACACTTAAAGACAGGCCCGCATACGGCACATAATGCAAGCTACATACATAAATAATGAGAGATGCATACATAATAATAACATACATAATAATTTATAAGTCACGATCGATACTTTTGGGCCTTAAGCCATGTCATAGTGTAAAATCGATATATTCGGGCCTTAAGCCATTATTCCGTCATCATTCAATCAATCTCATATTTTATATCCATGTGAGTACGAGAACCCCACTATTATAGCCGGTGGACCGGAAGTAAACACACAGGGCAGAACGCCTCTGACCACTATTATTGCCGGTGGACCGAAAGGTAAACACACATGGCAGATCGCACCTGACCACTATTATTTGCCGGTGGATCAGTCTGGCCCCAACTCACATGGTGTTCCACTATAAGTGATTAGTATTTTTCCATAACTTTATTCACATACAATACTGGTTTTATTGAGCTCGGGACCCCCACTATTATTACCGATGGACCAAAATATATATAAAATCATCATCCAGGGCACAACGCTCTTGGCCACTATTATAACCGGTGGACCGAGGTATATAAAGAATCATCATCCAAGGCACAATGCTCCTGGCCACTATTATAACCGGTGGCCCGGGATATATAAAGAATCATCATCCAGGGCACAACGCTCCTGGCCACTATTATAACCGGTGGACCGGTACTCAATATCATAATCATCTGGGCCCGGCTCATTAATATTCCACTTTCAATAATAGTATCTTTCCTTTCTTTAATCAGCACACCAATCATATTTATTTGCCTCGGACGGGAGATCAATAACCCAGGACACAAATGTACACCGGTCGTACCGGTGCATATCAGCTACTCAGTACCCTTCAACCATGAACCCAAGGACACAAAGGTACCCTGGTCGTACTGGTGCATAAAGCTAACTCAGTACCCTACTGACAAGGACACCTAATCCATAAGTATGCATACCCCCTAACTAGGTCCGTAGAGCTAGAAAGAGTAAGATATAGGGCCTGGCTGGGGTACAAAGGCACACCAGCAAATACCTGAATAATCGTGGACTAAACCACGTCCTTAGGGTAGCGACCCCTAAGGAGTCACCATTCCAGGTCTCGAGGTCTTTCACTTTAAGTATTAGTGTCTTAATTTAAAGTGATCACGAAAAGCACGATAATCAGATACTTGTTTACTTTCAATCGTTCCGATATCATTAATCATTTATTATTCAGATGATTATCCAGGATATAACAGGGAAATCATTAAGGCCATGCTAATTATCAAATACTCTTACTTGGCTAATCAGCATTATTGAATCATAGTATAATGTTCCACAATCTCAAAGACATGTTAGGTACAAATTAATCATTTACCCCTTTCTTATATAATTGCTAAGTCATCATTTCCTTACTTGGTAAATTACCATATTACCCTTTAGGTTGCATGATTACCAAATTACCCCTTATCCAATTTAGGTTATCAAGTTGTCTCCTACACTTTTTAGATCACCATTCACCCCTCATAATTGCTACACTTAACATATCTCCCCTTTAGTTGGTTAGATTACCGAGTTGCCCTTCTCCTTTGTTATAATTACTAAATTACCCTTGTGATGGATAAACTACCAAATCACCCTCCTTCATTATCATGATTACTATTTTGCCCCTTTAGTTGGTTAAATAATTATCACTTTACCCTTTAATCGGCTAAATTACCAAATTGCCCCTTTAGTTGGATAAATTACCAAATTGCCCTTCTCCTTTATCATAATTACCATTTTACCCCTCTCAATTATTTTAATTGCAATTTTACCCTTTTTAATTATCATAAATCCCAAATTACCCATCTTCATAATTACAAATATTAATTTACCCTTCTTCATAATTATAATTACAAATTTTACCCTTCTCTATATTTATGATTATTAATCTACCCTTCTCCATCTTTATAATTACCATATTACCCTTCTCCATTATTATCATTGCCATTTTACTCATCTTAATTATTATACTTACCATTTTACCCTTTTCAATTATCATAAATCCCAAATTACCCTTCTTCATAATTACAAATATTAATTTACCCTTCTTCATATATAATTACCATATTGCCCTTCTCCATTGCTAAAATTACCATAATGCACTTTAATTTGTTAATTTACCAAATTGCCCTTCTCTATTATCATAATTATCCAATTACCCCTTTTTAATCATACTTTAATTATTAATTTATCCTTTGTCATTATCATTATTACCAAGTTACCCCTTACTACCGGGTTTACCATAATATCCTTTTATTTACAAAATTACTCTTCTACCCCTTACTTTCAAATTACCACAATATCCTTTTATTTACAAAATTACCACAATACCCTTTTTATTTATAAAATTACCATAACACTCCTTTTATTTTACAAATTACTATTTTACCCTTTCACATCCAAAATTACCATCTTTATCTTTCCTTACATAATTACCATTTTGCCCTTCTTTTCCAAAATTACCATATTACCCCTTTACTTATAAATTACCATTTCGCCATTCACTTATACAATTACCATATTACCACTTACTTATGAAATTACTATTTTGCCCCTCTACTTCCAAAATTTGCCATAATTCCCATTTACTTGAAAAATTACCATAATGCCCTCCTTCATCCAAAATTACTATTTTACCCCTACTTCCAAAATTACCATTCTTACCACTTACTTATAAAATTACTATATTGCCCCTAGACTCCAAAATTACCGCTTTATCCTTTTCTCCAAAAATTACCATAATACCCCTTTACTGATAAAATTATCATTTGGCCATTTAATCATAAAATTACCATATTATTCTTTTATCTCAAAAATTACCATAATACCCTTCTTTCTCACAACTTACAATTTTATCCTTTTACTTATAAATTATCATTTAACCCCTTTCTTTTTAAATTACCAAATTACCCTTTTACTTATAAAATTGCCGAAATACCCTTTTCACTTATAAAATTTCCACTCAACCCCCTTTATTCACCATTTTTATGAATTTACCATCACTACATAAAATAATGATATTAGTACTTCATTCTTATCATCTAAGTCCACCACCTTGTCATTATTCAACATAATACTCATTAGCAACTACATATATTATATCACATACTTTACAAGCATATCATTAAAATACCCTTAGACAATAATATTATTCATGGATTAGCAACATAATATATCATAAACAAGCATTTAACATTTCCATCAATAATCAACCTCTTCCTTAATTATCATACCTACACATGGCACAAAGGCTATCATGCTTTTCCTTTTTATCAAGCAATATAAGCAACCATATATATATATCATGCTAAGCACACAAACCATGCATAAAATCATACTAAATCCCTAATGTGCTAGCATACGTTTTTCCATGTATTTAAGGGAGGATTAACGGTTACCTTAATCCTGCAAAATATCAAATCTTACCAAGCATAATTAGCAACTCAACACCTAAAAATAATATCCATCATTATTATGTTAGAAATAAGAAACTAAAATGATAAGACTTTATAAAAATTTATTTAATAATAAAACGCTTAACTTAAAATACTATTATACCTTAAAGATTAGCCAAATAAATTTCAAAATGAAGGGGGAGCTCACGCTGCATGAACAGCGTGAGTCTCATGCAAAATAATGGGGTGAAAAGGGTCGAATGGGGTAAGGTAGAAGGGAGGAGGAGATGGTTCGGTCTAGTGTCTTTAGGCTAGAAAAGAAGGTGGGTGGGGGAGGTTTCTAGGTAAGGGAATGGTGCAGGAGTGAAGAGGGGATGTAGGTGGTGGCTGGGGATGGTTTCACGGCGGCAGAAGGTGGCGGCGAGGCGGCAAAGTTGGCTGCCAAAATGGGTCGAGGTGGAGGGGCTGAGAAGGAAGGAAAAGATGAGGGAAAAATGAAGAGGTTCAAGGGCTGTTTTCGGATAACTGATGCATGGCTGTGGTAGAGGGGGTTGCAGGGTGTCGAACGGTGGGTTGGGTGGCGGCAGAGGTGGCCGGACGGCGGCGGAAGTGGTGATTGTAGGTGGCTCGGCGGTAAGTAGAAAAACGGGGAGAAAAAGGAAGAGGTGGAGAAGGGAGGAAGTGTAGGCTCGAGGGGGCGGCGTGGGGGTGCAGGGCAGTAGGGGGTGGTGGCAGTAGGTGGCGTAGGGCTGGGTGCGGCGGTTAGAACGGTGGTTGGTGGCGGCGTGGAGAGAAAACAGAAAAAAAATGGGGAAGAAGGAAGGAGATAAGAGGGAGCTCGGGGGAAGGAGAAGGGCTCAAAAATGAGGGGAATGAAGGGCTGGGGAGATGGAGAAAAAGAAGAGGGAGAAGAGAGGGGCAGGGGCTAGCCGGCGAGAGGACAAAGGGTGGCAGGTGGTGGTCGGTTGGCAGGGGAAAAGAGGGAAGAAGAAGGAAAGGGAGAGGGGCACGCGGGGTGTGGTCCAAGAGCCGGTTTGGCTCGAAAAAGGAAAGAAAATGATGGGGGAAGAGAGAGAGAGTAGTAGGGGCAGGTGTGGTGGCAGGTGGTGGTCGGGCGTGCATGGAGGACAGGAGCAGGTCGGGGCGTGGGAGAAGAAGAGGCTGGGCAGCTGGACCGGCGTAAGAAAAGAAAGAAAGAAAAAAAGATAAGCCGGCCGGTCCAGAGAAAAAAGAAGGAGGGACGGGCGTGCAAGGAGGAGAATCGGGCCTGTGGCCCAGCGCGCAAGGTGGGTTGGTCAGGCCGGGCAGCCCAAGGGAGGAGGAAAAAAAAAGAAAAAGGAAAAGAAGAAGGAGGAAGAAAGGGAAAAAGGGTAAAGAGGAATGGGAAAATAGGGAAAAATAAAATAATTTAATTTATAAAATCATAAAATGTAATATTCTTGATAAATTATTTAGTTTAATAATTTAATTCATCATAATCTAATATATTAGTTTAAAAAGGATAAAGTTGGTAAAATATTAGTTTGGAAAATTATTTAAATAAAACAATATGATAAATAGCAAAATATTTATTTTTAATTTATTAAATTCTCTTATCCAAATTTACATACTCTAAAATCTATAAAATAATTAAAATAAATAATTTTAAAAGCTATTTTTATTTCAAATAAAAGTTATTTATTAAAATATAGGTTTTCGAAATTTTTGGGGGATTACATTAAGGCTTTTCAAAAACTTATACGGTGCTTTTGATGCTTTTTTTTTTTGTGTTTTGGGTTATAGATGTTGGATATATTTAAATTATTATTATTATTATTAGTAGTAGTAGTAGTAATAGTAGTAGTAGTAGTAGTAGTAGTAGTAGTAGTAGTAGTAGTAATAGTATTATTATTATTATTATTATTATTATTATTATTATTATTATTATTATTATTATTATTATCTTATGGTGCTTTTTAAGGTTTGCATACTTGTGTATTGGGTTAAACATGTACTTGATTTGCTTATATCATGCCTTTTGAGGCTTATATATTTGTGTTTTTGCGCTATCGATGTGGAAATGTACATTTTAATGCTTTTTAAGTGGTTATATGGTGTCTTTTAAAGCTTTTATATTTGTAACTTGATTTTAAAGTGTTGAATGTATTTGCAGTATTATTATCTTATGGTGCTACATGGAAGTGAACTAATATTTAGATGACATATTAGGGTTTTTCATTTTCCCTCTACTTTTATTTCTATACTTCAATATTAATATCAATGGATATTGTACTTGTATATACATAAGAAGTGATATCAACTTTAAGAAAGTATATTATTTCTAGATTTTGATATAAGTACTAGTATAGAATAGTTTTACATAATATTATTTCTAGATTTTGATGTAAATACTAGTATGGACTAGTTACACATCTATATTATTTTATATTTTATGAAGCTTGGGAAAACTTAAGTAATGAGTTAATGTTAATTTTCGGGTAGTATCAGGTTAAACCTTTATAGATTTATAATTTTTTGGGTAATATCGGGTTTCGGATAAATGATGGATCGGGTCGGGTAATTTTGGATTTATTATTTTTCAGGTTATATCGGGCTTCGAGTAAGTATTGAGTCGGGTCGGGTTTATTTCAAACTTATGATTCCTTGGGTCATATCGGATATCAGATATGTATCGGATTAGGAAGTTTCAGGCTCCTAATTTTTCAGATAAATCATATCAGATTTTGGACGGATCGAGTCAGTATTCGTCAAATTTTTTAGGTCGGGTCAACTTTTGCCAGCTCTAGTAATTATTGTAAGGGAGAGAATGGAATATATTAGGTTTTTAATTTGTTTCTTTAATTATTTTAAATTTTAGTATGATTAGTTTTATCTTTAATATAGCTTAGTCGTGCACCTGATATACTAACTAATATAAAATACAAGAGATGAATAAAATACATAAATCTTATATACATGGTATATTACACATAGTATAAAATACATAAATAATATTATTTTATTCAATTATAGCTAATCAGCTATATATGGGAATTCCTCAAGTGAAGCAATCTTGAAAACATCTCTTCCTTAATTAAAATTTTAAAAATTTTTGTTTCTAAATTGGTGTAAATTCTAAATGTTTCTTCCTTAATTTATATTTTTCTCAATAAATTATACCATTATTCTAGCTAGTGTTTGGCATGCCAAAATCTAGCCTCTAATTTAACCTGATATTAATAAGTTGTTCATTTGGTAAGAAATTTTTTTATCAATTGATAACCTAGTTTTTAAAATTAAAAAAATAATAAATTTTAGTTTATTATAAGCTTATTTTTCATAATATTTTCATTATTAACCTTATATATATATATAAATTATCTTTCAACATTTTTACATTAGTTGTACTAGTTTTGTTTTGACACTTATAGGGTTATTTTGATAAATAGTTTCAGGCTCATACAATACCTCTTAAATCATATTTTTTAATATTTATACTAATTTTATTATATTTGAATTTAAGAAGAAGAAGACTTAAAATAATCAAAATACAAAAGCTACATATCAATCTACCTAATAGGCTACCTTATCAGCTAGTTTACCAAATAAAGTAATACATCGGTTTAGGTATTAATAACTTTTCTGTGTAAATTATAACACTTATCATAATAATGTATCAAAGCATGTACTTCATTCAAATAACTTATTATGTTTAAATAAATTATTGGTCTGTCAACCCTATCTATGTTAGTCTTAATTTATCTGTTCTTTTGAATATCTCTCAACATAATATTATATCCATTAACGGATTTGCATTTTATTTATTTTAAAAAATATTGTTGATTTAACATGTACATTTAACTGTAAAACATCATTATTTGACATTTATTGTAATCCCCCAAAATTTTAAAAAACCTATAATTTAATAAATGACTTTTATTTGGGATAAATTAGCTTTTAAATCTATTTAATTTAATTATTTTATGGATTTTGAGTATATAAAATTGGGTATAAATATTTAATAAATTAAAATAAATATCTTGCTATTTTATTACACTCTTATTATTTGAATAATTTTTCAAACCATTATTTTACTAAAATTATCCTTTTAAACCCTTATATATTAATTAAATTAAATTAAATTATTACCCAAAAATATTGTATTTTATTATTTTATGAATTAAATGATTTTATTTCATTCCATTTCCCCTTTTCTTTTTCCTTTTTCCCTTCTTCCCTTTTTCCCTTTTTTCTTCTCCTTTTTCTCTTTTCTTTCTTCTCCTTTTTTTCTTTCCTTGGGCCGCCAACTGACCTGGCTCCCCCACCCTCCTGCGTGCTGGGCCGTAGGTCCACTCTTCTCCCCTCTCCTTCTCCAGCGTCATTAGCCCAAGCCGCCCCTCCCTCCTTCCTTTTTCTTTCCTTTCTTCCCCGACCAGGCCGGCCCGCCTCTTTTTTTCTTCGGCCACCCGTCGCACCAGCCCCCTCTCCTTTCTTCTTTCCTTCTTCCTCTTCCTCTTTCCCCAACGAGAATCCCGACCACCCCACCATCTCCGCCGCCCAACCTGCAACCCTCTCCCCCTACTGCTTCCCCTTATCTCTCTCGCTCTCTCTCTCATCGTTTCTTACCTTATCCTGGCCCCACCATCTCACCCTTCCCCCATGCCCTATCATCCCTCTTATTCTCCCTCTCCCTGCAACTCCCATTCCCCTACCACCCTACCGCTGCCCTCGAGCCACGCTATCCCCTCCTCTCTCTCCTTCTTCTTTTTCTTCTTCCCTTCTTGTTCCATTCGGCCATTTTCTCGAGCCTCACATGCCTTCCCCGACCTCCTTTTCTCCCTTTCTTCTCCTCCCATCTCTCACCTTGTTTTTACTTTGCCACCCCATTCCGCCACTACCGCTGCCTCACCAGCCACCTAAACCACCCCTTTCCACCCTCTACCTCACCCCGAACGATCACATCACCCATCGAGCCACCCCGCAGCCTCCTTCCTCCTCTCTTCTTTTTCTCTCTTTCCCTCCCTTCTCGGCAACTACCCTGTATAGCCCCAATCCACTGTCGTTCCACCACCTCTACCGCCACCTGAGCCACCACAATAATCCTTGCAACCCCCTCTGCCACCCCCAAACCTCCTTTGGCAGAAACCACCACCCACAAGCCTTCATTTTCCCTCTCCCTTTTCCTTCCTCCTCATCCCCTCCATCTCGACCCATCTCGACAGCACCACTTCGCAGCCTTGCTGCCGCCGCCACCACCCTTATCCATCGTCAACCCATCCCCGACCACCACCTACACCCCTCCCCACCTCTGCATCCTTCCCTTGCCTTAAATCCTCCCCCACATGCCCTTTTTCTTAGCCTAAAAACCCTAACCTGAAAATGCCCATTTTTCCTCTTTTCACCACCTTCTAGCCCCTCCCCCCTCCTTTGTTTGCATGCAGCTCATCCTGCATGAGCAGTATGAGCTGCTTCCTTTCTTGATTTAGTTGGGTAATAATTTTTAAGGTATAATACTATTTTGATTAAAGTATTTGATTAATTAAGCATTATAAAGTTTTATAGTTTCATTTTTATTATTTCTAACATAATAAACCTTGATATTATTTTTAGGTATTGGTTTTAATAATCAAAGATTGAACCTTTAACCGGAATACCGGTAAGGTTCGTTTTTGCATAAATCAATGTAATTGTTTAATCCCACTTAAACACATGGATTAACGTATGTTAGCACATTAAGATTTTTAATATGTTATTATGCTTAATATATATTGTTTAATATCATATGCGTAGTTTCTTGTGATGTTTGATAAAAAGAAGCATGTTAGGTTATATGTTATGTGTGGGAATATTGTTTGAGCTAAGAGTTTGGTTGCTAATGAAAATGTTAAGTATTATCCATGTTGAATTATGCTATTGTGATCTTTAATGCATAGTTAATATTTTTTGAGCCTTAAGGGTATTTTAGTAATGTATCTTGCACAGGAATACGGCCTAGTATATGTATGGGTGCTAATAAGTATTATATTAAATATGAGAGTTGTAGATGAAGTATTAATGTTAATATTTTATGTAGTAATGATAATTTAATGTAAGTGGTGTACTATAGGGGCAAAATGGTAATTTTAATTAAAAAGGGGTATTATGGTAATTTTGGAGGTAAGGAAAAAGTGGTAATTTTGTAATTAAAGAGAAAAGGGGTAATTTTGGAATTAAAGGATAAATTGGTAATGTTATAACTCAAGGGTAAAATGGTAATTTCATGATTAAAGGGGTAAAATGGTAATTTTATAATTAAAGGGGTAAAATGGTAATTTTGTGATTAAAGGGCAAAATGGAAAATTTGTGATTGAAGGGCAAAGTGGTAATTTTGTAATAAAAGGGTAAAATGGTAATTTCAAAATTAAAGGGGTAAAATGGTAATTTTGGGAATGGAAGGGTGTTATGGTAAATTTTGGAAGTTAAGGGGTAAAATGATGAATTTAAAAGTAAAAGGGAAAAATGGTAATTTTATAATTAAAAGGAGTAAAGTGGAAATTGAAAATAAGTAACTTGGTAATTATAGTAATAGAGAAGGACAATTTGGTAATTTAAATAACTAAAGGGTAATTTGGTAAAGTTGATAATGGAGAAGGGTAGTTTGGTAATTATGATCATATAAAAGGGTAATTTAACCAACTAGAGGGTAATTTGGTAAAGTTGATAATGGAGAAGGGTAGTTGGTAATTATAATCATATAAAAGGGTAATTTGGTAATTTAACCAACTAGAGGGTTATTTGGTAATTTTGATAATGGAGAAGGGTAGTTTGGTAATTATGATAATAGAGAATGGTAATTGGGTGATTGACGAAATAAAAGGGATAATTTGGTAATTAGATAATGAGAAAGGGTAATTTGGTAAATTGACCAATCAAGGGCAATTTATTAATTATAATAAAGGAAAAAGGATAAAGTGGTAATCTAACCAACCAAATGGAAAATATATTAAGTGTAACAGTTATGAAGGAGGAGTAGTGACCTAATAAGTATAGGAGATAGCTCGGTAACCTAAACCAAGTAAGGGTGTAGCTAAGGCCGAATGTGTGATATGTGTCCTACATGCTTTGGATGTCCTATATAATTATATGTCGTGTTCTATATGCTATTATCTTAACTATTTCATGTGTGGCACGGCTTGGAAAAGAGGTATGTTCATGTGCCCTCTTTTGGTATATGCTAATATGGATATGTCGTAAGTTATGATGTGATGTGATCTGGCCCTTTAGGACAAGCATGCTAGGATAATTAATGTGGTGATGTGGGATGGAGGCATGAAAAAGAGAAATGGGAGAGAAAGATAACCAAGGGGAAGCAAGTTGGCTAACGTAGGTAAGGATGCCCTAAATAATCTATGATCCATGAGTGGATGAGTAAAAGGGGACATAAATAAAATGAAAGAGTGGGAGAATTGAGGGTTTGTATGGGATGGTTAGAGTCCGCATGGGGGTAAATTTTACGTATGGAAAGTTGCATCGGGATGTGAGGAAGGTAATATAAGTGTCGTTTGGGTGTTTGGGGCCTTCGAGCGAAAAATAGTACGTGGGACAACATAAGGGTGCGTAGGAGACTAAGCTAGGGCTGGGAGGAAAACCTAATGTGAGAAAGTGGACGAAAAAGGAAATAATAAAAATAAACAAGGATGAGTGGAGTAGAAAGTGAGGGTTGGATCTAAGGGTCGTGACGTGTAGGGTGTTGAAATAGTTTGGGATGTGCAAGGTAGAGAAGGATGGGCCACATAGGCCCAGATTAGGGTTTTTGGAGAAAACACTAGAGTAAGGCGGTGAGTGGGCTTGGCACACACACTTAAGAGTCGGGCTCTCGGTGTGAGAAAGTGGATTAAGGGAAGGATGTCGAGGTGAGTTAGGAGGTGCAGAAGTCTCAAGATATGGGACGAACCCTCCTGAGAGGATAAGTGTGGATATAGTTAGCCATGCATGTCAAGGGTGAAATACTTTCGATTAAGATATGATTAAGATACTAATAGCTTAAAGAGGAAGATGTTGAGCCGGACCCAGACCGGTCCACCGGCAAATAATAGTGGCCAGGGCCGGGGTGCCAGGCATGACCGGTCCACCAGCGAATGATAGTGGCCAGGTGCATTTTGCCCTGCATGACCGTTCCACTGGCTATAATAGTGGGGGATTCTATGCTCAACAAACCAAACGTAAAAACAATAAGACATGGGGAAGACACTAATTACTTATAATGGAACACCTTGTGAGTCGAGGCCAGACCGGTCCAGCGGCGAATAATAGTGGCCAAGAGCGTCTTACCCTACATAACCGGTCCACTAGCGAATAGTAGTAGCTAGGAGCATTTTGCCCTGCATGACTGGTCCACCGGCTATAATAGTAGGGTTGCCGCACTCACATGGGCATTTATAATTGGAGATGATTGATTAATGATGGACTAATGGCCTTAAGGCCCCTAAAAGTATCGATTATTCATTATGGCCTATTAATATTTGGTTGACTTGTTAAGTATGCGAATGGACGAAAGTGAATGTTATGTATACACCATTAATATCTTATTAACTCGTTGAATATGTGAATGTATGGATCTGAATATTATGTTTATATATGTCGTTATGTATGGATATAGTAGTACATCATGTGTTACATTGCGTGCCTACTTTTAAGTGTGTTTTTAAAAGGTTACTCAATATCGTAGTATTGAAAGGTTCCATTCGTAGGGCCCCTGCTTATTCGATGGTCAGTGTCCCTTACAGGTCGTTTTTACGTGCTATTCAAGTAGGCCTCGGGAAAGAGCGTAAGGAACTATCCGGAACTGTTAGGGTTTTACTCTGTCTCCTTTACACTCACAATTTCAATGTATTCGTTGTTTTGTAACCACCCCTTGATGGATTATATTTACTTGCGCTACTCTGATTTAATTATTAGTTGAGTTTCTCGTAATTTGTATTTTTCTCCTTTAGCCTTAGCACTTGGTACTGGAATGGTATGAATGAACCGGTCTGGTACTAAGTGTGGCAATAATATCCCCAGAATTCACGGTTTGTTATTTTACTTCCACTAATTTTCTTTTAATTAAATAAAATTTTTTAGTAGTGAATTTTGGGGGTATTACATTTATGACATATAAATGATATTATACATTTAACTATATCAATAACATATCAATCAATATATAATTATTTAATTGGCTGATAAAAGATTTGTATGGTAAACTAAGTATTAAAATGATGATGATATGAAGTATTGTATGTTAATGCTTTTGGGTATGTATTTTAATATTTGTTTATTTTCCTAAAATTCATTTATAGTATATATTGAGATAGAAGGTAAAGACAATTTTGAATCATACAAAGAGTGATATTTCAAGCAATTGAAATCAACGATTAAAATAGATATAATATAATTATCAAACTGAGCTTTATTGTTGTATTGCTATGTTTCACTCATGCATATAACATTATATGGACACAGTTTTAAATATACTACAACTCTTAATTAAATAGTATATGACATTTTCTAAATAATAAATTTATTATAAAGTTCATTAGATGGTAAGATCCACAACTTAAATTATATAAAATTACACGTTAATTAGTTCTATTTTTAAATTAAGGTGTATATAATTGTTCATTTTAGGCAATTTTTAAAATATAAATTTACTTTGGAGTTATTGCATGATAAAATTTTATGTGACTAGTTAATTAATATATATTCATAATATTTACAAAAATCACAAATATTATATAAGAAAAATGCCTTGATCATGAATTTTATGCCCCGCAAAATTAGGAAAGCTTAATTTTTTGACAAAAAAATATTTTTAACTAATTAGGACATGATTTGGATATATAAAATTATAGCATTGATGTTAAATAACCATACTATTTATTCAAAATACATATAATTTGGATCATTAATAATTTAATATACAATTGACGTTTGATGATACTATTATAGCATATCAAAGACATCAACCTTTGATATCCATATTCCAATGTTATATATTGATACTATTAAGAAAATATAATACTACAAAACCAAATGATGATACTACTGCATGTATTGTTTATGTTAGAATCATTGGATGTCGGTAGTTTTATACTACACGTTTTAACCGGAATTAGTGAATTCAAATACTTATTATATTACCTTCGTGTATGCATAATCATCTATATATGTTATGAATGAAGTATACATTGATATGCAATTAATTGGTACTAGCGGCACATTATGTAATTACCTTACGTTATACTATTTATTCTATATACAAATTGACCTTATGTATATCCCAAAACAAACTTGAAACTAAATTTCCATATAACTTAATAAAATGATCTAAACTAAAATTTTCACCGTCTAAATGTGCTACAATAGTTGACATATGCCATCCAAATGCTACAAAATACATGTATATTTATGAGCATATATAGGGAAAAAAATATGTAATTATTTCTCTTTATAAATTATCAACATTATAAGAGCATGATTCAAATCTTAACAGTAACAAAATAGTAGAATTGTATATTTTCTCCCGTATTTTGTTATGGGGTCTTATATTTGTTCAAGTACCTCACTATAGGAGGAGGATGAATGAGATTTGATTGCAGATGAACAACATGGTAGATGAAGCCATGACCGATAGTGACCATCTGTTGTTCCATGCCCCTATATACTTTCCTATACGTTGAAAAAAAAAATATTAAATTTGGCCCGACTAAGATCCGCAGCAATGACAAGAGGTATTTTTTTAGATTTATATTAAATAAATAAATAAATAAAATCCCTTAAGCTATCTATATGCTAATGTATTTATTTATTTATTCTTATTTAATTTCTTGTAATGGTGCAGAAACTCTAATATGTCACCTCAACTACTTACCTACTCCACTAAACTTGCCTATAATAAATTAATTCGATATAATTATTAGCTAAAACTCGTCTCTACATTAGTATATTTTGTTAGCAATATACTTAAAGTGAATATTATTCATCATTATATATATATATATATAATTTTGTTTAATTTCTCTCCATGCTCCAAATCTCATCGCAAGATAAGGCTTTTCGAAAACTACATTTTTCTTAACTAAGCTACTCCTATAATCCTCCATTTTATACGAATACGATTCCTAATATCCCTTCTAAGGGATATGATGTCAGAGCATTAGTTATAATCGTAGCAATCAAACACACTCAGTTTGCTACGATTATAATATAGCACGCTGGCTATCATATAAAACAAACAATGAAGAAAACTTAAAAATCGATCAACGATCAAATTAAAAGTGCTTGCAAGCCATTTAAAGCCATTTAAGTAGAATACGGGTTTATATTTCATTTAACAAAGCCTATATTTTAATCTACCTATCAAAATTAGTTATTTAAGATAATTATTTATTTTAAAAAATTAGACTAAAAAATTTCTAAAATAAAGAATTATCTTACATAACTACTTTTGACAACTCCAAATAAGTTTAAAAAGTTGCGCAATATTTTCTCCGTTTTATCATTATTTTTTTTTAAAAGATAAGAAAAACCTAAAAATGACTTTTCTTCCATAATGATGGGTGTATTTTGTGAGTCCAATAGAAGTTGATTGTTACCATTTATGTAATACCCCGTATATTTAAATTCAATTTTATTAAGCTTAATTATTTTATTAGCGTAATTTGATGTAAATATTTAATTATTTTAATTTCAATTCGTTTTATGGATTTATCAACGATTTTGATTTCATATTTGAATTTAATTAATTATTATCGTTGCGGATCATTCTAGATAAATTCGTTCACAATTATAATTTTCTTATATTCATATGATTTCGATTTCCAATTAAAAATATATATTTCTGTTCGTGTAAAGTTTTAGACATTTCGTCGATTATTTCTCTTGTGTGTTTGAAACACATTTATTGCAATTATTCTGATTCTTGTATTTTCACTCTTTTTGAACTCTTCAAAATTTGTGGATCGATCTAAACATAATTTTGAGTTCATCCATCCATTCTATTCATTCATATTTCTCCCTTTCTTTCCGAATCGCCAAATTAAGGAAAAATTCATTTACGTGATTAGACGATTTTAGCCGTTTTTGCTATTTTTAATCCGTTGGTCATCAAATAAGTTCTAAGACCAAATATTTTATATATTTGATTTTATAAAAATATTCTGCATCAATACGTGATAATTTGAACTCCTATTATTCATTTTGTAAATTTACAAAAAAACGTGTTTCCGCAACTTACCCGTTTTTGTCGTTTTTGATCATTTTCTATCCATCAAGGATCAAACCTACTCCGATACTTAATATTTTTTTATATATTTGAGTTTCTAAGATTATTCCGAACATTTTAATAAATTTTTATAATTTTTAGAATTCAAGTGATATTTTTCCCAATGAATGTTCATTATTAGACTTTCTTACAATTTAATTAATTAAAATAAATTGTAACCAATCCTCTAACTAATATTCCAATCCTAACTAGTCTCCTAAGCAAAACAAATCAGATTTGTAGCTTGGTTACATTTCTCCCAACCAAAAAGTGCAACTAGTACCATAATCATGATTTTATGACATTTCTCTTACACACTCAACCATAGCTTATCATCTCTCTTACGCCCCTAATCCTAGCACTCAAGTGAGGCCAAAGTCAAACCAAAAACTCAATCCACACTCCACCATATCAAATCCTACTCTATCTTTGCCAAATCGTGTGTTCCTATCTCAAAACGTACATAAAATCATGGATTGTAGTAGAGTGCAAAGTTTATTACTTTCCAACTTACAACAACTCGTTCTCTCTCTCTAGTTATCCATTTCCTTTGGTTTTTGTTTCTATGGAAAGATTGCATTGCATATTAAAAATCCATATAATTTAAATCCCTGAAGTCGAACTCCTTCAAGCTTATTCATAACCAAACTTTTGCTTCCCGACCAGCTTCACAAAATCAGCAAATGTGATTTTTTTTGGTGACTTCCAGCATCTTTTACGAGTCGACCTTGCTTCCTCTACCCTATATTCTTGTTTTTTATTTTTCCTTGCATGTTATACCTCATATATAGATCCTTCTTACCAAGGAAATCGTTCCCCTACCCTCTCATTTTTCCTCTCCTATCTGCCTTGCCGAGCATCCTTGGAGTTTTTGCTGCAGTGGTTAAGTGGGTTGCAGTAGAGATTTCGTGCCTTTCATCCCTTCTTCTCTCCTTGGTTTCCTCCCCTTTAACCCTCCAAAACCTTAATCCATCAATCCTTTGTGTTTATTGATTGTTTTGTGGTGGTTTTCAAGCCTCCCTATTCAATAGTAATATTTTTATATTTCACTTCTTCCATTCTAATTCCTTTCCTTCCCATTTTTGTTATTTATTGAATTTGGTTTATCTAAATCATTTACCTTATATTCTTAAAGGAGACCATGTGAGTTTAGAGAAGGAATTGCTAGATTCCTTGTTTTAGCTTTACTAATGAGCTTAGGAGTTTTGGTAACAAAACAAACCTTCAGAAATAGGATTTTGTGCTAGGTGTATTATATGTTCTCTTATGTGTGGATAGCCTTATTTTAATTATAAGCATGAAATAATATCTTGAAAAATATTGTATGACATGAGTATGTTTCTATCTTATGTGCTTAAGTATGAATATCTAATGAGAAGATGGTTTGTGTGATTCTTTTTATATGTTTATACCTACTAGAAAGGTGATGAATATTTAGTGAAGAAGTGATGAATGTTCAATAGAGTAGTGCTGAATTTATAGTATAGTCGTGATGAATATGCTTGGATCCAAGTAGTTTAGCTCTCGTCCCTACTATTTTATCTGTGCTTTGGTTGTTTGAAATTTATCTAAGTATTTCCCTATATGTATAATAGTGTATAGAAGCTAGGTTATGAGTTTTGGATCAGTTAGAGTTGAAATGAAACTTTTATAAGGCTTGGACATATTCAACCATGGGTACATTGGGCAATACAGATTGTTTTTGAAAGTTTTAAGTGGACCATTGTCTTCATTGGGTCTTTTACATAAAATTTGGTATATGATATGTTAGGATTTGATGTTGTTTAGAGTAAGTTATGAATTTTAGAAGCTTAAGGTAATTTTTGGTGAATAAAGACATTTTGAGACCTAATTGAATATTATTCTAATACAAGAATTTATAATGTATAATTCTAATACTTGGGTGACATTGATGAGTAGACTTAGAGACCTTAATTAAAACAATTCATTAAGTAAGAAAAAAAAAGAGATATTGTGGGTGCATTGAGGAATCTTAATATTTTATCTTATTTTCCTATTGATATTTCATCCTAAGAAAATATTTGGTTTAGTGTAATATCTTTTAGCATGAAATACACCTCTCTTTCTCAATTTGCTTAGCTAGCTTTGGATTTAGGTAAGTCATTACTTACCTTACTCATGATAGAATCTCGATTTATGTCTGCTTGAAGTGGAAGATGATGATGATGCTTATCGATTATTTAATTATGTCAAGCACATGCTATGTTCTATATGGTAATTTTATGAGTGTATGAATTTATAGCCTCAATGCAACACATGTTAATATGATGCTTGAATATTGTATGTGTGTAAGTGTGTCAAGGGTTGAGTATGGATTGAAATTGTATGATGCCTTGTGCTGTATTTTATGCCATGGACTTATTCGGCTTTAATGCCCTTAAAATTATTTGGCTTTAATGCCCTTTGAATCGGTTCGGCTTTAATGTCCTTGGAATTGATCGGCTTTAATGCTACTTGGGTTGGTTCGGCTTTCATGCCGCTTGGAATGGTTTGGCTTTAATGCCCTTAGAATCGGTTCGGCTTTAATGCCACTTGGAATGGTTCGGCTTTAATGCCGCTTGAAATTTATTGGCTTTAATGCCGTTTGGCTTTAATGCCACTTGAAATTGATATAATAATGGAAATTCGTTGTATTGATGGATATGAGCTAAGTGCTGTTATGTGGGCCTGATTTATGATTAGCTAAATCCTTGAATAAAATATTAATCACTTAAAGTGAAAGATCTTGAGTTGGGACTTGTATCACTCGGTGTAGTTATCCGAGTTAGGTTTGGTATTCACTTGGTACCATTCCGGTGTTTTTCTATTCTGTGATCCCGGGTGCCTTACGAGGTATGGAGATGCCCTCTTCTACTCTATAGGTGTCTCGATATATTTCGGCCCTATAGGGGGTATGCATACTTAAGTGATTAGGTGTCCTATTTATTGGTGGTCTGGTTACGTTTCTGGGTGGGCCAGCTAGGGCTAGTACCGTTCGAGTACTAGATTAGTCGCTATAATATCTTCAAGTCTCCATCCTCAAGTTAATATAATAAATTAATTGTGATCACGATGATAAAATATAATAACCAATGGAGCCCATCTACCAATACATTCATATTACGTTATTTTATGCTTGAAGGTTGAGTTTTGTATTCTCAATTAACATATATATATGTAAGCATGATATTATCTTGTTATTATATGTTCTATTGCTTTCTTTGCATAGACCTTGCACTTAATGCTATCTCTTTAGGATAGTTGTGTTACTTAGTATGAGATGCGTACTGATACTAAACTTTTGTAGACGTTGTGTCGCAGATATATAATGATGATCCTGCTAACTTTGAGGATGTTCTTCAAGCGGAGTGATGTGGGTTTATACCCCCGGGGTTAGGGCGTAGAGTTATTTCTATCCGAGGTCGCACATGTTATGTGCCTTAGATTTTGGATATCTCTTTTGGACTCTTCATCTCTTTTAACCCCCTTATCTCTTTTGGATATTATATTTATTTGGAGCATGTACTCTAAACTATGTTATTATGTGTAAATTATTCAAGTCTTTTGCTATTTATATCTACTTCCGTAAGTTTTGATTTATTTGATGTAAAGTTTTTGCCTTGCGCGTAGTATGAGAAAGGTATGGACTAGACTCGTGTTATGTGTGGCGGTAACACCTGTTATATTATGTTAATGCTTTCGTTTATAAATTAAAAAAAATTGTAGTAAATTTTGGGTGTTACAATCACGGTATGACGCGTGTTGCATGCCATTAATGCATTTCATCTCCTCTTAATTTCTCAAGCCACAAAAAACATTAATAAAATATCTTAAATAGTACCATTCAGCACTACCTAGAGGGACATAAAAAAAAAATATCTAATAGACATCTTTGTTTGCCTCTGTTTCCATGCCCTAATACTTTTATACCAAACAAATTTTATAGAAAATTATGCATAAGTTAATTCCCGACCTCTGGATAATCCCCATTTGCTTTCATCCAAGCAAAAACATACTTTGCTTCATTGATTATGATCAAGAACATATCAATCAGATAAAAGTTTTTTATTTTAAAAAAAATGCTTTTCTCATTAGGAAGATGAAAGTCTAACCTCAAAACTTATGGATCCCTAAATTGAATCTTATTTATGAATAAACTCCATGATGCCTTATATGATGTGATATGCCTACAACCATAGTCCATTTAGGCTTCATCAGCATCTTTTTCTCCTTCATCATCACTCACACTTCCATAATGGCACAAACAATTATTTTAAATCTTTTTTTATATTAGTTATCAAATAAATGTCATCCATTCCTTGAAAATAGTAACTCTATACAAAATATTATTTACAACCAATTTATAAATTTTCATTCATTATTAAATATATTTCAATGAATACATTTTAATATCTATTTATGCTTATTATATTTGGGCTAAACTTTTTTATATAAAAAAAAAGTCATGTTAGGGGTAATTTATTATATAAAAAATAAAGTAGTTTTGAAAAAGTAAGACCTATTTTTTATTTATACCCTCACTTTTTCTCTTTCACCTTTTATATATTTATTAATATGATGTTTTCCAACAAACAATGTATTTGTAATATTAGGGTGAATTAAATTAACTTCTATGAGAGACTGAAAAATACTAAGATGACTATTTCTATTATGGAGGGAGTTATTATCATCCATTCACAAAAAAAAAAAAAAAAATTGCATCGTGCAACCATATGCACCCAACAAGATATGTATGGTGTTATATTGTCTTATATGCTATTTTATCTTATGAATTAATTATTATTATGAACCCATCAACAACACACATGCGCCTATATATATTAAAAAAACACTCATATTTTCCAAAAGAAAAAAAAATATAGACCTCTTTTATATTATGAACGCATGACTTATAAAATATGAATGCTCATCTTAAATAAACTATAAATACACATCTTACAATACACACACATCTTAGATAATATAAATACATAATTTATAAAATATAAATAAATACACATCGTATATACTATAAACACATATTTTACTCAATATATATAAATACACATAAAAAAATATAAACACACATATTAAATAATTAAAATAAAAATATACATTTTAATAAAATAAATCCAAAAAAGTTTTTTTTCCTTGTTAGATGTGCATTCTTATAAATAGATTCATATAATACATATACTAGGTATGGTTGCATATAAAATAAAATAAGATCATATGTTTGTTATATGCATATGGGTGTACCAAGCAAGGATTGCATAAAAAATAACATACTTGCAAATGATTGATTTTTTATTTCAAACTAAATTTTAACTATGCAAAGAAATCTATTTCATTTTAATAAACGATACCATTTTTAATATATAATATTTCAAAATGATATTAGTAATTTAGTGATTATTATCAATTGCTACAATATACAACCATTTTTTATAATTAATAATTTTGAGCTAATATACTTTTTGTTTGTTCTAAAATAAATATTAATTAAAATAATGACTATATTATGAAATATATAATCCTTTACAAATAATTTAAGAATACAAATATAACATTATATAAATATTATGGATAGCATAAGTTCGATATTTTGTTGAATTTTTTACTCTAGCAACTTTCGTATCTTTAAAAAAAATTAAAAATATTTATTCATTTATTGTAATATCCTATAAATATATATATATATTTAACTTCATAAATAATGCCATGATATGACTTCTAACATAATCATTCATCCGCTATAAGATCAATGAGACAGATGTCAATATAGTTAACAAGTACTTCCGTTTTATAGTACAAGATATTTGTATAGTTTAAGATAAATCTAGCCTCTTGATTATTACTAAAATATAATAAATAAAAATATAATTATTATATTATTATGTAAATATATTTTATATTAATTAAGCTTATTAAAAGAAATAAACATTTTGGATAGTATTCTAATAAGGAATGGATTTTTTCAAAAAAAAAAATTTATTAAGAAATAAGAGTTTTGAAAATTTTAATTTTATTGGAACTCGGTGCAAAGTCGCTAGAATGAGTTTAAAAAATTTATTTTTATGTATTTACATTGTATAAATATATGATAAAATAATTTAAATTTCTCATCTATATATATATAAAAACGGAGTTGTCTAGCATACAATAAATAGACAAATTTTCCCGCCTAAACTATATCAATTATTACTAATCATTAATTACTGTTGTCATACATTATTGCTAATTATTGTTATTACTAATTAATAAGATGGAATAATTAATATAACTATTTATTAATATAATATAACTATTCATCTCCTATGTGCATTAAATGTGTATAACTATTTATTTACTGCACATATGTCAAACAATTAATTTTAATAAAGTATTAACTATATATTTTCTAATCAAATATTTTCTTAATTAATTATCCGAACATATACAGAAAACTATTCATTTCCTGCGTATTAATTGAATTGTCCGACTATTCATCTCTTGCATATTAATATATAAATAATTAATACACCAAAGTGCATATTAATTTGCTTCATATGCATATATCTATTAATATAATGCGACTATTTATCTCCTATGTGTAGCAAATGCATATAATTATTCATTTGTTGTATATATGTCGAACAACTAATTTTAATAATGTATTAATCAAATTTTTTTTAATTAATTACCTGAACATATGCGATCAACTATTAATTTCCTGTGTATTAATAGAATTGTCAAACTATTCATATCCTACATATTAATATATAAATAATTGATAAATAATTAATACACCAAATAAAGTACATAAACCAGTCGACCAACACATATACATCTGCTGCCATTAATATAATGCAACTAGCAAATACATATAACTAATTTTAATGAAGTATTATTTTTTTTCTTTTTTTTAAGGTTAGATCAACATCAATCAAATATGATGATAATAATAATAATAATAATAATAATAATAATAGTAATAATAATTGTTTATAAAAATAATTTTATTATTTATTATTAATAATATGACTATTATTATTTATATAACTATAATAATTATAACTATTAATATAACTAATACTAATATAATTATTCATATAATTTTGATAATTACTATTATCATAATTTATAATATAATAATGATAATTATTATTATGATAATAATGAATATTAATATCATTGATTATTACTATTATGAATATTATCATGATTAATAATATAATTATTATTAAAAAAACTAATAAGAGAATGACAACATTGGTTATTATATAAAAATAGAGTTGTTTGGCAGACGATATAAAGACAAATTTTTCTGCCTAAACTATACCTATTCTTACTAATCATATATTATCATTGTCATATATTATTACTAAATAATAAGGTTAAATAAATGATGAAATACTCCTGCGTATTAATTGATTTGTCAAACTATTCATCTCCTACGCTGCATAACAACAAAATGATATTCATCTCCTACGTATTAATTGAGATATTCATCTATTATACATATATCGAACAACACATATTAATCAAGAATTTTCTTAATTAATTATCTAAAAATATGCAGCCAACTATTCATCTCCAGCGTATTAATTGAGTTGTAAAACTCCTGAATATATGAATATAACTATTCATCTGTTGCACATATGTCGAACAACACATATTAATCAAGTTTTTTCTTAATTAATTATTTGAACATATACAGCAAACTATTCATCTCTTGCATATTAATTGAATTGTCAAACTAATAAATATATGAATGTAACTATTCATCTTATGCGAACAACAAATTCATATAACTATTCATCTTCTGTCATTAATACAGCATAACTATTCATATTCTACATGTAATAAATGCATATAACTATTCATCTGCTGCAATACATAATAATTAAGTATTTTATTAATTAATAACTTGGACATATACAGTCAACTATTCATCTCATATTAATTAAATTGTTAAACTATTCATCTCTTATATAATAATATATAAATAATTAATAGACCATGCATTGCACGGGGAAATATAACTAGTACTAGATTATATCTAACTTGTATGTAATTAATAAATGAGATAATTCAGAAGTAAGAAATAATAAACCAGCTATTACACCAAACCAACCAAGCCTTGTGATGCAAACCATTTTTCCATCTGGCCGGATCTTTTCCTTATGTTCTTCATCCCTGTCTCCGATGTCCGTAACTCATCCTCCTCTTCTTCTCTTTCGCTCATCTTATTCAACTCGCTTCAGTTCTCTCTGGTCATCTTCTTCACTTCGAACATCTTCCTTGTTACTGGATGATAAATTCTCCTGACATTACTTCGACTCTAGATGTTCGAAATCAGTTAGAAGATGATGACGATGATGGGTGAGTGTTATTTTGCCGAACATTATTAATTTCAAACAAATTATATACGATTCTAGGGCCCCATTTTGATGGGTATTATTGCAATTTTTAATTTTAAGGTTCGAATTGGAATTCTAATTTTAGGGGTTCGATTTTAGGATTTTAATTTCAAAGCCTCGATTGTGTATGTTTCTTATTCTTTACTGCTGGGTTTCATAGATTAATTGATATTTGTTACCAATTATATTTTATATTTTCTTTAGCGTTTGAGGACAAACAGTTTTGAGTAAATTATGAGGAAATAACAGAATATCGACCAAGCGGCAAGGGATGTTGAACAGATGGAGAAAACGTTGAAGGAGGAGAGAAAAGGTTGAAGTAGGAGAACAGCTTACAGAAGAGGAAGGGGCAATAAGCGACATTTGTTTGAAGCTTTGGGTTCTAATCATCTATGTTAAACAACGGTTTAACTTACTTTAGGTTTAGTATATTGTATAGATTTTAATTATTGTATTATATATATATATATATACACATATGGCATAATAATACATAAAAATGAGTTTTTTAATTGATTATGGCGACTTAGTTACCAAAGTTTCCTTAAATTTGAAAAACTTTGAAATATTTATTTCTTTTTTGAAAACTAAATAACATTCATTTCTCATTGAAAAATAATATGTAATATTCATTTCCATAGGTGTATTTAACTCTATTATTATAATATCAATTTTAATATTTATATTAATATTTATTGGAAGATTTTGGCAATCAAAATTTACTTTAAAATATATAGATCTGGATGGTTTATGTTATTTGAAAAGATGAGTACTAAACAAAGAAATTTATAAATAAAGTGGGGAAATTTAACTTGAAACAAAATTTAGCATCCCGTGAACCTAATAAAAAAAACTCATTACTTAGCTTCTAGAAAAAAAAACTATTTTCATTCATATATATATATATATGCCAATAAATTGGTCTTTGGTCTATCTTTAACCTTTTTTTTATTATTAAAAAAGAGTATAAGTAATAGGACCAAACATGGTCTTAACTTATACTTATATAATAGTTGTTAAATATTTCAATGTGTCAAATACACGAACATTAGTATAACATAAAACTTTACATATCTATTATTAATTTCACTATTCCATTTAAGTGATAATTGATTTTTCTAATCTAAGTATACAATTTTCACTACTATACATATAGAATCATATCATTTCGCGATAACGTCAATTAATGCTCTTAATTTCAACTTATTAATTTTCAATAAAAAAATAATAGTATTCCTTTAAAATCTAATATTTGTGATTAATTTTGACATAGCAAATAACACAACCTCCCCATAATGTTAACACAAAATAATAGAAGCTATTACTAACTTTCTAATTCAATAGAAGAAGATAACTATTAGGGTGTGTTTGGGGATTTTTTCAAACTCTAATGTATAGTTGTTTATCAACCATATTTTTTAAAAGTTCATTCAAATTTTAGTGAATTTATGTTCTAAATAAGTTAGAAAAGTCAAGTGCAACAACTATTAGTCAAAAGCTGAAGCTTACCCAAACATCACTTAGCGATCAACATTATTGATAACATAGTTATTAAAAATAAATGTATATGTTCATAATAATCTAATAAAATATAATATGTATTTTGAGAATGTTCTTACCGACATCACTTTTTAAGTAACTCAGTTTAATTGGATCTTTTCTTTGCCAAACCATCAAATATGCAAAATACCCCCAAAAAATTTTTCTATTTTGATCTCAATCTCTTATCTACTAACCAACTATTCTTGTGAAACACATCCTTGACTATTCAAAAATAAGTTTTGACAAATCACTCATTTAGAGAGTCTTTAATATGGACAATGAGGTGGAAAAATACAACCCAATATGCCTCTTACATATTATTTTTAAATATGAGGAAAATATTTTTAGATAATATCCCAATCTAAATTAAAATATACAACTTTTTGGAATATTTTTCTCCACTTGATTTTTAGATAATTGTAATACTCCGTATTTTTAATTTTAATTTTATTAAGCTTAATTATTTTATTATCATAATTTGATGTAAACATTCAATTATTTTAATTTCGATTCGTTTTATGAATTTATCGACGATTTCAACTTCATAATCAAATTTAATGAATCGGTGTTGTTGTGGATCATTCTAGATAAATTCGTTCACAATTATGATTTTATTATATTCATATGATTTCGATTTTCGGTTAAAAATATGTATTTCCGTTCTTTCTCATATTTTGATTTTAATATTATAGATTTTTTTTCGATTATAACTTCGTCATATGATTATGAGTTTGTTTTGGAGTTATATTTTGTTAATGAAGTATATTATTTAAATTATAAAATTTTTATTTAAAATAGTCAAATTTATTTTAATAATTTTATCTGTAGAAAATATTTCCAACTTTAAATTTATTCATTTCTGAAGTCGTTAAGATCTTCTGAAAGTTTTAAATTAAAAAGAATTTCGGAGCTTATTTATGAATTTCTTTCTGAAATTATTTTTCTTCAGTTTTACCCTTTTTGATTTGAGGAAGAGCAATTTCAGAAATTATTTAAATTAGTCTCGGTTTATTAGAATTTAACTTAAATATTTTCTTATATGTTTTTAAATATTATTTCAAGGTCTTATAATGTATTTTCGTAAATAATACAGACTTTTACGTTCATTGGTAAATTCTTCCGAAAATACTTCCAAAATTTTTTATATAGCTCTTATATCAATTTTAAGCCTTTGAATCCTTTTAAAATAATTTTTCGTTTAATAACTTTTAGATAAAATTTTCCAATAATAATTTTAGATATTTAGTATGTTAGTATATACTTGCACTTGTAAAAAAAAAAATTAAAATGCCGACCGATTCCCCATATTCCCGCTTCCTTTTCCTTTTCTCTCTTCTTCCCCCACTTTTCTCTTCCTCTTTCCCATCGGTTCCCTATTCTACACCCAAACCCAACCTCACCTCCTTCTCCCTGCTCCTCCACGCCAGCCGACCTCCATCCACCGCCGGCCACAACTACAACCGACCGCCGCAGCAAGGAGCAGCCTCACGTAGTAGTGACAGCCGGAGCATGTGGTGCCGCTGTCCGGCCAAGGCGAGCCTCGCTGGCTGCCAGCGAATTGTCTTTGACCTCCGGTGAAGCTTCTTCGGCCTTCAATTGTCCCGATTTGTTAGCTTCGTTTGGTATAAATTTCTGAAAACCCTAACCCTTGTTTTGATTAATTGAGTATGAATTAACTTATGATAAGCTAAATTGATTGTGTAATTATGTATAGATATGTTGTATGATTGATTTAGAGTAGTTAATTGTAGTGTATTTGGTTGATTTGTAAAAATTGGATTTGTGGCTGAGTTATGTCCGAATTTTTCGGATTTGTCGAATTAAGCTATTTTGGTTAAATTGATTTTACAATACGCCGTAAAATATATCTAATTTCATGCTGGAACCATCAATTTGATAAATTTAGGTATGCATACTTAAGTGATTATGTAACACCCCGAGTCGACACGACCATACGGGGGCTACCTTAGAGCACTTTCGGATTGATCGGCTGGCCCCACAGATCAACACGAGTCCTTTCAGTACGCTTTGTCCTCACTCACGCACTTCCCGAGAAATTTTCAGAAATTTTCCAAAACTTCCCAAGAGGTCACCCATCCTAAAATTGCTCCACGACCAGCACGCTTAACTGTGGAGTTCTTAAGATAGAATCACCAAAAGGATGGTATACCATGTTGATATAAGTAGCCATATCAATCCTTACAACACTCCGCTCAATTTGGGGTATTACATTCACCCCCACTCAAAGAACGCAACGTCCTCGTTGTGCCTCAACCAATGACTGTCTCAATACAGTTCATCCCAAGAATCGTCCCGCTAGGTGATTGACTTGGCTCATCCAAGTTCAGCTCACGGTCGCGGTTTCGCTCTGATACCATTTGTAACACCCGAGTCGATACGACCATGCGGGGGATACCTTGGAGCACTTTCGGATTGATCGGCTAGCCCCACAAATCAACACGAGTCCTTTCAGCACGCTTTGTCCTCACTCACGCACTTCCCGAAAAATTTTCAGAAAATTTCTAAAACTTCCCAGGAGGTCACCCATCCTAAAATTGCTCCACGGCCAGCACGCTTTACTGTGAAGTTCTTAGGATGGAATCACCAAAAGGATGGTATACCATGTTGATATAAGTAGCCATATCAATCCTTATAACACTCTGCTCAATTTGGGATATTACATATTAGGTGTCCTATTTATTGGTGGTCTGGTTACATTTCTAGGTGGGCCGATTAGGGCTAGTACTGTTCGAGTACTAGATTAGTTGTTACGATCTCTTTGAGTATCTGTCTTTAAGATAATATAATTAAATGGTGGTGATGACAATAAAAGGAATAAATAATGAATTTTTCTCGCTAACTCACGGGCTTTATATTTATTTATCCTATTCATGTCTCTTGGTTGTTTTCCTTACATTAGTGATACTATATGATATATGTTCGTACCTAATTATCATATAATCTATTATTAAAATAGCATGTAAGTTTTATGTGTAGAATGATACCTTCTAGGGTAGTGTGCACTACTTAGTATGTGATCATGATTTTCTTGTATGCTTGTACCTTATGTATTCTCATGTCTAGTCATGTATCATGAGTATGAGTTTGTGACACCATGTTCTATTGTATGTATCATATGTATAATCGAGCATAAGTTATTATATGAGTAGAATGGTGTATGTATTGTATGTGTATATAATTGAGCATGAATTATTGTATGAGTGGAATGGGATATGTATCACATGTATAATTAAGTATGATTATTGTAAGATAAACATTGTCATAACTTATGTGTATTCTGTTTCCTTCCATGAGTTAGGTAGTCATGATTTACTCAGTACTGGACTCGTACTGATGCTACCTTAGTTGAATGAGTCTTGTAATGATCCACTAATGGTGGGGGAGCAGACCTCTTGTGCATATTTGAGATCAGATATTATTTTTGGGTGGAAGGTTTGGCTTGAGAAAGTAGGCAATTCGGAGTTTGATCCCTCGAAATTCGTCCTTAATTATCTGTATTCATTTTTTGAAGTTTCAAATGTTGTATTAAAATTTTAAGGGTGTTGTATTTAAATTTTAATTCTCATTACTTTGATAAGCTTTTAAAAATCCAGAACTATTTCATAGGTTTCCGCTGGTTTATTCAGCGATGAGCTTATTTAGTGAAACTGTTCACTTGCCATCTGCCTATGGATATTTTTTTTGTGGGAGTTTGTCTTCAAGCCATAGATATTAGTTGAATTTTGTTAGGCAGGTTTTAGCTTTGCATCTAGCATGAGATAGATGGTAGACATTTATCTTACGTTAGGTGTAGCGGTAACATTCCCCAAATTGTATTTAGCTTCCACATTATTCTCTTAAATGAAAAATTTTTTAGGAGTGAAATTTGGGGGTGTTACAATAATAGCCTGATATATAATATGATGAATGTCTTTTCCATCTTTATTATCTTATAGTATAGGGAAGAATCACTACTATATAATTAGGATTTAATAACAACTATTTTAGAAATTTAATAACGATTCTAAATTGTTATCAAATAATCACATGTCGTTGAAGTTTTAATAATGGTTACATAACTGTGATAAACAAAACCCTAAAAACGAGTTGAAGATAACAATTTTCAGTAAATAAAAAAAAACATTTATCAAAACCAACTTCTAATAACAGTTCTTGCCTAGAAGCGTTATTAAATTCTGGTTTTGATGATATTTTTTGACATAACCATTACTTAAAAACCTACAAATTCATATAAATCGAAACATAACGAGGAATACACATAACGATAAAAAGAAGCGTGAGGGAGTTGAACCATCATAGTTCTCAATGGAACTACATACCACACACTCCATGGTATTTTAGTTTTCAAAATGTTAAAAAAATGCCATAATCTCACATCTATAACAAGATGGAGTAGAACTTTGAGACAGAAGATGAGCTATAACGTAAATAAACAAAGGGGCTAAGACAAAACATATAAACAAACGGAGCCATTGAGATCGAGTCTTTGAACAAAGGAATCCAAACGAAAGCAAGGAGCAAGAATAATGGATTGAAATACCAAAATCAACCACAAACCTCAACAAAACTAGGTTTGAGACAAATTCGAGAGAATCCAACCACACCTCCAAAGCTCACAACAATCCCTTGCTAGTTTCTCCTAGTATTCCTGATCTTGTAGTACCGCAATATAATAATTTTCTACTCTCATTCATATAGTTGGACACCCTAAACTATTTGTTTACATATTATACTATACATCAAGCTTTTGACAATAAGAGCCCTATAGTTAACTATCAAACTATGTTACATCAATTATGTACCAACCCAAAAGTGGTCAGGTTTGATGACAAGTATTGATTTCATTCATTGAAGCTAATTACATAAATTAAAATGAAACACTATTTTTTTAAACATCTTGATCATTAGATGTACGCTAAATTTTTTTATTAGGTTACTCATTCAATACTTATAAAGAAAATATAGCATGATACTTTATCAAAATGTGTTTTACCTCATATAGGCTCTAGATTTCAATCTATCATTTGTCTTGACCATATTAGAAGATATTGACAATTCTTTGGACCATGTTAACAGATATCAGACATTTTAACACATAATCAAGTCACTAACAAGCAAACATAAATCAAAATGTTTGACGAAGGATCATTATTATTGAAGCATAAGCAACTTATGTCACTATGTAGAAAGATAAAGTTTATTACTTGTTTCTTTTTATGTCAAGCCATCCATGCAATGTTAACTAATTTTCTGAAAGTAGTTGGATCATTATTGAAGCATAAACAACTCTCGACCAATGGATTCGTGTTTTGAACTGAACAAGTGCTGTTGTTACACATGTCCAAATCTTAAGAAAATGTGTTCAACATGTTAGGGGGGGGGGTCTCAGGAGACATCAGAAGCGAAGGGTAATAACCTTGGCGCCGATCACATATCGATAAAAAAAGAAAAAGAAAAAAAAGGATACCTGTCCGTTTCTAACAGTAATGATGAATCCGTTGTTAATGGAACACTATCACAATGATGGTGCATGCATGCCATTGCCGTAGGTTCTGGAATTCCCATGCAATGTTCCCAAGCATAGCTGTAGAAGTCCGATTTACCAACTCGGTGGTAGAATATTCCCATCATTTTGATACAATAATAGTGAACGGATATAGCTAGGAGGGAATGCATGCATGAATATATAACACCTTTATATATATATATATATATATATATATAAAGGTGTTATCCATCATGCTCCTCAATTTATAGATCGGCTTGTATTTTTTCTTCCTTCTCCCCACCTCATCCCTCAATTAAGACCCACCCAAATCTCTCTCTCCCTTTTCCCTTTATTTTCCCACAAAATTCCTACTTCAACCGGCATCTCTGTATAAGAGTTTAGATTAGATGGGGGCATCAGACTCAGAGTAAACAAAAAAAAAAAAAAAAATTACATAACCAACCATTGTCCGTCCCATTTTAGCATCACAAATAAGATTGCTTCTCACGAGCTACATTTTAGTTAAAACCCAAAAGGGCAAAAAAAAAAAAAAGATCGTTTTTTCTATTATTTTAATGATCCCCGATTAATAAAAAACAAATAAAATTTGGATGCCTCCGTGTGGGAATGCAGCAGAGGGCCAGAGGCTGCTTATAAAATGCGTCAGAATCCTCACCTCTAGCTCCGCGCTCACTCGCTCCCTCCCTCCCGCATTCATTTACAAAAATCTCTCTCCTCTCATCCCCAATCAGGTATACCTAGCTACCTCCTAACCTCCCTCGAATTAGTAAGGGGGCGGGGGGGACAGAAAAGGTTCTAATAAAAAATGGATTTCCATAAAAATGAAAACATGGGTTTGGAAAACGAGACGGCTAGAGACGCGGCAGCAAATAGAGGCCGTGCTTATCTTGCTCCTCCCGCTCCTACTCCTGACGATCCTACCGCTTTATGTAGCCTTATCGACGGCGACCAGGACCTGGAGGATAATGATTATTACTGGAACTTCTTCCTCGGATGCGAATCCGCAGAAGTTAACATGGACACCGTACTCGGTCCTGCTCCTCCACCCGCTCCCGCCGCCGTCACCGGTAGCGATGCTCCTCGTGCTCTCGTCGACGGTGGTTCTTCCTATATCTCTTTTGGCAGCAATAATAATAACTGCATCTCAACTAATATATTGGGTACCGGTGGTGGCTCTACCAGTAATGCTACCGCTGTGACATTGCCTGATGACGATGAACGTCATCAGAATTTCAAAGGTTATCAGACCATCAACCTCTCGTGGATCACCGCCAAGGGCAAAGAGACGATGATCGCCGTTAGTAACAAATACGTCAGCAACCGCAGCGACGGCTACAGGGATTGGAAGGACTCTTCCTCTGCGATCAGTACTCATCATGACCCCAGCCTTGCCTCTGGCTCTGGTACTCCTGGCCCCGCGTATACGGATAGGTTCGATAGCCTTCGCCTGCAGCCTCCAGCGGACAAACGGACGGTGAGGCCGCGGCGCTCCCGACTATCCTCAAATTCATTTGCGGACAACTCCAACACCGAGTCTCAGTCTCAGGTTCCTCGTCCCGTGCGGGTAAGGCCGGCGCCTTCTGCTCCTCCCTCTGTTTCCGCACGTGTAAGCCTAGTATCCGAACTACCAGTACGTAGTTTAGTACTAGCTAGTATACGCGCGGCTTCATTCATTCATTCATTCATCAAGTAATAACAAATAAAAGAATTAATGATGGATAAGAATCAATATATAGTATATCAATGACGATAAACCATAATAATACCATTCTCTCCGGATGGAGGGAGGGAGGGAGGAAACTCCGTCCGTCTCCAAAGCTAGAGGGATTAGGTGACTTCCCATCGACACCTTCCGCTTAATAAATGACCAACAGTAAAGTCCCCATCAAGAGTAAGCCTGAAACTCCACTCCATGATATTAGCCAGTGTAATTTTAATTGGATGATGTTGGTGAGGGAGGGTTTCAGTGGAGTGGACTAAGCATCCGCGCGATCTGCATATTAGATATCCTAGGTGATGAAGTCAGGCAACACTTCCTTTCCTCCAATATTATTACTGACGTGTAAATTATTTATTGCACCCTACTACCATGCATAAAAGACAATGATGAGTACAAGATTAACGCGCGAATCTTGTCTCCTGTGATAGTGGGCTGGCTATTACCGATAATTTAATAAAAGATAAAAGAGAAATCCATCCCTCGATTCAAGATAAAGCATTCCCGGTGATTCATACTCGTCTAAAGAATTTCTGCTCCCTTGGAATCCTCATCTTCGATCCGTTTGAATTGAAATAAATCGATAAGATGATGTCAATCACAAACCTAATTGAACTTCATTTGCCTACCTAGATATATGGAGCGGGACCAAGAGGCTATCATGCATTTATAGACTCATTTTCACATATTTGAGTTTTTATTCATTTGATGGTCGTCTAGTGATGGATGGAGCATTTTGATGTATCGTCCCTACGTGGCGTTTCCTTGCTGCAGGTATCGGATAAAAGCAGACTTACGCCCCTCTTCTCAAAGAAACTTCAGGACAGCGATGTCGGTGCTAAGAAGAGAATTATCATCCCAATGGTATATAAACAGATGATTAATGAGTATATAAATAGAATGCTTATAATTTGTTTAGTTAGTTTCCTCTTACTTACTTACTTACTTAGTATATACGTTTCTATTAGTGGTTTTCTTTTCTTCTCTAGCTAGAAATGAATTAGCTCTTTCTTTTGGGTTGAGTTTCAGAAAAATGCTAAGGCTTACCTCCCGGCTCTTGGAAATGAGGAGCACATCGACCTCGTTCTGACCGATATGTCCGGCTCACGTGATTGGACATTCAGATACAAGTACGTACTACTGCTCCTACTAGCTACGCACCTACTTAACACTGATCGACTGTGTTACCTCACGCCGACGGACGGTAGCCTCTCCCTCCTTCACTGCCTAATCATCCGTCTAATCTAATTATAATTAAATGCTATATCAAGTAGTCATATTTATATGTTTCCCTCGCCAAATAATTAATTCCACGTATACATTTATAGTCCGTTTAATTCACACCATAAAAAAGTAGCTTATAATTTTACTTCTTTAATTTATTCATAAAACCTGCTTATTTTATTTTATTAAAAATAATTAATTACAATACTATATATATATATCGCTCCTCTTTTTAAAACTAGCTACTATTAACTTTCTTTTAAACTAATTTTATCCATCGATCATATCCTAATCATGATCATATATATATATTCCTTCTCTTTCATTGATTAACTAAATTTTTTCCCTTTTTTTTTTTGTAGGTACTGGAAAAACTCTAACAGCCCTATCTACGTTCTTAAGAACACAGGTTTGTAGTAGTCTTCCTCTCAGCAGTGTTGACCTTCTTGTATTCTCATCTCCAACAAGACCAAAGTATGAGAATCCTTGCAAACTAAGTGATCTTGATCTTTCAAACAAAAGCCCAATACTCCTGGAACCTTTTATGTACCTGGGAAGCCACTTTACAGCCTTCTAATGCTCCATACCTTTGTTGGTCATGAACCTACTTACAAGGCTAATACCATAGGACAAATCAGGCCTTGTACATGTCATTAAGTACAAAAGACTACCAACTACATTAGTATAATGAATATAAGACATTAGGGTTTTTTTTTTCTTTATTTGTTTGAGGACATTGTTGCTGTGACAATTTTAAATGAGATTCAATATATAGGAGTTGTAACCGGCTTTGCATCCTTCATTCTACATCTTTCCAACACCTTCTCAACATACCCTTGTTGATATAGAACAAGCTTTCTATTAACCCTTTCCCTGCTGATTGAGATTCCTAATATCTTCCTTGCTTCTCCTAAATCTTTCATCCCAAATTCTTGCTTTAAAAGCTTCTTTACTTTACTTATTTTAGCTCCACTAGCACTTGCTATCAGAATATCATCTACATACAACAGTTGGTATACTAGCTCATGCCCTATTTGATACTTCACATACCCACATGAATCAAACTTGGATATTTTAAACCCGCCTAAACTCATAGCTTGATCAGACATGAGATTCCAACCATAAAGCGATCTCCTTAGCAAACACACACAATCTTCCTTTTTCCTTTTGAATGAATCCAGGTAGTTGAGTCGTATATACACTTTTTCCTTCATCAACTCCCCATGAATAAAAATAGTCTTATGATTTCACAATAATACAAATTATTTATAGTTACTAAACCTACTGCTAATTACCTAGTAAAATACTAGTTGTTCGTAAGTTAATGAGATTTTAACTTACCAACAACCTGTAATAACCCGTTTTTAGGAAATCCTAATTAAAATTAATAATTACGTATGGTTAGTTATAATCATTAAATTAGGAGGTTTAGTATTAAACGTATTATCGTATTATTATTATTATTACGATCATTATTATTATTATTATTTCAATGACTTATATATAAAAATTGTCAGGTCAAAAAGTTGATAGAAACCGATTATTTATTTTAATCCTAATTTTATCTATAAATCTTATCTGAATTATTTTATTAATAGCCGTAACCAGAAATAATTTTTTTTTTAAAATTTATCTTCGATTGTTTTTATTTTATTTTGTTTTATTTGTTTTTATTAAACCCATTCTAATCCGAATTATTTTTCCGAATTTCATTTTTGTTAAATATCATAATTTATTCAAACTAAATTTAAATTAAAGAAAATATATACATATTTTATTATTATTTATTTATTTATTTTGTCTCTCTCCCCCTGTCTCCCTCTTTATCTGACCTTACTCAACCGTCCGTATCTCTGTATTTATATTTACTGTCACACGCCACACACACTTAACACTCTACCCCAAATAGTCCCCTATTTCTCGCGCACACATTCGACCGAAAACACACTCACAACGCACACACAACACTATTCCTCCCAGCTCCCTCTTATTTTTCTCTCGACACACACCACCGCAGCCCCCCTTTATTTCTTCAGCCTCTCCTATTCCAAACAGCCCCCTCCCCGTTGGTTTTTTTTGGTCTCCCCAGCCACCTCCTCCCTTCCCTTCTCCCCCTTCATCTCCCTCCCGTCTAGAACAACCAAACCAGCGGCTCGCCACCCTAGCCACGAAGCCGTCGTCCACTCCCCTCCCTGCCCCGTTTGTTTCCAGCGCACCACTCCAGCCACAACCAGCAACCCCCGAGCAGTGCACGCAGACACGCAGCCCGCCAGCCCACCAGCACCCACAGCCACCGCAGCCACCGTACAGCGCACCACCACCAGCCCCTCGACCTCATGCAGCGCCACTTCACCTCCCTTTGCATTCTCTTCGTCCCTGCGCCCTTCCCCGACCGTAGCACCCTCTCCCGCAACCATCCCGTCGCCTAGCTCCCCAAGCCCATCGCTCCCCCTCCTTCTGTTTGGTTTTTCTCCCACCCGAACACAACCACAGCATCTCCACCATCAGCCCCGTCACAGCCAGCCGCCCCGCAGCCACCAGCAACCGCCGGTCTCCACCGCCACTGCCACCCTCTCCCTTCCCCTGCCTTGCCCAGCCGACCCTCTCGCCCATTCTGCCGTGCCCCCTTCCCCTCGTGCGTGACTCACGCTGCATGCAGCGTGAGTTGCGTAGTGTATTAATAAATTTTGGTACCAATATTAATTGTAAGGGTATTTTGGTAATTTTAGAAAAATAAATATTTTTATACTATAATTATTATTTTATCTGATAGATATTAATTCTGTATTTGTGGTATTATTTTTAGGTACGAAAGTTTAATTTGCAGGACCTAATACATTTTAGTGGATACCGCTAATTTTACGTTTTTGCTGGAATTCAGGTAACCGTTATACTCTACTAAAATGATAAAAATTGCGTGATAATACATTAGGGTTTTTGGTGTATGAAATATGTTTATCATGATCTATTTCAATATAATTATGTGTTAATTATTATTATTATGAAAAAGGATAAAAACGGGCATGTTATCTGATATAAAATATTTCGGATATGAAAGTATGTCTTAAAAATAATTCTAATGACGGGAGAATGTTTGGTATGATAATTATGTATATAATTATTAGTTTAGCATGTTTAGATATAATTGTGGAATAATTATTAGGAATGTGTTCCCTAAGGGCAATTTAGTCATTTTTGTGTAATATGATATTTATCCTGAAAATCATGTCTAACATGTATTATCTGTTGTTGATTTTATGATTATGTGTTTTGTACGTTTCAAAAGTTTATGATAGAGTTTCATATGCCGAAATTTATGTAGGGGAAAAATGGTCTTCTGACATGATTAATGATTTAAATTATATAATAAATAATTAGATTATTCATTTTAGCCTTTTCATGATAGATTAATAAATAAGATAGACTTAGTATTTAAATGGATACTAATCTGATAATTATTAGCTTCAAGGGCATTTTGGTCATTTTCGGCCTAACGCCCAAATGTGAATAATTGGATATAGGATGGCCTTAGACTTTTGGTATGTTGACCTTAGTATTGATTTTGACTTTTCTTTTACCGTTGACCGTAGGGTTGACTTGGATAATTGGAAATAAAGGGAAAAGGAATAAGTATGGAAATGAGAATAAATGTGTAATGTGTGTTATCTGTGATCACTTTATAAAAACACTAATACGTAAAGTGAAAGACCTCGAGTTTGGGAATGGTTTCTCTCTAGGGGTAGCTATCCTAGAGACGAGGTAGGAGTCCTCGATTTGTTTGGGTTTCTGGTGTGCCGGTTGTACCCCAGTAAGGCCCTAGTCTACTCTATAGGTGACCTACGGGCCCTATAGGGGGTATCGATACTTAAGGATTAGGTGTCCGAGGTGAGGAGGGTACTGTGTGCCTTGTGCATCAGTATGACCAGAGTGCTGTTATGCCTCTGGGTTGGATGGTTGGAGGGTATCGTGTTGCCTTGTGCGCCGGTATGACCGGTGTACTGTTATGTCTCCGGGTTATTATTGTATCCCTCTCGAGTAAATAAAAATGGAAATGATATGATTTGATTGGAACGATTATTATTGGATATTGGATTGTTTTGGTAGTAGCCGTTGTGCCTACCTGTGGTTTTGGGTAGTAGCCGTTGTGCCTACCTATGGTTTCGGTAGCAGCCGTTGTGCCTACCTAGGGTTTTGGTAGTAGCCGTTGTGCCTACATGTGGTTTTGGGGTAGCAGCCTTTGTGCCTACCTGTGTTGGTATTATGTCTGTGAACATATACGTGATGTAATGGATTTTATTATACCGCACCTGTAATATACCTATGAGGTTATGGTTTTGGTTATTGCATGTAACTGTAAGTATACCGTGACGTTATGTATATTGTTATCCTGTATCTGTAAGTATACCTGTGAGGTTATGGATGTTATTATACCTTATATGTAAGTATATCCGTGACGTTATGTATTGGTTATGATATTGTACCCGTAAGTATACCTGTGATGTATGAATTTTATTATACCGTACGTGTAAGTATATCTGTGACGTTCTATAATTGGTTGGGGTAATGCTGAGACATGAATTGCTCTGTAAATGTTATAATCGTGTGTAGAGTGGGTTTTGATTATTGTTTCAGAAATCATATTGGGATGCTTAGTTGATAAGTGTTATTATACTCTAAATAAGCATGCATGAATAGTATATAGCTAGTGACTATTGCTTATCTGTTATGCCTATTATGTTGAATCATCTCATGTATAGCTTGATGTTTATACCCTATATTGTCATGATACCTTATGGTCATTGTATTAGGGTTTTCTTCTAATCATACTTCAGATAGTATCTCTGGGTTTTTCATTTGGTATGTTTAGCTGTTTCAGAAGAGTGAATATGAGTAGTCTGTGACCAAGATGGAATTTGATTATCTGAATAATTGTTGTTTTTCAATCCTTGTATATATATGTATATGTCTTATACAATGTTAATGGCATGTCTTGCATGTGTTCCATGCTGTTTATCATATTAGTTTGGTATAAAGGGTTACTCAGTACCGTAGTACTGAAGGGTTCATTTTCGTGGGCCCCTGCCTATTCAATGGGCAGTGGACTTTGCAGGTCAGTTCCTGAGTCCAGTTGAAAGCTGTCATTTGGTTCTGAGAGCGTAGGAATATCCGGTGTCCCTTCTGTTATCTGGTTTCCAATTGTTTTGGACTTTTATGTCCTCCTGTAAATTCTCTCCTAAGTTTTGGTAGACTGCTGACGTTGCTTTTAATTAGTATCGTACTCATCTATTATTCTCTTTATTCGGACTTTTGTTATCATGTTATTTGAGTAAAGAAATATTTTAGCCTTAGCACTTAGTATAAGAATGGTAGTGGATGCCAGACTTATACTGAGTGTGGCGGTAACACCCTTTGGTTTTGTAATTAATGCTTCCGCAAAACGAAAATTTTTAGCAGTAAAAATGGGGGTGTTACACAACCTAACGGACTAATATATTAGCCAATAACAGGAAGTTTTATAAGTCAAAACTCTTTATCCTAATGTTTGTCAACATAATCCTACGGAATTTTTAGAAATTTTTTCCCCCAAAAGTAAGATTCTTTACTACTAAAGCATAGCAATCACCCAACTAAATCCTTAGAATTTTATCCCCCAAATTAAGACTCTTTAAAAGCATAGCAAATTAAGATTCTTTACTACTAAAACATAGCAAACACCCAACTACTTGTTGCCTGCCCCAGGCCCTGGCCGCCTTTTTAGTTTCTACAACTACCTTGACCTATACCTTGTTTATTGTGATGAATTATATATATATAATTTCCCCCCCCCCCCTCTCTTACTTTACTTAATTAGAATAAAAATAAAAATAAAAAATCCTCGTTCATGCATGGCTGTCAGGTAAATTTGTCCGAACACATCGCTTGGAACGTGGAGACACAATATCGCTGTTCAAGGATTCTGAACACCTCAACTATGTACGTACGGAATAATTAACTATATATATATATTACTTTCATAAATTTATGATATATACGTGACTAGAACCGGCCCATGTATGGCTGCTGATCGAGGTTCCCTCTACCTATATGTGTACACAGGTGATCGAGGGTAAGAAGGGCACGGAGCCTCTTTATTCCTCCAAGGTAAAAGAGAAGAAGACGACGAAGAAGAAGAACAACAAAAGAAAGAGCAACAGCTCGGGTGCCTCCAACTTGGTTCGGGAGGACTATGACATGATGACCAAACGGGACTACGTGGGCTGTTCTTACCCCGCACCACCACCACTACCACCACCAGGTGATCAACAGAACAACAACATCATCAGCTCTCAATCCTTAATCAACGACACCACCGACATCTCAAATGACTCTCCGTTTGATTTTCCGGGTGGTGAATTTTGTTCCATCGATCCATTTTCTCTCGACTCGAGTGGTGGTGAAAAACAAATATTGGAACTGGTTGGTTTAATTTCCTAATTTGTAAGGCTCCGTTGATTTCGAAAGGTTCCCTGAGTAGCGCTGCTAGCTGGTTATGAACAATGATCATTCTGCTTTCCTTCATTTGCTTATTTTTTCTTAGCTTTGTCGTCTGTTTTTTTTGATATTATAGTACTTTTATGATGCCAATATAATTTATATTTATCTTTACGGTCCTTGCGAATCAAAAAACAAACAATACTACTAGTTTTGTTGAGAGCCTATATTTGTGTCACCAAAACAACAAATCACAATTAAAAATTATATATATAATTTTGTTTCCATTTCAATGGTACAATGCAGTGTGCTAGGTAGCCATCGCACCATCAATGAATCTCGTAACTAATAATGCATGTAAAAGATGCCCTGCCCGGTTCTCGCTCTCACTAAGAAACATTGAATTGTAGCGGGTTAGCAGTTATGTTATTCCTCATACATTACAACAGAACAGATAGCAGCAGAACTACGCACAAGAAATACTAATTCATAACGAACAGTTAATATTTGATTAATTCTCAGCTTTCCTGTCTGTTTGTCAACCGCGCGCCTCTCGCTACAAATGTAATGGGGTCTCCTCCTATCCTTCCTTCTAAGCGAGCCAGCTCGAACCTTAGCTTCTTCCTAATAAGACTCTGCAGGAGCTGGAACAGGAGGACCACCGCCCGTTGTTGGCCTGAAAAAGTAATCAGGAAGGAGAGAGAGAGAGAGAGAGACAGACAGATAGAGGTTAGGCAATGCAATTAAGCACAAAAGGAATCAATTAAGACAACATACAAAAAATATGCATACATGAAAATTAACAGAATAAATTAATTAGCTAGAATCTCATAGCAGGCTAGCTAGCTAAAAGAGATTAGCGATCTTACAAGCCCACAAAAACTTTGAAAGCATCATAGATACCCCATTGCGCTAAGGTGAGGGTATCAATCATAACAATGCAAAGAGGAAGCCCGCGAGTAAATAGACCCATCAATCCCATTTTCTTCACAGCCTGCAATCAAGCAAGCAGCGCCTATTACCTCTTAAGTTAGGAAAAAGAGCTAGCACTCCAACCTACCCAAGGTTGCAAACTACTTACATCGCCAACGGTGGCGCCCTTGGCGTTGTTGAGGAAAGAAACGAGGTTGTCAGCAGGATGCGACAAAACAGCACACAATATACCGGCAATGTATCCACCAGCAAAACTGATACCCAGCTGGTAAGGCTTGCTGCACTCCTCTTTTGGTATGGAGACACCGTGCTTGTACATCATCTCTACTATCGTCTCGAACGAGGCAAACTTCATCATTGTGTCTGTCATGTACGTACGTACGTCCCAAAATAAAAAAGAAAAAACGAAAGCATTCAGACTTGACGAATTAAAACTTAAGTGACAAAAAAAAAATTGGTCGATCCTGACGCATCATGAAATCCATACTCACAACAATATAAGTATATATAAAATATATTTATTATCACATTTCTATGTAAGAGGGTCACCTAATAATTTCTCTTTAATCACACGGTCTCTAGTAATTTACTTAAGAAGGAAGGCTCCAAATTGAAGTATTCGACTTACATGGAACCTGATGACCCCAAAGTGGAACCAGACCCTTGTACAATCTGCCGACAGAAGTATTAATACGTTAGTAAGATCAATTAATATTGACCAGCGGCAAAAAACCACCAAATCCAGTCTGTCTAACAGGCTAGAACAGACCCAAAACACACAAACATATATATATATAGGTATAGCGCATCAAATTAAGACCAAAGCTAGCTTAGCTATACCCATACGTACGTACCCGGAGGCTCCTTCAGTCTTAATCAACTTAGGAAATCCATCAGACATTCCTCTAGCAAAATCAGGCTGCGTCTGCACTCTAACCTTCACTGCTTCAAAAGGGGCACAGGGCAACATCCGCAATGAGCTCGGCAGACGCTGAACCAGCGAGGTAAATCAAAGTCTTGTACTTGGCTGCATATTCTGGCCCCGCAAGGTCCGAGTAGTACTTCTTGAAGAACTCGTAGAACCCGAGCTTGCAGGCACCCTGAGCACTGTATCCCACAAGGGTAGGCGCCCAACCCTTAAAGAAGCCTTTGATTCCCTGCTCCTTCGCTAGGAGGCCAAATCCGGATGTGATGCTCTTGTACTTCTTTGGGTCAATCCGAACATCATTGTTGGTCAATATCAACCAGTAAAATCATGGTTTTTAGAATACTCTCTACTTTTTTATAAGACTCGAGCTCCACTCGAATTTAAAGCGTACTAACAATTCCTAAATAGTTAGTAGATGGTTCCTAGATGTAGGTGGTGGGATCAGGCGGAAGCATTACCTGCATATTACATTTAACAACGTCGAGAGGAATAGCAGAAGCATGAGTAAGACCGCAGCTCAGCATACCACCAGCGGTACAAGCAGCATAGTAAGCCGGCGAGTACATCTCGATCTTCCTCCCACTGCTCCTAGGCTCACTCGGCGATGGAATGACAAAGTTCGTGGCTCCATTTACCTTGGTCGGCGATGGGGACGCCAAACCAAATAATGCAGCCGTGGACTTAGCTTCTGTGCGATGTACTTGGTCGATCTGAAGTCCGATCGTCAGAATCCTAGATGTGTAAAGGCAATTTGGAATGAAAGACAACCTACGAGTCTCCATTAATAAATTAGATCAGCCAAGAGGGAAGAGCTAGCTCTAGGTACATGGGCAGAGGGCGGACAGGACGGGGAAATATAAAAGCGACGGGGAGGCAGAAAATCATAATTTGACATGGGTGAGAAAGTATAGGTGAGTTAGTCAAAGATGAAAAAGGTGATTATGGTTAGATTTTTAGTTAAATAACAAAAACCATACATAATTTGATCGTGGGGGTATGAGAAAGTCATAGTTTTGAAGCCTTTATGTCCAAAAAAGTTAACGATGGTTAAACATAATTTAGATAAGGTAGAAAATTTAATAAATAATTAAAATGGAAAAAAATACTCAAATAATTCCCAAAATTAGGAAAATCTGAGAAATTATATATATATATATATATATATAATTGAGCACAAGAATTTATTTGAGCTAAAAATAAATTAAGAAAATCAATAATGGTGAAAATTACCCGTCTCCATTCGACTGGAAAAGGCTAACGATCCACTGCCTAAGGCATGAGACGATAAGATTTGGAGTGTTGTTGGCCAGTCAAAAGATGGTTAGGCTGGTCGACTAAATTGAAGACTAGGGTTTTGGAGGGTAGGAATATAAAAATGAGGGTTTGAGATGTACGTTATGTATAAAGTGACCGCAAAAGGTTTAAGGTTTAGAGAATGGATTATAAGACTAATCATCTAGGAATTAAGTTTAGGAAAGTTTAGGGGTATTACAACCATCTTTTTAGCTACCCTTAAAAATCGCATGTAACATTTGTTGGAAATATCCACCAAACACAACAATTAATATTACCTCTAAATGGCTTATCAAGGTTGAATTTGTTAGTGAATTTTATAATATCTTTCATTGTTTTATCCAAAGCTTCAAAGCACTATATGTTCATCATTAGAGAGTCATCACATACTATCAACTTACAACTTATTATCAACTATGCCACTGGAATTCCTTATTTGATATTACATGTTGAATCTTTAGTGGGATAGGAACTTTGAATTGATAATGAGCGATTTTTCCACCTCATAATAACAAAGAAGTTATTCCACTTGATTCCATGTTTAATACAATATCTCCCTTGCATTTGAGAGTTTCTTATAAAGTTCTTCAAATAAATGTTTTTCCTTTGCCTTCATATCCATAAACAAATAACATGCCACTTGAATTCTACTCTATTGTATTCATTATTGCATCATATACACAATGTTGTTTATCAGTCTTATTAGATAGATGTTTGGCATGTTCTTCACCCAAAGCTAACCAATCATAAAACATTTCCTCTTGTATTAATGTATAGAGATTGGTTGAAAAAAATTGAGGAAGGTTAAAATGATATTGACCCAAACTCTCATAAGCTCATGCCGCAATTTCGCAATAACTTTTTAACCTCTACCATTACATACTTTTTTATCTCATCATTATCCAAATGCAATCTAAAAATTAGATAACAAAATTTCAACACATACATAAAATTAATTATCATGTATAGAAAGAAAATAATATAAATGATATAAGTATAATATATCACCTTTATGCCGTAACATCATAATCTATATAAAATGTCGTATGTCATGAGAAGCTAACAATCACCGCAAACAAATTCAAGTCAGATAAGTGACTTAGATTTTAATAACATCGCAAATAGCATTCTCAAAGAAGATGCAAAGGCCTAGTGAGTTGCCTCAATAATACTATCAATGTATTCTTTATGATAATCTAAAAAATTCAATTAATATCAAGCATCACTATAATACCCCGTTCTTTCAAATCCTAATTACCATATATGATTGGCCTATTCGCATCATATATATATATACATATCTATTCTATTATCAAGCCTCATTCCATTCATGTAAATTTTTAGACATTTCATCGATTATTTCTTTTGTGTGCGTAAAACACCTTTATTGTAATTCTTCTGATTTTTGTGTTTTCACTCCTTTTGACCCCTTTAAAATTTGTGGAGCGATCTGAAAATATTTTTGATCTCATCCATCCATTCTATTCATTAATGTTTCTCCCTTTCCTTCCGAATTGCCAAATTACAGAAAAATTCATTAGACAATTTTAGCCGTTTTTACTATTTTTAATCTGTTGGTCATCAAATAAGTTCTGAGACCAAATATTTTTATATTTTTGATTGTATAAAAAAATTTCGCATCAATACGTGATAATTTGAACCCCTATTATTCGTTTTGTGAATTTGCGAAAAAACGTAGTTCCGCAACTTGCTCGTTTTTGCCGTTTTTGATCGTTTTCGATCCGTCAAGGATCAAACCTACTCCGATACTTAATATTTTTATATATTTGAGTTTCTAAGATTATTCCAAATATTTTTATAAATTTTTATAATTTTTAGAATTCAAGTGATATTTTTCCCAATGAGTGCCCATTATTAGACTTTCTTGCAATTTAATTAATCAAAATAAATTGTAACCAATCCTCTAACTAATATTCCAATCCTAACCAGTCTCCTAACCAAACCAAATCATATTTTTAACTTGGTTACATTTCTCCCAACCAAAAAGTGCAACTAGTACCATAATCATGATTTTATGACATTTCTCTTACACACTCAACTATAGCCTATCATCTCTCTTACACCCCTAATCCTAGCACTCAAGTGAGGCCAAAGTCAAACCAAAAACTCAATCCACACTCCACCATATCAGATCCTGCTCTATCTTTGCCAAATCGTGCGTTCCTATCTCAAAACGCACATAAAATCATAAATTGTAGCAGAGTGCAAAGTTGATTACTTTCCAACTTTGAGCAACTCGTTTTCTCTCTGGCTATCCATTTCATTTGTTTTTTTGTTTCTATGGAAATATGGCATTTCATAATACGAATCCATATAATTTAAATCACTGAAATCAATCTCCTTCAAGCTTATTCGTAACCAAACTTTTGCTTCCCAACCAGCTTTGCAAAATCAGCAAAGCTGATTTTTTTGGTGACTTCCAGCATCTTTTATGCGTCGACCTTGCTTCCTCTACCCTATATTCTTGTTTAGTATTTTTCCTTGTATGTTATACCTTATATACAGACCCTTCTTACCAAGGAAATTGTTCCCTTACCCTCTCTTTTTTCCTCTCTTATTTGCCTTGCCGGGCAACCTTGGAGTTTTTGCTGCAGTAGTTAAGTGGGTTGCAGCAGAGATTTCATGCCTTTCATCCCTTCTTTTCTCCGGGGTTCCTCCCCTTTAACCCTCCAAAACCTTAATCCATCGTTCCTTTGTGGTTATTGGTTGTTTTGTGGTGGTTTTCAAGTTTCCCTATTCAAGAGTAATATTTTATATTTCACTTCTTCCATTCCAATTCCTTTCTTTCCCATTTTTGTTATTTATTGAACTTGGTTTATCTAACTCATTTACCTTATATTCTTGAAGGTTAAAAAGTGGGTTTAGAGAAGGAATTGCTAGATTCCTTATTTTAGCTTTGCTAAGGAGCTTAGGAGTTTTGGTAATAAAACTAACCTTTAGAAATAGAATTTTGTACTAGGTGTGTTATATGTTCTCTTATGTGTGGATAGCTTTATTTTAATTATAATCATGAAATAATATCTTAAAAAATATTGTATGACATATGTATGTGTAATACCCCAAAAATTTCGAAAACTTATATTTTAATAAATTACTTTTATTTGGAATAGAATTGCTTTTGGATTATTTATTTTAATTATTTTATGGATTTTAGAGTATGTAAATTTGGATAAAATTATTTAATAAATTAAAAATAAATATTTTGCTATTTATCATATTGTTTTATTTAAATAATTTTCCAAACTAATATTTTACCAACTTTATCCTTTTTTTTAACTAAAATATTAGATTATAATAAATTAAATTATTAAATTAAATAATTTATCAAGAATATTACATTTTATGATTTATAAATTAATTTAATTTATTTTCCTATTTCCTTCTTTTACCTTTTTTTCTTTTCTTCTCTTTTTTCCTTCTTCCCCCTTCCTTGGGCCGTCCGCCCGGCCTGCACAGCCCCTCTCCCCCGCACGATTGGGCCAGGCCCGATCTTTCTCCCCCTCTCGCGCGGGCTTCCTCCCTTCTCTCCCTCGCTCGCACGCCCGTCTCCCCAGCCCGCCTCCTTCCTTTATTTTTTTTCCCTGGACCGGCCGGCTCCCTCCTTTCCTGCGCCGGTCCGACCGTCCCGTCCCTTTCTTCTTCCCTTCTTCTTCTCCCACGCCCGACCTGCACGTTCGACGCCATGCCTGCTGCCACCGCCTGCACCCATCGCTGCCACCACCTGCTCCCTCTCCCTCTCTCTCTCTCCCCCGTCGTTTTTCTTTCCCATTTCGAGCCAAACCGGCCCTGGACCACAGCTCACGCGTGACCCTCTCCCTTTCCTTCTTCTTCCCCGTCTTCCCCTGCCACCCGACCACCACCTGCCATTACAGCACCGATCGGCCAACCTTGCCCCCTCTCTTCTCCCTCTTCTTTTTCTCCATCTCCCCAGCCTTTCATTCCCCTCATTTTCGAACCATCATCCCCTTCCCGAGCTCCCTCCTCTCTCTTTTCTCCTCCTCCCATTCGCCCCCCGTTCTTCTTTTTCCACCACCGTCCGCCGCTCCTGCCGCCTCACCAACCCCTACGCCGCCTTCTGCCACTGCCTACTACCACCCTGCACCACCACACAGCCCCTTCGAGCCCTACACTTCCCCCTTTCTCCTCCTCTTCCTTTTTCTTCCTAGTTTTTCCCCTTACCATCGAGCCAACTGCAACCACCATTTCCGCCGCCGTCCGGCCATCTCTGCCGCCACCTAACCCGCCGTTCGACACCCTGCAACCTCCTCTACAATCACCACCCATTAGTTAGCCAAAAAGAGCCCCTGAACCCCTCCATTTTTCCCTCTCCTTTTCCTTCCTTCACAGCCTTTTCCCTCGACCCTTCTCGGCAGCCGACCTTCGCCGCCTCTCCACCGCCGTCTCCGCCGCCTTGAGCCGCCGTGAAACCACCCTTCGCCTCCACCTACACCCCCTCTACACTCCTGCACCATTCCCCTGCCTTAGAACCTCCCCTAACCACCTTCTTTTCTAGCCTAAAGACCCTAATCCGAAAATGGTTTATTTTTCTCCCTTCACCCCCTTCGAACCCTTTTCTCCCCATAATTTTGCATGAAACTCACGCTGCTCATGCAGCGTGAGCTCCCCTTCATTTTAAAAATAGTTTGGATAATTTTTAAGGTAAAATGGTATTTTATGTTAAGTGTTTTATTAATTAAAATTTATAAAGTTTTATGCTTTGGTTCTTATTTCTAACATAAGTATGATGGATATTATTTTTAGGTGTTGAGTTGCTAATTATGCTTGGTAAGATTGATATTTTGCGGGATTAAGGTAACCGTTAATCCTCCCTTAAATATATGGAAAAACGCATGCTAGCACATTTAGGGTTTAGTATGATTTTATGCATGTTTGGTATGCTTAGCATGATATGTTTATGGTTTCTTATATTGCTTGTTAAAAAGAAATAGCATGATAACTTTTATGCCATATGTAGGTATGTTAATTAAGGAAGGAGTTGGAATATGGATAGAAATGTTAAACACTTGTTATGATGTACCATGTTGTTAATGCATGAATGATGTTATTGTTTAAGGGTATTTTAGAAATTATGCTTGAGGTATATAAATCAATGTGTATAGTTGCTAATGAGTATTATGTTGAAAAATGACAAGTTGGTGGACTTAGATGATAAAAATGAAGTGTTAATATCATTATTTTATGTAGTGTTAGAAAATTCATAAAAATGGTGAATAAAGGGGTTGAGTGGAAATTTTATAAGTGGAAAAGGGTATTTTGGTAAATTTTGAGATAAAAGAATAATATGGTAATTTTATAATTAAATGGCCAAATGATAATTTACAAGTAAAGGATAAAATTGTAAGTTGTGGGAAAAGAAGGGTAAATTGGTAATTTTGGAAGTAGGGGTAAAATAGTAATTTTGGATGAAGGAGGGCATTATGGTAATTGTTCAAGTAAAAAGGACATTATGGTAATTTTGGAGGTAGAGGGGCAAAATCGTAATTTCATAAGTAAAGGGTAATATGGTAAATTTTATAAGTGAATGGCGAAGTGGAAATTTATAAGTAAAGGGGTAATATGGTAAATTGGAAAAGAAGGGCAAAATGGTAATTATGTAAGGAAAGATAAAGATGGTAATCTTGGATGTAAAAGGGTAAAATAGTAATTTGTAAAGTAAAAGATGTATGGTGGTAATTTTCATAAATAAAAGGATATTATGGTAAAATTGGATGTAAGGGGTAAAATGGTAATTTTGTGAATGAAAGGATATTATGGTAAACTTGGGAGTAAGGGGTAACTTGGTAATTATGATAACGACAAAAGATAATTTAGCAATTAAATTATGATTGTAGAAGGGCAATTGGATAAGTATGATACTATAGAAGGGTAATTTGGTAAATTAACCAATTAAAGGGCATTATGGTAATTTTAATAATGGAGAAGGGTAATATAGTAATTTTGATTATGAAAAAGGGTAAATTAATATTGGTAATTATGAAGAAGAGTAATTTGGGATTTGTGATAATTAAAAAGGGTAAATGGCAATTAAAATAATTGAGAGGGGTAAAATGGTAATTATGATAAAGGAGAAGGACAATTTGGTAATTTAGCCGATAAAAGGGTAAAGTGATAATTGTTAACCAACTAAAGGGGCAAAATAGTAATCATGATAATGAAGGAGGGTAATTTAGTAATTTATCCAACTCAAGGGCAGTTTTGTAATTATAACAAAGGAGAAGGGCGATTTGGTAATATAACCAACCAAAAGGGAAATATGACAAGTGTAGTAATTATAAGGGGTGAACGGTGGTCTAAAAAGTGTAGGAGACAATTTGGTAATCTAAAGTGGACAAGGGGTAATTTGGTAATTATGGAACCTTAAGGGTAATGTGGTAATTTATCAAGTAAGGAACGGATACCTAACAATTATATAAGTAAAGGGCAAATGAGTAATTTGTACCTAACACGTCTTTGAGATTGTGGAACATTAATATGAATAAATAATGCTGATTAGCCAAGTAAGAGTGTTTGATAATTAGGATGGCCTTAATGGTTTCTCTGTGACATCCTGGATAATCCTCTGAATAAGAAACGATTAATGATATCGAATCGATTGAAAGTGAATAAGTATCGGATTATCGTGCTTTATGTGATCACCTTAATTAAGACACTATTACTTAAAGTGAAAGACCTCGAGATCGGGAATGGTGACTCCTTAGGGGTCGCTACCCTAAGGACGTGGTTTAGTCCACGATCATTCTGGTATTTGCTGGTGTGCCTTTGTGCCCCAGCCAGGCCCTATATCTTACTCTTCCTAGCTCTACGGACCTAGTTAGGGGGTATGCATACTTATGGATTAGGTGTCCTTGTCGGTAGGGTACTGAGTTAGCTTTATGCACCAGTACGACCAGGGTACCTTTGCGTCCTTGGGTTCATGGTTGAAGGGTACTGAGTAGCTGATATGCACCGGTACGACCGGTGTACCTTTGTGTCCCGGGTTATCGATCTCCCAATCGAGGCAAATAATATGATTGATGTGCTGATTAAAGAAAGGAAAGATACGATAATTGAAAGTGGAATATTAATGAGCCGGGCCCAGTGATTTATGATACTGCGTACCGGTCCACCGGTTATAATAGTGGTCCAGGAGCGTGTTGCCCTGGTGTGTGATTATGAGTACCGGTCCACCGGTTATAATAGTGGCCAGGAGCGTTGTGCCCTGGATAATGATTTTATATGTACTCCGGTCCACCGGCAATAATAGTAGGGGTCCCGAGCTCAATAAAATCAGTTATGTATGTGAATAAGGTTATGAAAAAATACTAATCACTTATAGTGGAACACCATGTGAGTCGGGGCCAGACCGGTCTACCGGCAAATAATAGTGGTCAGGTGCGTTCTGCCCTGTGTGTTTATCTTCCGGTCCACCGGCAATAATAGTGGTCAGGTGCGTTCTGCCCTGTGTGTTTATCTTCCGGTCCACCGGCAATAATAGTGGTCAGAGGCGTTCTGCCCTGTGTGTTGACTTCCGGTCCACCGGCTATAATAGTGGGGTTCTCGTACTCACATGGATATAAAATATGATATTGATGGATTAATGACAGAATAATGGCTTAAGGCCCAAAGTATCGATCGTGACTTATAAAGTATTATGTATGTTATTGTTATGCATGCACCTCATATTATTTATGTGTGTAGTTTGCATTATGTGTCGTATGCGGGCCTATCTTTAAGTGTGGTATTAAAGGGTTACTCAGTACCGTAGTACTGAAGGGATTCCCTTTATGGGGCCCCTGCCTATTCAATGGGCAGTGCCCTTGCAGGTATTTTCAGGTGCTACTCAAGTGGGTTACGGGAAGGAGAGTAAGGAATTTTCCGGTATCATGGCTTATTCTCTTTCTCATTTAATTTCTCGGTTTTAAATGTTAACGTTGTTAAAGTAACCACCATTGGTGGATTTTATTCCCGAAAACGATTTGATGCGCTACTCTGATTTAAATATGTTGAAGCTTGCAATTTACTCTGATTTATGCATGTTGAATGTCTTTCGAATTGTATTTCATTTTCTTAGCCTTAGCACTTGGTACTGGAACGGTATGAGTGAACCGGTCTGATACTAAGTGTGGCGGTAATACTCCCAAAGTTCACGTTTTGTTTATCTGCTTCCGCTATTATCTTTTAATAAAACGAAATTTTTCAGTAGTGAATTTTGGGGGTGTTACAGTATGTTTCTATCTTATGTGCTTAAGCATGAATATCTAATGAGAAGATGGTTTGTGTGATTCTTTTTATATGTTTATACCTGCTAGAAATGTGATGAATATTTAGTAAAGAAGTGATGAATGTTCAGTAGAGTCGTGCTGAATTTACAGCATAGTCGTGATGAATATGCCTGGATCTGAGTAGTTTAGCTCTCGTCCTTTCTGTTTTATGTGAGCTTTGGTTGTTTTAAATTTATCTAAGTATTTCCCTGTATGTATAATAGTGTATATAAGCTAGGTTATGAGTTTTGGATCATTTAGAGTTGAAATAAAATTTTTTATAAGGCTTACACATATTCAACCATGGTTAAATTGGGCAATATAGATTGTTTTTGAAAGTTTTAAGTGCACCATTGTCTTCATTGGGTATTTTACATAAAATTTGGTATATGATATGTTCAGATTTGATGTTGTTTAGAGTAAGTTATGAATTTTAGAAGCTTAAGGTAATTTTTGGTGAATAAAGACATTTTGGCCATTACATGTAAAATTCTAGAAATTTTGAGACGTAATTGAATATTATTCTAATACAAGAATTTAGAATGTATAATTCTAATACTTGGGTGACATTGATGAGTAGACTTAAAGACCTTAATTAAAATAATTCATTAAGAAAAAGAAAAAGAGAAAGAGACATTGTGGGTGTATTGAGGAATCTTAATATTTTATCTTATTGTCCTATTGATATTTCATCCTAAGAAAATAATTGGTTAAGTGTAATATCTTTAGCCTGAAATACACCTTTCTTGAACTTAAGTTAAATTAGTTGACCTTATTGACATTGTAGTCATTTCTTATGTCTTTAGACTAGTTATTTAATTTAGCATTATAAGTGAGCCCTTGTTTGAATTAAATATTGGCTATTGATCTTTGCCTCGAATAATTGAAATTAATGTACATTGAGAACTAATTATATTGGGTCTTTCATGGCATGGAACTTAGGTTTTAACGCCTTAACGATCTTCCTTAGGCTTTCATGCCTTAATGATATCCCTTGGCCTTTAATGCCTCATATATTCAATTGGACTTTAATGGCATGATTATGGGCCTTTGTGCTCTAAATGGATTGAACCTTGATTCATCTATGGATTAAGTGCGTAGGTAATATTGGAATTTTCTAAACTAATTGGTTTATGTTCAAAGAAGTGATTAAGTGATGTTTTGTGGCCTTGTTCTTGTTCAACCAAAATCTTAGATAAAATATTAATCACTTAAAGTGAAAGATCTTGAGACGGGACTTATACCACTCGGGGTAGCTATCCGAGTTAGGTTTGGTATTCACTTGGTACCATTCCGGTGTTTTTTATTCTGTGGTTACGGGTGCCTTACGAGGTCCGGAGAGGCCCTTTTCTACTCTATAGGTGTCTTGATATATTTCAGCCCTATAGGGGGTATGTATATTTAATTGACTAGGTATCCTATTATTTGATGGTCTGGTTACGTTTCTAGGTGGGCCAGCTAGGGCTACTACCATTCGAGTACTAGATTAGTTGTGATGGTTTCTTGAATCTCCGTCCTCAAGTTAATATAATAAATTGGTTGTGATCACGATAATAAAATATAATAACCAATGGATCCCATCTACCCATATATCCATATTACATTATTTTATGCTTGAAGGTTGAGTTTCTTATTCTCAATTAACATATATATGTAAGCATGATATTACCTTGTTATTATATGCTCTATTACTTTCTTCGCATGGACCTCACACTCAATGCTATCTCTTTAGGATAGTTGTATTGCTCAGCACATGATGCATACTGATACTACATATTTGTAGACGTTGTGTCGCAGATATATGATGATGATCCTGCTGACTTTGAGGAGGTTCCTCGGGCAGAGTGATGAGGGTTTATACCCCTGAAGTTAGGGCATAGAGTTATTTCTATCCGAGGTCGCACATGTTATGTGACCTAGATTTTAGATATCACTTTTGGACTCTTCATCTCTTTTAACCCCCTTATCTCTTTTTATATATTGTATTATCTGGTGCATGTACTCCGTACTCTGTTATTATAACTAAATTATTCAAGTCTTTTGTTATTTATATCTATTTCCATCAGTTTTGACTTATTTAATGTAAAGTTTTAGCCTTGTACGTAGTACGAGAAAGGTATAGACTAGACTCATACTATGTGTGACGGTAATACCTACTATATTATGTTATTGCTTCCGCTTAAAAATAAAAAAATTTAGTAGTAAATTTTAGAGTGTTATAATTTACCACCCAAGAGGACAAAGGCCATAACTAAAGGGAAATATTATTACCTAAATCCGATGCATCTAATTTTTAGATACACCACCTATACCTTTAGTATCTTTTAGTATATATTTTGGTATAAATTTATAAAAATATATATATATATATACTAAATCTATATTAAAATGCACTAAAATTACATCAAAATGTATTAAAAATAAACCGAAATATACTAAAAATATATCAAAATAAATTAATATATATTTATAAAATGTATTAAATATATACTAAAATATACTATAATTATATGCACCAAATTCTTGTAATAATTTCTCAATTGGAGGTGGCTTTTGCAGAAAGTTGAGACTACTTGATATTATCGATCACTTAAGAATTGTTTAACCGTACGATATTCATTATTAACATCACAGTTTTATCCTTTATTGATGAATCTAACATGGTCTAGTCTCGAAAGAGTTCAGTGCGCATATAACTCATAGGAGATCCATGTAACGACAAAAGGATTAAATTAATTCATACTTTTAAGCCCAAGTCTAAGATTATAAATGGCCAGGCCATATATTACAAGTTCTCATAAGACCTTTTATGAATACGTTATCATTCTAAGCAGGAGGATCCTTTTTATTGCCACCAAGCACCATTCAAGTATCCACACCAGGCAGTGCCAGAGAAAGCTCAAGGGATGCATCGTCACCGTTATTATCCTCTTCATAACTCAGAATCATTCCTTTGAGTGGCGAAAAAATCCAGGCCGATTGCTTATTCATCTTCCATCTAACCCTCTACACCAAGACTTGGTGTCATTTTCCTTCAGCTCTACCCGCCACTCCTTCGTCCGGGGACGCCCTCCGGACTTGCATAGACCAAGCGCACCAGACACCACAGTGAAAGAACTCTTCACGGTTCGGCAGCTTTCCGTTGCATTCATCTAAGCCCAAGGTTTTATCTCCTCCAGAAACGTCTGTCCTGGCGCTAGAGCCTTCATCCAAGGAAATCCCGTGTCACACAGTCTTTGCGTTCCAAATAGGGCAATGTCGTCATTGCTATTTGAATGCCCTGCACCTTGCATCTGTGAACACCGTCTGGGATGTATGCTACTTCTTTACTACTTACTTGACCGGTCTCACCTCCAAACGCCGTCTCTGGTTCATGATTCAGCTCCCTGCATTGTCCTGCAAAAACCGGGGAAAAAAATTTGAGCAAATAAAAAGGCATGTTCACTAGATCAAAAAAATAAATGAAAATTTGTCATGAGAGGGGGGAGTAGTCATTCTTAAAAATAATAAAATTTGACACTAGAAATAAAAAGGGGAGATTAAAAAACCAAGACGTCACCTGGAAATCATTGACATGCTGCATCCCTCCAGGAAGCTGCCCACTTCTGCTCGAATTACTAGTTAATGGGACGTCGTGAAACCCATTCGCAGAACAGCCAAATACTTCCATTGAACAGGAAGACTTCTCCATACATATTTCAAACCCGCAACTTGGATCCATAAGTTTGGCAGAAGCTGATGACTGTAATTTTAGCAGGCTGGTCATATCTCGTTCTTGGTTTGGTTTAGCCAATTCACCGGCAAGATAATGACCTCCGCCCGTTGGCACAGGAGAACTCATGAACTGAAGCCTAGAGACCGTAGGTATAGATGAATCTCTGCCTATGTTTACATCACAGCTGTTGGTGACTCGACACGTCTCTTGAAGGCCAGAAAATGACAAGTAATCAGGGCAGGTAGCTTTCCTTCCTCTAAAAACATCCCAAAAACAGAAAAAACCATTCCAAACTGCAACAGCATAGGCAATCCAATTTCTCAGGCACATGTTCAAATCATATTTTCACAATAATATGGCTACTCATCGTCTAGCTTTGGAAGAAGGAAATATCAATTCTTATGCTGAGATCCCTGAGGAAGCAGATTAGATGGAAGGAGAAGTTCAACCCCGTCAAAATTTGCTTTAAGAGCCAGATCATTCCGCACCATGCATTCCAACATGATCTTGTAATCTCTGAAGCTACACATGTCAAAAGGCTTAGCATCAGATAAGGAATATTAGAACAGTAGCGGAGGTGCTACAATTTGCGATTGTATCCTATACCTCTTAAGCTCTTCAGCAAAGAAGTAGAGAGCAATATCCTCTTTTGGACAAATCTTTTGGAATCGAATTGACCAACTATCCATGCGAGGGAAATCCTTCAATAGGATATCATGAGAGAACTTGCGCCCTACATCAGAAACCCTAGACGATGCAGATGTTGACAGATGAGCTTGCATCCTATAGTCATGACTTGGAAGCTTTCCGCCCTTTTCCAATTTAAACAGTCCCTTGACTGAACAAAGACCTCCAGTGAGTTTTACCCAGAATAGACAACTACAAAGTTATTGATTGAATCATGAACATAGGAGTCATACTTCCATATGTACAAAAGTTAGGGGATAACAGAAGCTCCAGGAAAAGCATCCTTTCTTGAATCAAAAATGGGCAAGTCTCTCATGGTAGGCAAGCTGTCTCGTAGGACGTTGTCAGTACAGCCTAAATAATCATTGCCTTCCCTTCTTGTAATTTGTGAACGGTTCAATTCATGTGAAGATACCACGGTTTTGGCCTGACAAGGGCTTCTTCCACCATCTTGAGAAGATGGCTGCCTCTTCTCCTCAACATGTTTAGCTGCCAAATAAGATGATTAATATGTGAGATGAGCAAAAGTGTCGATAAATCGCTCGGGGAGGAAATGACTATCACATCGTACCAGCAGCTTTTTCACGATTTGGGTTTGACAGGTTCAAGCTTCTAGGAACTTTAGGATCCTTTCCATCGTGGCCCTTATTCATCAATGAAGGTGATGACACAAATTTCCCAGAGATTGCAGTCCTTAGGCCAATGCTCAACTTTGCACCACCACAATATCCCAGTGGTTGACAGGCCTTAGGTAGGTTATTCCTAACAGAAAAACTCCTTCGAATAAATTTTGTCCTGTCTTATTATGTCTTAGATACTTGGATCCCTCATTAATCTTAGCTTTTGAAATAGATACATCAGAGCATGTTTTGTCAATACCATTAAGTGGCATGGATTTGCTAAACTTTGTTGAAATTGGCTGCTCTTTATTCCGACAAGTAGCAGTTACTTCCACAATCTTCCTCTTTTCTTGTATATCTATCCTGAGCATTTGAAACTTCATATCTGAACTCTTAAATGGATTTGCCATACTCAAAGAACCTGAACAAGAAAAGGTCTTATTCCCTTTGACAATTCAAGAAATTCATTTTAGCCCAAATTTTCATTTCCACCATTAATATATCTCAAAGTAATGAGTGAATATCTCATTCATCTAGATATATATAGAAGTGCATATGGAAAGAATATTGAAAGAATGGAACAACTTACGCCAAGGAAAATTCATTTTAACTTTTGATGATTTAGTTCTTAGTGGTGAGCATGCCTTTGCAACTTTCCTAGTGGAGTGATCATCAGATGAGGATGCAGGACAAGCCCCATACCTTCCCTTCTCCATGTCCTTCCAAGACAAAACCTGAGGCACAAAAGTTCTCCTCAACCCAGACGGCTTTGTCAACTGTCCCTCTTCTCAAGAGCTTTTATTTTCTCTGAAGGTCTGTATGTTAAATTAGGTCCCAGCCCCTTCCACAAGGAGCAGAAAGTTGAGAAAATTTTCTTCCCTGATTCCTGAACCATTTGTTCAGCAGATGATTTTAAGGATCCGGCTGACTTTTTAACTCCAGTATACTTTTCTGTTTGTATTTCTTGTATCATGCTACACTCTTCACACCTCCAATGACCTTCACGAACCTTATCCATCTTCACTTTCATGCAATAACTGATTTTATGAACAAAATGTGAATGTGCTTTAGATTCAGAAAAAATAAAATAAATAAATACAGTTGATAGTGGATATGAATCTAAAGAAAGCACAAAGAGCTGAACATACATATGTTCTGCACTATCATTGCAATTGCTACAAATGACAAGCAATGCCTTGTGGCCCACATCACCACAAATGTCACACACTCATACCTGCACCTAAATTGAAACATGATTCATTACTCCACAGACTTGCTGCTAGCAGTTAAGTCTGATTGCAATCAATGGACAACATATACAAACTATCTATATAACCAAAAAACCACCATCCAATCCCATGTCATAATTCAAGTACCAAAAATAAAACTCGAAAGACCAAAAGCATACAAATAGTCCACGATCTCTCTGGCATGCACATTCTCACATCAACACATATCATGATGAATCTAACTATGTTATTTCAAGACAACAAATAAGCAGTTGCATAACGTCCCTCAATCTGCATTTTCATGCATTCCTTTTCTATAAAACCCAAACCTAAAAAGTAACTAAGGCCCTGTTTGTCAATCAGCATATAGCTAATTCTTCAAACCTGTTCATTTATCTCTCAAAAGGCCCATATTGAAAGCATTACGTTGAAATTTAATCAGATACTATAATAACTATACAAGTATCTCTTACTAAAAGGATAACTATCCTAAATTACAATAAATGAATTCTAATTGCTAGTAATCCCATTAACAATACAAAATTATAGATAATAATAATAACAAAACAAATAATTATCCAATCTGTCACAACTAATAGTATCTATAACTAAAAGATAAATTAATTCTTACTAAGTATCTGTATTGAAAACAGAATTATTTCTAAATAATTAGATGCTCAGGAGGTGTTGGTATGGGGTGTTAACGGAAGTGGAGAATATACTCCAGTACTTTGTCTTGTATAGTGCATGTGTTCAAAATAGAGTAAGACCTATTGGGAATTTAGGAGGAATATCCACTTTACTCCAAACACACTATACAAAAGATTTTAAAGAGTACAGAGTATTTTTTTTTCCACCCCCACACCAGACACCCCCTAAGATAATAGTAACTATGTGAGCCCCTTATGTCAGGGAAATCCTCACCATCAGCAAACTCTTAACTCCCAGTTTCCAATACAGTTAAAACATGTATTGATGTCATATATCACTGTTATCAATAATACAAATCATTCTATAACCAAAAGACATATTGAACAACATGCACCAAAATATAGTCTCAAGTATTCACACAGTCGACTCAAGATTAAGGCAATGCAATCTCACCCATCCTCTGGAGCTCAAGTCTTTACATAAGCTGCCACTCCAAACTCTTATCTTCACTGGAGTTTATAACAAATCTCAGCAAATTCCATGAAAAATATCAAGTAAAAGAATAATTACTCAAATATAAGAATACTATCAGTAAGAAGACAAAAGACAGAAGAAAATAGTACAAACTCCACAAGTTGACCGGATTCTCCAGTCTCCTCCACAAGAGGACACTGCAAGTAAAGTGGTCCATGATCAGGTACATCAAGTGGCCCGTTCAAGGTTGAGTGTTCTTTATCATCAAAACGGCCTTCTGCATATAGCGCAGGTTGACTGTTGTCAGCAGCAGCAGAAATTTTTCCTTTCAAAGAGTTGTCATCACAGATTCCAGTATTACATTTACAAATATAAGCATCAACACTGGAGTTGCCAAGTCTAGCTGGTGATGAAGCCCCTTGATCCTTGAAGAACTCAAAAGACTGAAACTGATAAACAAGAGAGATAATTTATTAATCCTGCAAAAATACAAGTTGGAGAGACGAGAGCAGTAAGATTTTGGTGGCAAACCATTTCTATGGCTGCAGCAGTTGTCTTCTCTCTGAGAGGTGAAGTCTTTGATTGGTGTAATTTGTTTAATGTGTCCGCAATCAAATGCACAGCTTTCTCTGAACATTCAATTTGCCTACTAGAACCTGCATTTCCCTCCTCCAGAGTTGATTGACCATTAATGGAGCAATGCTTATCAGACTGCATGCTGCTCCTCAATCTTTCAGGGAGCACATTGTTAACTGAACTTGAACTACAAGGAGCATTATTTCGCACTGTCCCACTGACATGTTCACAAGCCAATGTTTTTGAAGCATCAGCATTGCTGATAAGCAAAAATTCATCCTGCTGGCAATTCAACAACTTGTTGCCCAATACCATCCGACTACCATCTACATGTTGAAGTTCCTCAATATTCTTATTCACACAAGCGTTGAAGCTCTCTTTTCTTTTTACGGCATCGGGAGACAAACTGAGGCTCACAGAATCATTTGACAATTTCCACATTCTACCATCAAAATTTCTATCAGCGTCTGCCCCACTTTTCAGTGACAGCTTAGATGAGCCATTTTTCACAGTTGGCTGAAGATCAGCACATTCACTAGTAGCCACAGACTTTACCCTAGTTCCAATATCTTCAGTAGGCAGATGTTTATCAAAGTTTTAGTTTACATTCTGTGGAGACCTAATAAGAACAAAAAAAATGGCTTCATTAAGGTGGTGAATTCAATCACATTGATGTGAAAAAGAACATGAGAACGTACAAAATGGAGGTATTTCAGTAGTACAAAAATCCGCTTGCTCAAGCGTGGCTACTTGACCTAAACAATCAAAGTGTTAGTTCATAGGAACTTTTTTGTTCGTTTGTTCTCTTTTTGGAAAACCCCAAGGTGCATGCAAAGTGTAAAATCCAAAGTATTGAAATTATCAAATTACATCTCAATGCAACAAAAAAAAATGCAGCAGAGGATGAATATACAAACACACACACACCCCCACACAACTCAAAACTTTTCAATTCTATCTAGCTCACTTCGGAGGGACAGGTCATCCTCAATAACATTTTAGATGTCAAGAGAAAGTATGAAGTTATTTTTCACATTTGATAAAAAGTTTACGCAATTAATTTCTCAGACCTACTTGCTCACAGCATCAACTCAGCCTATGCCCAAATCATTAACCATCAAACAATGTAAGATTAAAAGAAAACAGAATAGGACAAACAAAAAGACAGTTCAAATTTCTGCACAAATCACATCAATCTAGGATTAACTCTACACTTAAGTTCAGCGATTACACTGGCAATGCAGTTGTTATTCCCTTCTAAAGCAATATGGCAACAAAGATGGACAATCAAGAGGTATCACTGTCTCTGTTAGAATAGAAAAACAATTCCCCAACTTAGAATTCATGGCAAAAAATTCAAGCTCATTTCTTGAAGCGAGCAATGTTATCTTTTTTCATTTGGCACCCAGGGCTAGGGGGTGTTGGTGGGGGTGAAGGGGTGAGGTAGTTTGCAGCATCCTCACAAACCCTTTGCAATATAACCAATATTATCACTTTCTTGTCCAATGGAACCCATTACAATATAATTTTATAGGTGTGATATTTCAGACTGCTTGGTTACATACAAACGTGTGGGGCTTCGCATGCAATGCCTCATTTTTCTTTAAAAAAAAACACACAAAATATTAAAGCATTCATTTTCAGACACACATCGCATAAGAAATAATTACATGTATCTGGGCTGCTAAAAGTTGTTTGAATATCACAACCGATATGGAGTAAATATTAAGCATCATGAGACATCATGCATCCGTTCCAGAGAGATTCAATTTCCAACAAAATCGCTCACCTTTAGTCAAATTCATTTTTTCTAATGCATAGAAAAGGCTATAAATCAAGATAACTACTCATGTATTTCCTGATCAGCTTACTATTTGTCCAGGCTTTAAGAGATGCACCATCTACTTGGTTCAATTACCACAACTATAATCGTCATCCATATCAAGACAAACTTTTCTCCATAAGTGAAACAATGCCATCTTTATGACTTTGATTGTTAAATAAACATACATAAATGTATATGTAAATACGAAACATTAGCAAATACTAAGGATCAGATAAACCATAGTGTAAAAATAAAATTTACCAAATCACATGGCTGCATTTGGACTAGAATTTTAATTTCATGGCGAAGGATATAGTTGACAAGCACCCAAATTCATCAAACAAAATCAATTTAACATAATTAACTAAATCAGACTCTGTCATTGCTCTCATCAGAGTGCTAATTTGAGAATCTTGATTACAAGAAATAGAGTTTAGGAAGGCATAACATAATCATGAAAAACCCAATTCAATCTCAAGATTAATGAGCTTAAATTTAATAGCAAATTAAATGAATCACATGCACTTGAAGTATCAAATATGAACAGATCAAAAACAAATAAATCAGATCATAATGGTGAATGTAAAATCAAATTGGATAAAATGGTGATATATAGATAGATAGATCAACCGACACAAAATTCCAGAAAGGGAACAAATAGACATGCCTCCTGATTCATGGTCTTATCACAAGCATCATATATCTCTTTCAAGCTTTGAATCTTTAGTTGTTTCCTCATCTCTGCCAATTCTTTAGAATGAGAGAGAATAAATGAAAAGGTGTGGGAGAAGGTAAACAGGAGTCATCCTTTTACTGTGTTTTCTCTTTAAATCAGGTCTCACTGCAGTTAGTAAAATCTTTTTTGCCACCCTCACCACTCATTTTAGACGTTTTCAATTTAACATGAGCATTTAATATCCCCTCAATCAGATTGTGGTATTTAAGTCATATTTATTGCTTAAAAGTGCCAATTCAATGCTTCGAATTATCGTAGCCAAACAAAGTGGAATTCACATCTTAGAAAACAGCTTTATCTTCAGGATAAGCACAAATGCAGAGACATCTATAGGTGGATATTTAGAGCATAATTGTTGCATAGGCTGCATAACAGTAGGCTAGTATGTGATCTTTTATCTAAATCAAATAGGAAAAGGCAATGACCAGGGAGGGTGGCAACATGGACACTTGCATGGGCCAACAACATGAGCTACCTAGCACAATTTCAAGCGGCACAAAAAGACAAGTAGCTTGGGCTGAAATCTATCCACTGGAAAAAATCATGCACAATACATTCAAAGCTGTCATCTCAAATCTACTTCAAGCATCTCTTAGAAGCCTAAAATGAGCTATGATCTGTATCATTTTGAGCTCAGCACACTAAAGAGTCTACCAACGTTTCAATATAGTCCACAATGATCAGTAACATACCAAGCAATCCAGGATAATAAGACAACACCAAACTTAGAATAATAGTAACGCATAGGTTAATCTAATGGTTCATTGCCCTGATGACTGATACACATGAACATCTGGAATAATTTATTTCCAAACTGTATGTTTATTAGCCTCACTAAGGTTCCATATCCACACCTACCAAAAATAAAAATTAAGGAGAACAGACTTAAAAAAAACATCATATCTGATTTATTGTGAAACCTTAAACCAAATAAACATTAAGCTTCATTAACATGCATATTATAATCGAGTTCACGTAGCTTTTCTTTCCTTTTCTCTCTTTTTTCCCTGAACTCCTCGTAATATTTTCTTATCAAAATAGATCTCATAAACTTACAACACAACCCAAATCAAATTCCATACCTTGTGAAAATCTATACAACCACGTAAGAGGTAGAACCCCATATTGAATTTACAGCCCCCACTCATCGAATTTCTTTTATTGATTTTGTTGCATTACTTCATTTCCCATATACTACCATTATAAAATCCATGTTTTTATATGTAAAATAAGCTTGAAGTCAATCAATACAGAAACTCAATTTCACTAGTTCAGCTAAACCATGCAGAGGTCAAGTTTGAGCACTACCAATTGTAAGCAAAAAGTAGTCTGGGATATGTCTCGAACTGAATTATCAAGCAAGCAATCAAGCTGAGTTTGAGTTAACTATGCCACACTTTCACAACCACAACTAATGCATCTCAATTTACTGTGTTATTTTTTCGTGCTCTTTATTTCTTAGGATGAGGGCATGGGAGGTTTCCTAGGGTTTGCAATTTGACCTCACATTAATGTCAGCACAGTATCATAAACATTTAATCATCCATCATAGGAATTATTTACCGCACAATTTTACCATATTATGCAATTGTGCATTATACTTGATCAACTTCTAATTCAAAAAAGCTAGTACAATAATATGTGGCAACAAATATTTGGCAATCATGAATAAAAGATTAATATGTAATGACAAACATTAATCAGAAACTTGCATTCCCAAAAACTCAGCAAATATAAACCATCAGACCCATAAATAATCATTCTGATAGGCCTCTTATAAAATTTACGTATGTTAGAAGGGGCAAAAATGGGAAATTAGGGGGTACCTAGCTGGAACGGGGGATAACAGAATTCAGGTGGGATTTTTCGACAGACTAGGCTGAGTCATAGGTGTAGGCAGGAGTTAGTTATTTTGTCCTCGTCTATTTTCTGGTATTTATAGGAGTGAGAGCTGAAAGGGGGAGGCATCGAGAGGAAACTATTGTGCGGGGAGGCTACCAGGTCCTCGAACTCCTGGCTCTATCATTTGTCTCTGAATTAATATAATTGTTTTTCTTATTCAACCATTTTATCCGAGTCGAATTACTACTATTTTCTACTCTGTTGTTTGCTGGGCTAACATTTGGTATCAGAGCAACGATCAAGTAAGGGTTGAATATGGCGCAAAAGAAGGTTGAGGTTCTGGAGGAAAAGCTGGGGATGATCCAGCAAGAATGGCAGAAGGAGATGGATGCCATGAGGGGGGAGACGAGAAGATTACCTGCTGTGGAGGGAAGGTTGAGCGCCATGGAGAGAAATGTGGAGGCGATTTTGGGGAAGCTGGAATCCATGATTAGCAAGGGGGGAACTGATTCGGAAGCACGAGCCCCCGGGAAGGAGAAGGAGTTGACTCACAGTGTTTCTGCTGCTGAGTCTTCTGAAGTCAGAGCACAGGAGGCAACTATCGGACATACGCGATGGGATTATCGACCGGCGCGCCAGCTGGAATTTCCATTCTTCAGTGGTGGAGATCCGGACGGGTGGTTGTTCAGGGTGGAACGGTACTTCCAAGTCAATCAAATGCAGGAAGCAGAGAAGCTGGAGGCAGCTGCGGTGGCGATGGAGGGAAAGGCCTTGGCGTGGTTCCAGTATGCAGAGGAAGGAAGGAAGTTCAGCAACTGGAAGGAATTTAAGGAGGCACTCCTGAATCGATTTCGCAGTCGACAGGAGGGGACCTTGTGTGAGAAATTCCTGGCCATCCGACAGACATCAACAGTGGAGGAGTATGTGGAGTCTTTCGAGCTCCTGGCAGCACCACTACAAGGGAGGCTGTCGAATGAGGTTTTGGAGAGCACCTTCTTGAATGGGCTCAAGCCAGCCATCCGGGCTGAAGTGCGCATGATGAGGCCCAATGGCCTAGCTAAGGTTATGGAGTTAGCCCAGATGGTGGAAGACAAAAATCAGGTGGTGAATCAGGGTCGGGCTGGAGTAGGAGGAAACGGATCCCGGGCGGCGACTGGCGGGTACGCGACCCTGTACCCTAAACCCAAAACATTTTCTCTGGGCTCCTCGACACAGGGTGGGTCGCGGAGTTTCACCCATCCCAACCAGCTGATGACTTCGAAGGGACAGGCCTCACTCCTCGCGTCGAGCTCGGAGGAGGAGTCACAGAGGGGGCGCGCGGCAGGACCCCGTCGAATTTTAGATTCAGAGCTGCGCAGAAGAAGGGAGAAGGGACTGTGTTTTCGATGTGAGGAAAAATACGCCCCAGGGCATGTGTGCAAGAACCGAGAGCTATGTTTTCTGCTGGTCGACGACTCGCAGATGGACTGCGAAGGGGAGGAGGAGCCGTTCGGTACTTCAGGGAACGAAATTGAAGAAGTGGAGGGGCGAGTGGAGCTATCAATGAACTCAGTGGTGGGATTCACTTCACCAAAAACCATGAAGCTGCGTGGCACCATCGAGGGAGAATCTGTGGTGGTTTTGATCGACTGTGGAGCCACCCACAATTTTATCTCTGAGAAATTGGTCCAGAAATTGCAGCTGCCGATGACTACTACCTCTTCTTATGGAGTATTGATGGGCATGGGAAATGCGGTACAAGATGCGGGGCTGTGCAAGGGAGTTAAGATCTCACTGCATGACATCGACATTATTGAAGATTTTTTGCCACTGACATTAGGGAGCGCCGATGTAATCCTGGGAATGCAGTGGTTAGAAAGGATTGGGCCAATGCAGGTTAACTGGAAACAGCTCCAAATGAAGTTTCTAATTGGACGGATTCCGGTAACCCTTAAGGGAGAGGCAGACCTCTGTAAGTCCTTGGTGACACTCAAATCACTGGAACAGATGATAGCTAAGGGAGAGCAAGGGGTGTTGCTGGAATTTACAGCCCTTACAGTTGAAGAAGAGAGTGATTGGGAAGTGGAAGGGGGGCTGGAGAATGACAAAAAAGAATCGGAAGTGCCTCAAGAAATTCAATGGGTGGTTAACCAGTATGGGGATGTGCAACAGATGCCCTCGGGGCTTCCCCCTCCCCGTATGCGGGACCATAACATTGTGCTGCAACCGGGTACAACCCCCATAAATGTTCGGCCTTATCGATACCCTCAGGTGCAGAAGGACGAGATAGAGAAATTGGTAGCGGAAATGCTAGCTGCAGGCATCATCAGACCAAGTCGGAGCCCTTTTTCCAGCCCAGTGTTATTGGTGAAAAAGAAAGACGGGAGTTGGAGATTTTGTGTCGATTATCGTGCTCTCAACAAGGTAACTATACCGGATAAATTTCCCATTCCCGTCATCGATGAATTATTGGATGAATTAGCAGGAGCAGACTGGTTTTCAAAATTAGACTTGAAGTCGGGGTACCATCAAATTCGGGTGAATCCCGGGGATGTACACAAGACAGCATTTCGGACGCATGAAGGGCATTACGAATTTTTGGTGATGCCCTTTGGGTTGACAAATGCCCCGACAACTTTTCAATCCCTCATGAACGAGGTGTTTAGGCCGTACCTTCGGATATTTGTTTTAGTATTCTTCGATGACATCCTAGTTTATAGCCGCTCCCTGAAAGAACATGTGACACATTTGGAGCTGGTTTTTGGTGTGTTACGCAGGCACTGCCTGTACATCAACAGAAAAAAATGTACCTTTGGGCAGTGGAAGCTGGAATATTTGGGGCACATTGTTTAGGCCGAGGGCGTAGAGGCTGACCCATCTAAGCTTCGAGCCATGATAGAGTGGCCGGTTCCCAGGAATTTAAAAGAATTACGGGGATTTTTGGGGTTGACAGGGTATTACCGCAAATTCATACGGAATTATGGCCATATAGCAACCCCTTTGACTGGACAGTTGAAGAAAGACTGTTTTGGGTGGAACCCGGAAGCCCAGAAGGCATTCGAGGCATTAAAGGCAGCCATGGTTGAAGCTCCTGTATTAGGACTGCCGGACTTCTCGCAGCCATTCTTCGTAGAAATAGATGCTTCGGGAGTTGGCATAGGCGCTGTCCTGATGCAAAATCAGCGACCTATTGCTTTTTTCAGCCAAGCCTTGGGCCCTAGGGCGCGGTCAAAGTCAGTGTATGAAAGAGAATTGATGGCAATGGTTCTGGCCATCCAGAAATGGCGTCATTACCTTCTTGGACATCAGTTCACTGTACGAACTGATCAGAAAAGTTTGAAGTTTTTGTTGGAACAGCGGATCGTGCCAGAAGGACATCAAAAATGGGTGGCTAAGCTGGCAAACTACCACTTCAATATTGAATATAAACCGAGGCCTGAAAATAAGGCAGCAGATGCATTGTCTAGACGGGAGGAGCAGGTTCTTTTGGCCGCCATCTCGGCCTCATGGGTTACCAATTGGGAGGACTTGAAAGAGGAAATTGAGGCAGACCCAGTGATGGGGGCTATCAAAAGGGACTTGGAGCAGGGAACACAAGTGGTGGCAGACTTTCACTTGAGGCAGGGGCATCTTTTCTACAAGGGGAGGCTAGTATTAACCAAGGAATCCCGATTTATTCCCCATCTGTTAAATGAATTTCATGGGGGCAGAATTGGGGGTCATTCCGGGGAGCTGAAGACTTATCACCGGCTAGCGAGGGAGGTGTATTGGAAGGGAATGAGGAAGAGAGTCCAGCAGTTCGTGGCGGAGTGCTCAGTTTGTCAGCAGAATAAGAATCAAACGGTTGCCCCCGCTGGATTACTCCAGCCCCTACCAATTCCAGAATAGGTGTGGGAGGACATTTCGCTGGATTTCATTGAAGGGCTGCCAAAGACAAATGGGTTTAGTTGTATCTTAGTGGTGGTGGACAGATTGACCAAATATGCCCATTTTCTCCCTCTGAAACATTCATTTACAGCGGTGGATGTAGCTAGCCTGTTTGTAAAGGAAGTGGTTCGATTGCATGGTATGCCGCGGACTATAGTGTCCGACTGGGACAAGGTGTTCACCAGTCTTTTCTGGAGGGAGTTATTCAAGCTACAGGGAACCACATTGAAGCACAGTTCAGCCTACCACCCGCAAACCGATGGACAGACGGAGGTGGTCAATCGGAGTATAGAAACGTATTTGCGCTGCTTTGTGGGAGACAAACCCAAACAGTGGGTGACTTGGTTACCATGGGCCGAGTATTGGTACAACACATCGTACCACACAGCCACAAAGACAACCCCCTTCAAGGCATTGTACAACAGAGATCCCCCTCCCTTATTGCGCTATACGCAGGGACTCACGCCTATGGCTGCCATTGATGAGGTGCTACAGCAGAGAGATGCAGTTCTGGATGAGTTGAAACAACATCTGTTAAGAGCCCAACAACGGATGAAATCCACAGCTGATCGCAAAAGGCGTGAGCTGATCTTGGCAGTTGGATCATGGGTGTATGTCAAGCTTAAACCATATAGGCAGCGATCCTTGGCGAGGCGGTTGAATGAGAAATTGGCGCCACGCTATTTTGGTCCTTACCAGGTCGTGGCACGTGTGGGTGAGGTGGCATACAAGTTAGCACTACCAGAGTCAGCCCCGGTGCACCCAGTATTCCATATATCTATGCTCAAACAGGCGGCAGGGACTGACAATCAAGTTCAACCATTTCCCGCAGCACTCACTGAAGAGTTAGAGTGGAAGGTGGAGCCGGAATCAGTAGCAGACCTGCGCTACAATGCTAAAGGAGTTCTGGAGGTGTTAATCAGGTGGAAAGGACTGCCAGATTTTGAAGCTTCTTGGGAAGAGTTCGACACAATTAATTTACAATTTCCTTCTTTTCACCTTGAGGACAAGGTGAAAGACCAAGCGGGGGGTATTGATAGGCCTCTTATAAAATTTACGTATGTTAGAAGGGGCAAAAATGGGAAATTAGGGGGTACCTAGCTGGAACGGGGGATAACAGAATTCAGGTGGGATTTTTCGACAGACTAGGCTGAGTCATAGGAGTAGGCAGGAGTTAGTTATTTTGTCCTCGTCTATTTTCTAGTATTTATAGGAGTGAGAGCTGAAAGAAGGGAGGCATCGAGAGGAAACTATTGTGCGGGGAGGCTACCAGGTCCTCGAACTCCTGGCTCTATCATTTGTCTCTGAATTAATATAATTGTTTTTCTTATTCAACCATTTTATCCGAGTCGAATTACTACTATTTTCTACTCTGTTGTTTGCTGGGCTAACACATTCACTGGTTAATCAGGAAAAAAATCCCTAGTCCATCTAAGACAAATAAACAATTAAGCCAAAACTTTTAAAGTTTGTGCAAGCATATTCTAATTAACTACCTCTGATGATCATGAAATTAACCACACCAAAAATTAAATCTTCAATTCGTTCCAATGATCATGCAATGCGATACCTCAAGACAACAAAATGAATTCAAAAGTAGAAACATAATGAATGCAAATTTTATGTTTCCCAAGCCTATGCTTTTGATATAATCATCCCACAGAATTCTTGCTGTTAAAACTCTGAAGCTTCATCATGGTATGAGGAAGACTGACCTTGTATTTGCATACACGTACAGGGTTATGTATACTTCTTAGAATGTAATCTTCCCTTTCGATTAGGCACAGATAGGTTGAGGTTTTACAATGCAATAGGTAACAGGCAAATGTGTTCACGGCATCCTCTCTCTTTCTGTCCATATCTCTATCCTCTCTTCTTATACTTTGCTTTTCTTATGCTTTCTCTATTCTCAGAAAACTCTAATTTAAAGTTTTTTGACTTTTTCCTCCATTTAATAATTACTTGATTCATGCATTTAAGATGCAGATGGTTAGAATAAATTATTTAAGGCGCCCAATACAATGTGGATGTAGGTTAGTAACTATATTATCCCTTAATCATTGATTTCAGTCAATCAATTTTCTAAAATTCTGAAACTATAAATGCCTTTTATAATTTACTGTAAAAAGGTTTTTCAAAATAAAAACTATTAAAGTAAATATCCAAAATGTCAAAATGCCAATACAATGTGGATGTAGGTTAGTAACAATATTATTTCCCCCTTTAGATATTTTGTTATTTATAATTAGCAGCCAAATAGTTCTCAGATTTGTATAAATACTGCTTAATTGTCTAAGTGATTTGATTCCATATATGAAACTTTCCAATTTGATTAATATACCTTGATATGGTCCTAGATTCCATTTTTACAAGGATTAAGAAATATAATTTAATGTCATTATTAAAGTAAATATATACATGTTTTTCCAATAGTATCCTCAGAATAATTACTTCAGTTAGCAACCTAAGTATCTTAAATGATGGTATTTTAGAAAACTAATACATTAATTTCACTATTTACAATGAAATAAGGCTATAATTTGGGCCAAATAAAAACTGAATCTAAAACTATCTTTGTGGGACATAGGGAGCATCATTTATCATGTCACTTAAATTACAGCTATGTACCAATGTAGAAGATGTATCATTGTAAGATTGATGTATATCTATAATCTAAAAGCAAATTAGGTTGGCATATCACAAAGCTAAATATGATGTGTTTTAGTCAAACTATAATATTATGATGAAGGCATTCATTCTCTATAAAACATGTAACTTAATGTTAGTTGTACATGATTGTTGGTATCAATATTTACTCCATCCCTACCACATTGTTTGAAAGAGTTTGAAAATCGTCAAGGTTAAGAAAGTTGCCAAAGCAACATTTAAAACAATGACATGCCATTAATTTAATATTTGAATTCCTTATGTTTTTCTCAATATTTGTGAGCTTCTACATAAGAAATGGAATAATATTGTAAAAAATCCTTAATGAAAGGCATATAAAGGAATTTAATATGTTCAATATATTATAAGCAGAAAGTTTACAAAATTTTAGGATGGCTAAAAATGTAACTTTCTAATTTGATCCTTACATCTTGATATAACTCTTTTGTTATATGTATCCTCTAGCATATCACTTAAACTATTAATTCGCATTACTGATAGAAGATGTAACATCTCAAGGTCAAGGTGTATATTGTATCTATAATGTTATAACATTTAAGTTAACAAATTAATGAGCTAAATATGACGTTTTAGTGGAAATATGATAATATCATGAAATAGTTCGCTCCAAAAAATGTGTTGCGGTGTTTGCTGGTATTAGTATTTTCTTTTCCTTTAGTGTAACATTCCAATTGGATTTCAATATCATGACACACTTCATCGTTATAAATCCTCTAAAATATCTCTTGATCATGACCACAATAATTGATATAGACCTAATATTTCAAAGTCAATGTATGTGATGTATCTATAACATACAATAAAATATCGGTACCGCAATTGCGTATCGGTCGCAATTTCGTAGTTTTTGGGTCAACCGCCATGCGAAATTCCAAAAATGCGGCCGTTTCAAAAAATCACATATTTATCGCCGCAATATCGGCAAAATTTTAGATATCGGCCAATATTTTACCGATATTGGCCAATATTAGCCAATATTAGCTGATATTGGCCGATATTTGTTGTGTAAAAGAATTAAAAAATCACACCACGACATATAAAATATCATTCGTGACACCCCGATACCGCGACACCGTGACCGCAACTTCAATCGCGACCGTAACTGCGGTTTTATTGTATGATCTATAACCTAGTAGCATATTAGGCTAACAGATCACAGAACTAAATATGATGTGTTTTAGTGAAACTATAGTATTAGAATGAAACCACTCATTCTCTATAATATATACAACAATTTTTAGAGTTACTTATAGGTGCTTGTTATTAGTATTTACACTATTTGTCCTACATTGCTTGCAAGAGTTTTAAAGTCATCAAGATTCAAGAGGTAACCAAAATAGCATTAACTGTAGTATATTTTATAGTTGTATACCTTATTTTTCCTTTTCTTTAATAAGTTTCACCATAAGAGCTTGAACAACTAGTGTAAAAGTTATTCTAGGATAAGTGTATTAAAAGAAAGTAAATATATTTAATACAATGTATATAGAAACTTTGCAAATCTTTTCGGGAATATGTAAAAGGGAATAACTTACCAACAATGTGGTTTCGGGATTTTTTTTCCCTAAAACTTTATGATTTGAGTCTCATATCATAGCATACATCTTTTGCTATATGTATCATATAGCACATCACTTAAGGTATAACTATACATCATTGATAGAAGACGTTACATATCAAGGTCAAGAAGTATGACATATCTATAACCTAAAAACAAATTAGTGTGATATATGTGCTTTAAATAGACTATATTATTTTATAAAGTTTGCTAAAAAATAAAAAGTGTAGTTATAAATTAACATTAGTTGTATGTGTTTGTTGGCATTATTATCTAGCAACTTTCCAATTTGACTTTTGTATATTGGCATAACATATTGTTGTTGGGGATTAAAAATTTATGAATTCTAAATACAGTAAAGAATGCAACTAAATTAGGAGAAGGATAATTAAAAGAAAAAAAAATCTCCCTTATAAAAAATAGAAGAAAATGATTCATTTCTTCAAAATGTTATTTTGATGAATTACAATGCGTAATTGTCAAAAAATTTATATACAAAAAAAAAGTTGGCTAATTATAGAGATGCATTTTTTTCGTCTTACAACTCCTGGCATTTTGTTATTTTAGTTTACAATCGTTTCCCTTTTTAGTTGATTTACTAAATTTAACAATTTTTATTTCAAGTTTGTTATTTGAAACATGCCCCCTCAAACTTGAATATCTTTAAGAAAATTATTTCTCTCCGATTATCATAGCTCTAAGCATAATCTTAAAATTTTTAAGTATGTTTCCCTTCAATGATTTTGTCATGAAGTTGGCAATCGGTTCTTCAAACTTACAGCATTTGAGCTCAATTTCTCCATTCTTAACAAGCTCACGTATGCAATGATATCTTATATCAATATGCTTGTTTCTCCCATGAGAGACGGGATTTCTACCAAGTGCAATAGCTGATTTATATTCACACATGATAGTTGTCGGTAACTTTTGTTCATATTTTAGTTCCTCTAACGTTCTGCACAAGCTTCTGCCGTGGATACTGGATAGAGCTACCACTGGTGGTTTTTTTAAGACCATGAAAATACTCCATCTTTAATATAGAAGACGTATGTATTTTTATGAGTCTTGATATCCCCTGCCCCACTTGAAATGATTAGATTATTTATAGAAAATCCATGATTTCAAGTGCCATTAAGATAACATTGTTGCTTGCAAATGTGATTAGCATGGTTTGTCCATAAAATGACTATTAAACCAACTAAATAAACAGTGCCTAGACTAGTGGGTATCAAATAACGTAAACGGCCTACCATGCTCATGAAATAAGTTGAAGTTGCTAGTTCTCTGGTACCTTCTTTCTTCATTTCAACGTGCTCAACAACTAGAGTTCAGATTGGGATTATAGTTTCCATCTTGAACTTCTTCAAAAGATCACTAGCATATTTCTTTTGTGAAATTAATATGCCATCATCTTTTTGTTACACTTCAATTCCAAGAAAGTATGACATCATTCCCATGTCAGAAATTCCAAATTTTAGAGTCATGGCTTCTCTAAACTCCTAGAACATTGTCACACAACTTCTTATAAATATTAAGTCGTCAAAATATAGACGCATGATCATTATGCATCCGTTGGCATTTGACTTGACATATAATGTAAGCTCATAAGGGCATTTCTAAAATCCATCTCAAGCAACAGGCACTTGTTTTAACCCATATGAGGCTTCTTTGAGACGATAGGCTTTGTTCTCGTGTCCTTTCTTCACAAAACCTGGTGGTTGTTACACATAAGCGTATTCTTCAAGCACACTATTTCATGCTAATTTTACATCCATCTGATGGATCTTCAGCTCGTTCCGGGCCATAAGTGATAAAATCATTTGAACTATATCCATTCTAGAAGCAGGTGCAAATACTTCAAAGTAGTTGATTCCTAGTTTTTGCTTGTAGCCTTTGATCACTAATCTTGCTTTGTCACGATGTGCTCCTTTGTTAGATCTGTGCATTGTCTTATACACTCATTTGACTCAAAATTTAGCTAACATCCTTATTAATAGCTTGGATCTAATTTCTTCTGCTACATCTTCATAAGAAATGGATCACAATAGACAAAAATTCACTAGACTCAAAAGCGTCGTCGTCATCGACTCTAGTCACCACATACTCTCCAAGCCATGCTGGCAAGACATGGGTTCTTTAAGGACATTCTGATGTCCTTGGTTTTGCTATTACAACACCAATGATGTCGGTGACATTTGATTGTTGAGGAATGAGTTTTTGAGTCATTTGTGATTGCTTCAGTTATGATGACACTTCTACTTTTGTCGTCTTGATTCCACCGCCATGCTTCATCTTCAATAAATTGAACATCCCTACTTAATATCCCTTCTTTTGTGATTGGGTTATATAGCTTATAACCCTTTGTTGTATTATTGAATCCCATGAAGATGCACTTAAGACTTTTATCGTTGAGTTTTTTCCTCCACTCTTCAGGTATATGGGCATATGCAATGAACCTAAATATGTGCAAATGAGAAACATCTACTTATTCCCACTCCAAGCTTCTTCTAGAGTTCTACCACAAACACTCTTCATTGGGTATGTGTTCAATAAGTATATAGCACAAGAAACAACCTTTTCCTAGAAAGGCTTTAGCAAAGATCTAGCCTTTAACATGCTTCCAGCCATTTCAAATATTGTTCTATCCTTCCATTGACCCATACCATTGTGTTGAGGTGTATAGTTGGTTGTTAACTGACAATAAATTCCTTGCCTTGAAATAATTATTGAAATCATGAGATGTGAATTCTCCTCCTCAATCTGACCTTATAGTTTTCAAGGAAAAACCACTTTGTTTTCAACATGTGACTCAAATTCTTTGAACTTGCTGAAAACTTTAGAATGTGTAAAACCTCAAAATCAGCTTTAAGTGTTTGCAAACTAACTTGTTCAACCCGATCATCACCTTTGTAGGATTTCTGCAGAATTTTTCATGTGGCATGTGATATTTCCGCCATCAATATTTTTTGAAATATCAATTCCTCCACTGCTTGAAAAATGGCATACAATGTCTTTTGATCCTTTCTCAGTGTTTCTAATAACCTTTCCTTCTCTTCCTTCTATAAAGTCTATATCAACTATGTTCCACAAATCTTGTGAATGAAAAAATATCTTTAGTTGGACAAACCAAGCATCATAATTTTTTCCTTTTAACTTTGGAAGTTGTGGTTGCATAGTACTGTTAGCAGAAAAACCGAGCTTACCAAAGTTTGGGGATTAAAAATTTGTAAATACTAAATATAGTAAACAATGCAACTAAATTAGGAGAAGGATAATTAAAAGACATTCAATTTATACTAACTTTTTTTGCAAATTATAAGGATGCCTATTTTTTATCTTTTCATTTTCATAATTATTATCGACATTTTGTTGTTTTAGTTTACAATTGTTTGCATCTTTACTTGATTTACTAAATTTAACAATTTTTATTTCAAGTTTGTTATTTTTAACAATAGTTCCATTCTCTAACATAACACTATCATTGACTGAAGAGGTAACATCTCAAGGTAGAGATGTATATCTATAATCTAATAACTAACAAATTAGGTTGACAAATCATTAAGCTAACTATGGTGTGTTCTAATTGAACCATAATACCATATAAAACATATCACCATTAGAAAAATGTGTAGTTATAAATTAATGTTACACATTCGTTGGCATCAGTATTCGTTTTTTACTTCCATTAATGTAACTTTCCGATTTTATTCTTACATCTCACATCTCTAATGTTATATCATATAATATATTACTTAACTATACATCATTGATTGAAAAAATGGCATCCCAAATTGGAGATGCATTTATCTATCACCTAATAAGAAATTAAACTGACAAATCACCCAGCTTTATATGATGTACTTTAGGCCTTGTTCTCTTCATTTGATTTTTGCTAATCTAATTAGATATCAAATTATTTGAACTAAAACTTCAATGAATTATTATTATTGTTATTATTACTATTTTACTATTATTATTGTCATAATTAATATTTTCCTTATTGTTACTAGTATTGTAATTGCTACTATCATTATTATAATTATTATCAATTATCAATATTTTTATACTTTTCATTATAATCTAAGTTATCCTCATAAGTCCTAAAAATAAGCCAAAAAAAGTAAGACCTTAGCGTGCCTGTAATACTATTACGAATACGTGACTCTAAGAATTATATATGGTTGTATATCAGTGGAAAATGTACATGTTTGTTGGCATAAGTTTTAACTTTGCAAAGATCTTGACATGCCTCTTTTATTATATCATCTAAAATATCACTTAAATTATAACCACACATCACTAGTTGGAGACATAACACCTCACGGTCGAGGTATATATTTATAACGTAATAATAAATTTTAGGTGTAATGTAATTTAGTAGAACTAAGATACTTTTATAAAACAATCCTATGCTGAATAAAAGGAGAATTTTTTTTTTTGTAAATGTATGAACTTCATTACTTCGGAATGGACTCTAAGAACACATTCTTCACAAGCAAACTCAACAAAAAGCTATAAGGACTTCAAGGCAAAGAAAAAACTAGTTAACCAAATCAACTAAATGATTGAAAGAAGAACTAATAGACATCGACTCCACTTTACCAGCTAGTTCAATAACAATGGAACGAACAATTTTGTGGGTGGTTTTACTCTTGTCTTTGAATGTACGTTGGTCGCGTTTCCACCAAATATGTTAGGTGCATATAGCAAATATTACTCATAGCGCTTACCTATGGATTATTGGACCCCTAACACCTTTCTCCATCCATCGCAAGACTTCCTGCTAGTCTGAAGTTTCATGAGTGTTCCCATGCTTCTTGAAATGTGTTGCTATATTTGGAAGGAGAAACGACAAGAAAGAACAAATGATGATGAGCTTCTTCTTCCATATCACATATGGTACAAGTGGTTCAATGAAGCATCCCCCTTCAATTCATTTTATCACAAGTAAAGAGACATCCATGAATGACTAACCATAAGTAAAATTTATGTCTTTGTAAGGTAAGGGGGCTCCAAACAACCTTTGATCAAGAACAGCAAGTGCCTGATCTCAAATCAAATGGTAAATTGTTGAAATGTTATAACTAGTTCCTTTACTGCATCTCCTCGAGATTGCAAGATTTGTGAAAATAAAAAATTAAATGGTCTCTTAAATTCATGAAGTTTCTTAAGTTCCAAGAAGCAATTATAGGTACATGAACAATCCAAAAATCCCTACCTTTGATGTAATAAGCATGATCCCAACGAACCCATAGAACTTGCTTCATCTTAGCTAACCACTATAAGAGTTTATCCTGGGCAGCAAGGTGCCCGTGTTGGAGTTGCATGATGCCCGATCCAACTTCCTGCTTAGGGAGACAAGTAGTTTTCCAAGCATTAGAAGCCTTATGAGATCCTTCAACTCCAACCCAAAGATAAGATCTACACAGTGCATTGATTTTATTAATAACTCTGTGGGAGGATAAAAAAATAAGCTTCAATAAGCTTGGAGACCAAACAAGTTGAAACCTGCCAACAAAACTTAGAAGCTTTGCTTGCCAAGAGCAGATGCGAGCAGTAAATTTTTGCAATTAGTGGCATACAATCTTGGTAGGAGATTTTCTTTATTAAAAAGGGAACTCTAAGGTATTTCACCTAAGGCGTTCTTTCTATGAAGAAAATGTTGATCCAGTTTTTCTCTTTGATAGAGAAAATGTAATAAATGTTACTCTTATTATTTAGTGTGAGGCCCGACAAATTTGAAATAGGAGGAACACATCACAAACCACTTGAACTAATGCGGCATTCCCATGGCTGAAGAAGAGTAAATCATCAGCAAAAAGAAAGTTATCGGATTGACTTTCTTACACTTTGGGTGGGGTTTAAAGTTTGGGTTGGTCCAAATATCATGCAAAGCATGATTGAGATATTCCATTATAAGAACAAAGAGATAGAGGGGGGAAGGGATCTCCTTGTCTAAAACCTCTCCTTGCCTTAAACGGGACTTCAAAGAGCCATTGATGAGAAGGGAATAACTTGTTGAGGACACACAAAACACGATAATATGGATAAAGTGGATGAGAAAGTTATAGAAATACATAACCTGTTCTAAGAATTCCCAGCCCACTATGTCAAAAGCCTTCCTCATATCTAGCTTCACCATGCATCTTGAAGACAAATGTTATAAACCTTTACTAACTCCGCAGCAAGCTGAATATTATCCCCTATGCTCCAACCTTTTATGAATGCGGCTTTCGATTCTCCAACAAGGTAATGCATAACATGTTGCTTTCTATTGGTGATTACTTTTGCAATCAACTTATACAGAATATTACAACATGCAATGGGATGATAATCACACATTTTTGAAGCATTTGTAACATTGGGAATGAGATTCAATGTGGCAACATTCAAGACTTGAGGAATGATATCAGTAGAGAACACTAATACCACTACTTTCCACAGGTCATCACCTAAAAAGTGCCAAACAATGCTTAAAAAAGGTTGCATTATAGCCATCGGGCCTTGGTGACTAGTTATTGTTCATACTGAAAAGAGCTTCTCTTACTTCCTCTTTAAGAACAAGTGACAGCAGAAGATCTTGGTGTGTGGAAGTGATTTGAGGGCCATTGAGCATGATGTTATGATCGAACTATCCTCAAGCAACATGAGGATACCCATAAGACCGATATAATAACCAGTGAAGGCTTGGGTAATTTTATTCTGGTTAGAGATGATGGTGCCATTTTCAAGCTGCAAAGATGTGATTTGATGCATATGCTTCCTTCCTTTCACATATGACATAACCATGGAAAATCATGTGTTGTTATCTGCCGCTTTGATCTAAGTGATTCGAGCTGTTCGTCTAAAGAAGCTTTCTTCACAATTGCTGAAATGTTGGAGTTAGTTAACATCTTTTATTTCTGAATTAACTTTGGCTTTTCATTCAACAAGGTCTGAACATGTGCTAATTGATTCCTGGCTTGAATGACTTTATCTTGGATGCCTCCAAACTTCATTTTATTTAGGTTTTTCAGGGATTTTTTTTAACTATTTCAGTTTGTGTATAATAGCCTAAAGGGTAAGAAAAAAGACAGGAGTATCCTAACTGCCCTAGACAATACTACAGAACTCAAGATATTTGAGCCATATGTTGAAAAACCTGAATGGTTTTAGGTAATTCTTAGTAAAAGCATTAAGTTTAAGAACCATGGAGGAGTGGTCAGAGGTAAGTAGGGTCAAAGTGGACACCTCCCATAACCTTATCAAGCTTGCACCAAATTCTCTCTTCTGCATCTCTTCTATTTACACCAGGTTAGGAAGGCACTTGTTGATCTTAAATCCTGTAAACAAAGGTGTTGAGCACAATCCCTAAAGTCCTTCATATCCTCCTCATTTGGTGGGTCACCTTGAACTTTTCAGATTTAGGACAATGTTAAATTCACCTAGGAGTAGCAATTGTTGTCTACCTATATGGTTGACAATATGCCACCTCCAAAGGTTTTTCCTCCCATTACCATCATTCAAGAAAATGATTGATGAATACTAGTCACACAACATAGAACACCGTGGTATGATTCTGAGATCACATTCAAAAGCCATGAGGTAAGAGAATACCAAACGTAGGTTTGGCCATTATAGTGAAAGTTATAATTGTGGAACCAATGCCATCTATCCCATTTATCTGTTATGACTTTACCATTATTTTCTTTTACTCTAGTTTCTACTAATCGTACTAGGGACAACTTTTGACTAATCAACTATACACTTCTTTTTGTTTATGAGAGTTATAAAGTCCTCTCACATCCAACACCCAATGATCATGCTAAATGGATATGAAAATTAGGGTGACAAGACTCCTCAAGCACCTTCTTGCCTTTGGTCACTCAAAACCAAAGTGTATGCATGTCATTCTCTTATTGTGATTCCTCCATAGCTTGTTTGTCCATGGTCATAATATCTCTATTAGTCTTGGGCGAGGGATTACTTGACTTGGCTGAGAAATTGTTTGATGTGATTGTATTACCTATGTCCCTGTTTCTAAGGGAAACTAAGCAAGCTCCATGGTTTTCATTATTGGTTTTATGAGATGTTTGTCTTGAACCTTGATCCACACTTTCTTAGGTGGGCCTTGGGATTATGGAAATTTAAATTGATCTTGAGTGTGGCCAAAATTAAAATAGTGCAGAAGTGGGGCCTCAATTCATATTGAACCGTAGCATAAGAAATACGATCTCTATCAGCCATTCGACTATCCATGCCCATGGTTAACTATACAACTTTTTATTCGTTCAATAGAATCATTAAACCAATGGGCTAGTGGTAGGTTTGGTAAATTTATCAACATATGGATGAATTGAACTCCTCTTTTAAAATTTGAAATCTGAAGTCCATTGCTTGAGAATCATTGGTCGATTTGCACATGTCCAGTATGGGGTATTCAAGATCTATTTAAATTCAAAGAACAATGCCTGCGTCATGCATATGAATCAAGGGTGTGGATATGTGATTCCATGCAGTAAGGACGTAGGATTGAGGATTGAAGATATGCAAAAGGTCTTCGTTAAAAAACACGGCCTATCAAGCAATGTTCTCATCTCTTCAATTCACTCACTATCTCCTTTGCTTGGATGACAACCACTAGATGACCTTCATGGACATGCGGTCTCCTATAAGATAGATGAACAAGTTACTCTAGGTGTATTGTAGAGGACTTTCTCACACTGGTTCGATCGAATTCTCAATCAAAACCTCCTCGTCTAATTGGGGATCAGGACATGCTTCCCTAGTAGCAATAGTATCTGCAAGGATGAGATCAATGGAATTTTCCTGATGTTGGATCGCTAGAGAGTTGAGATCTTTAGGGTTTGTAGCCAATATTTCTACATCCTTGGATTCATGCACGTATTTGGATTCATCATGGGCATTCTCGGTCTGCTTTAGTGTGCTTGGAGAAGGAGAAGTTTTCAATTGTGGGGAAGGGAACTATTACTCTGTTCCAGCGAGCCATAGGGGCGTGGGAGAGAGGCTTAGGGTTTGATAAAAGGAGTATTGTTTGGTGATCTAAAACAAATCTCCAATACCTATCTATATATAAATGTAGAAAGTAGAAACCATGCCAAAATAGGAAAGTGACAAGTAATCAGACCAAAAATTTATTACTAAATCTAGGATTTGATGTTGGAATAATAAAATAAACATAGATTAATTGAGCATTTAATGATGTCATGTTTATTTATGTTTAATATAAGCAACTCTAGGTATGCCCGTCGACTCTTGGTATGCCCACATGTTTTCAGAATTAGTTTTTTATCCTTGGAACATTTTACATTTTCATATATTATTGTACATTATATATGCATCATATAATTATTTTTTACATTTTATAGACATATTGTATGACAACTTTTATTAACCTTTTTTAATGCATATGGGCTTTATGATTTTTTTTAAGTCATATTCATGATACATTATGAGTATTCAATTTTTAGAATAATTTTACACCATCAATTTTTTCCACAACGTTCAGGTTATAATAACTAATATAGATTCTTTAATATTGAATTCTATTTTATTTTTATTCATTCTCGAACAATTTTATAATATCTTTATAGATTTCATTATTATTTTTCCATTTTTTTCATAAACATTTTTAGTTTTTTTAGTTTTTTGTTTTCAACATTATATATTATTTTTTTAAATTTAAAATTTAAAGATTTGTTCAAATGTTATTATGTGACATTTTCATACCATCTACTTTAGTAAAAAGAAATCATTGCTTCACAAGATGCTCGTATAGATGCAACGGTTAAGCATTCACTATTAAAATGTGTAAATATTTTATGTTCAATGAAAAATAATACTAATATATATATAAGCTTAAATTTACAACTTGCAAAAATCATGATCTATACATCACATGGGTGAAATACTAGTTAAATCTAAAATAAACAACCGACAATAGTACATGAATATAATAGAATTATTGTTTTCAATAAAAAAAATCTATCAGAGGAGCCGGTGACACTGATACATATTGTTTAAGATATAATGACTGACACTATTATATGCAGCTAAAGACATTATTATATGACTATCATAAGTAGTTGAAGCACCACCAAAAAATCGTAGTCAAAGACATAAACCAAAGAAGTCAAACTTAGGGTGCTAAATGATAATTGTTGAAGCACCACCACAAGTTAATTTTAGGTAACATAAAAATTAAATTAAAATCATGTTGGATCCTTCATAACATGCATACCCAAAATGAACAAAACATCCACAAGAGATGCGAACCACACCAACTATGTCAAACAATTGTTAAGGAGCTAACCATACGTATTACTAATACAACTCATTGTGACCTATGTAGATAGCCTAAGGTAGTTTCTTCACGGTTGTAGATCATTTGGTTTCCTTTTGGACCTGTACGTTCACGTTGTATTTTTGGAAGTGATAAAAATCTAATTACCCCCAAAAAAATAAACAAAACATTACCAAGGAGTTGTGGAAATGAACATAAAAATCAATCTCAAAGAACGTTATCAGCTACATCATTAACGAATGAAAGAGGATGACAAGTCTTAAATAGATGAATTAAAATGAACAGTAAAATCATATAAATCCAAGCTAGTATAAAAACAGTTGCAATATTTTTATGGAATTGTATTTTAATTCATGTTAGTAACTAACTAATTAATCCTAATGATGTTGAAATCATCAGAGGGTAACAATAATTGATGTCGAAAATGAAATTGATTAGTAAACATAAGTATTACTCATAGTCTCATATTATGTCAAAGATTGAGAAAAATGGTGTCAAGTTTTAACCAAGCAAAGAAACAATTTTTAAGACTTAAACTACCATATTTTTCACTCTTTGGTAGAAAGTAAATTGGAAAAATATTTTATAATATTAATCATGATCAAAATGCAATAAATTATTCTTAGAAGAAAATATGCATTACATGATATAAAATTCATATTATTATTTTCACAATGGAAAGATTATTTAATTTAAGTAGTTAGTTTTATTTGTTTTTTATCAAATAATTATGGGGTAATGATATATAAACAAACAAAATACGCTATCAACTACCTATCTATCGACTAAATAAGTTGTCACTAGTAATGAAATCTATTAGAATTTGCCTTTTCTAGAAATACGCTATCAACTACCTATCTATCGACTAAATAAGTTGTCACTAGCAACAAAATTAATTAGAATTTGCTTTTTCTAGAAATTGTTTACCATTTTTTTACCTTTTCATTTAATTTATTATATTCATAAATGATCGGGGTCCACACTAACTCACTTCTCAATGCTTTATTAGTGATAAATGTGTTTCTGATTTTTTAGACCCTAACTTCTACATTTGCACTCTTTGATAAAATATAATTATAAGTAAATCCAACAAGTACTCTATAATTTAAATCATCATCAAATGCAAAATATTATTCTCACAAGAAATATGTGATGAATGGTTTCAAATTGGTATTATTATCTCCAAGAACAAAAAATTATTTAACTATGGTCCATTATTATTTGAATTTTCAGTCAAATCATTTTTCTTTGTGTCATTAAAAAACACAATTCAGAATTATAATATGAATTCTTAATACATTGAACCTTTTCTTGTGACTTTTCATATTACTATATATTTTTCAAGGATAAAAGATTATTTAACAATAGATAAATTGAACAAAATTCATTTTAAGGAGACTTTATCTAAAAAATTAAAGGTTGTTGAGGATCATTACCTAGTTTTGGGGCTAACAATTCGCTAGCAAAAATGAAATATTAGACGTTATTATTTATTTTTAAAGGTTATTTGTCAAGCTTTGGATAATTATAACTCGATTGCTAAAATTTTGGTAGGATATGGTTTTTCTACAAGTATTTTCAAATGCCTTCTTCATATTATTTTGTTATGTATTATAATTTGCTCTTTATATTTAATTTTTTGGTTTTTCTATATTCATAATTTGTATGTATATGCATGTTTCTTTTATAATTTGCATGGGATAAAGATTATCACCAAAGAGCATGTACATTGATGACTCCTATTTTTAGGTTCCATTTGTGCCACATCAAGAGAAAAAGTAAATAAGCATCCATGAAGGAACTTGTCCATTTTACAACTCTCCATTTAGTAATTCTTGTTTTCAATCAATACCTCACCAAATCATTATTGAATTGAGATCCTTTTTTATTCTTTTGTAGTTACTTGTCATATTATTAATTATAACCAATAATTAATATTACAACACAACCCAACGTATGATGCTATAAATTATGATGATATTAAATAAAAAGTATCCGTAATATTGCAATAATTAAAATAATAGTATTTTCTACAATAACAACTATAAACAGCTATAGATTGTTAATAAATATTATTAATAATTATAAATATTAACAAATACTATACAAGTATAAAAAATTAGATTATTTTTCATTTTCATCTACCGTATTGATTTTTTAGCCAAAAAAATCATTCTTATTAAAATACTCATTAATAGAAATTATTATTATTATTAAACAATATATTGATAAAAATTATTAATTAAATAATAAGTACAAACAATAATAATATTTTTAAAACATAACATAAAATATTAACAACAACAATGATAATATTTAAGATAATAAAAAAATTAATAACAATAGTATAACAACATAAAATTAACTACATTAATAACAATAATAAAAATAATAAAAATAACAAGTACAAAAAAATGATATTTAGGATGATAAAAAGAGAATAAAAGCAATAATAACATCATTAATCAACAATAGTTTTAATAATAAAAATATTTTCTTGGTAGAAAAATAGAATTTTTATAGAGGAGTAGATAAGGAGAGAAAAACTTCCAAAACTCCTCGAAAATTATAGAGATATTAAATTCAAGCAAACCAATTCACTATCTATATATCTCAATATTTACTTTTTATTAATAAAGCTAAATTTTTTTTACAAATAATTTGATGCATTCAAAAATGCCAAAATAATATTTTAGATAAGCATTTGGGTTGATACTGCAAAAAGACTCAGTTTGCTCACTCCTTGTTGTCATCTTGCTAGTTTTGCCAGGCAAAAATAATTTAGAAGCCAGTTCCTTCATAGGAGCCATATGGGCTAGATTCATTTATTTTTTAATTTTTATTTTTGCAACTAAGAAACCAAATGGAAGGGTTCTTTAGGCTTGTAGGGTTCCTATTTTTCTTTAAGAACAAGAAGATCAATTTCTTTTTCTGATTTTTTATTTAAATTGAAAGCAGCCAGTACATCTAGAATAATTGATTAACTTCCATTATTCTCCTACTCATTTAGTCTTTGAAAGACGCATATTGCTCATCCTTCTTTAAATAATAATATCCACTATCTCCATGAAATTATCAATCAAGCCAAAGATTCCAAATCCAATATGATTCACTTGAAATCAAACAATCAAAAATTGCAACTTACAGCGAAGGGAAAACATGCTGCTAAGGCAACAGGAGTAGCTGAATTTGAAAGTCAAATTGTCGCCACAACAATATGATGAATTCTTGAAGTTTTTAAGATGAAAGTACCTCACACAAGTGTTGCCTACCAGCCCAGGAAACAAAACTTTAAAACATCCAATGATTTGCCCATGGTTACAACTTGTGGCAATTTAATTTTCATGCAAAAGGATAAGAGACATGCTCAAGCAATGAAAGAAATGCCAAAACTTTAATAAGAGCTATTCCTTTCATAGTATTATCTAGGAGAGAAGCATTCCAGCTTTCCGTATGGAATTAACAATATATAATGAAACCCGCCTCTGGTATTTCGACCAAAGAGGTGATGGCATTCTATCTCCAGTACATTTCACAAAACTGTTTAAACTATTCCAGAATCATGGAATATCCGGGTTGATTTTGGTAAAAAGAAGGTAATCACCTAAATTCCTTACTAGCACCTCGAGCCATAGCGTGCATTTGTCTTGCTCAAAATATTGAGGTATTACAAAATCAAATTTCTAAACTATTATCCTGATTAACATATGAGCTAAAAAGTTCCTTAATTTAAATTGATAGCCATGCAGGATCAACTCATCAAACAGCCATGCATGCCTCATCAACTTACAGTGTTTGCAGCATAATTATTCACACATCCACGGAATTTAATTACATTGGTAGATTACCTAGATGGAAAGTTGCAGTCGTACTGGCCTGAAAATACTAGAAAGAAACAAGATCGCCGAATTCGAAGTTGCAGTGGTATCAATTTATCATGTAGAAAATATAACTTATTAAATTTAGCGCACGGGGCACTTCAATTTCTGAAACTAACAGCAAAAAGTACAGAGACAAAGGGAAAAAAAAAAGGAAAAAGGATTACTTGGGTCGAACGATGTAAGAGCAGCAGTACTGCTAAAATTGCAGGTTTCATCACTCATTCCATACTTTATACAGTAATTATTGAACGCAGACGATGCCATTCCTATTATGTCACTCTTATCAAAGGAAGACCCGCCTTCTTGTATTGCACCACAATCCGCACCACCAGGGCCGCACGCCCAACCCAATGCCGACTGTAGTGCAGAATCGTCTGCGTTGTTCATCGCAACACAACTTAACCTCTCTCGATCACCGCTTTGGTCTCTAATAGGGTCGTGCCGAAAGGGATCGATGGCGTCGCCAGGCACAATGGAGAAGAAGAGAAAGCCGAAGAAAAAAATCGCCACTGCAGGACTTGTGGGTTACAAGAATTTGAATCGGGATGCAGAGAATGTAACCGGCCCCCGCGAAGAGGGTCGAGGCAGAAATTTTTGAAGTGGCCGGACTAAGCGAGAGTGAGGAATTTGCCTATTTTGACACAAAAATGAACAAATTAGTTTATTGATTGGAGTTTTTTTTATTTGGGAAAATGTTGATTATTCTAACAAATATATATTATGTAAGGAATAAACTAACTTATTCTTGCCCAACCCTCTAGCGTTAATTCTTTTCCAATCTCTTCGATTAGACTACGTGGCTTCTTTGAACACCCATAACATTATCCTCAAATTTAAAATTTTAATTATACTATCTAATTATTTTTCTATATTTTCTCCTAAGTTTATTAATTTATCTCAAATTTAATCTAATATTCTACAATTACCAACCTCAAATGTATAACATCCAATTACTTTTATCAATCACATCATCATCAATTATTTATACTTTATATTATTTAACACATAATATAAATAGATAAATTAATAAAATATATATAACTAAAGAAATTAATAAAATAAATATGACTAGAGAAATGAATAAAATAAATTACATAGAAAAATAAATATAAGAAATAGAGGTAGAATAGATGATATGAAAATTTTTTGGCAAAAAATGATATATTTATTGACAAAAAAAATTATTGTTAATATTATCAGTTATATTATATATATATATATATATATATATATATATATATATATATATATATATATATATATATTATGTTCTACTTTTTCAGATATTGAGAGCCATAAATTTTTTTAGGTTACACCAAAATTAAGGATATATTTTTTTTTTCACAACCATAACTTTAAATTTGAAATTGAGATCCTTTTTTATACACCACTTGCAGATGCTCTAAGCAAATTTTCCTAACTAGTCTCTCTAAGAAGTTATAACATAATCTAATGCCTTAAGTAACGAGGAGCAGTAATATATCGTGCTCTAAGGAATGAGAAGCGACGCTCTGTACCCATCTCCCTAGTGTTTAGTTATGTCAACATTTTTCTTTCATTTACCAAATGACATTAAGTTATGTAACGTTGATATAGGACATCAACATAGGCTAAAATCATGATTAAGTGCATATTTCCTCAAGGTATTATTTTTAATAGCTATATAACCAAGTTATATTCATATATTCATGATTTACGAAGGTAGATGATGCAAGTGCTCTAATGTTTCAATATTTGGAAGCTAACTAATTGTGTTTGCTAAGCTATTGGAATATTGATATGTCCTTAGTTATTTGATCTTAGGTTCTTCAATAATTCCAATTGACGACCATGATGACTATCAAATTAAATGCATAGTACTTGTGTCAGGTTCTTAAATAAACATGGTTAAAATTAACTTTCCATGTTGCAAAATCAAAATGAAAGTACAGTAGCAAAAAATTATTATAATCCTTATATATTACCCCCTCCCCATTTTATAATATATATCACTTTTTCTTCAAAAATTTGTTTCAAAATATAAGTCATATTATGGAAACTCATACAAATTAAATACTACATTTTCTATTATACCCTTTATTCTTTTTTCATTAATTAATGATTAAGTTGTCAAAATTATATTTATGTGATGTCATATTATTTGTCTTGTACATTTTATTTTCTCAAACATATTATTTATTGATTAGTGTGTTCAAGCGAAAAGAAAACTATATTGTAAAATGGAAAGAGTAGTATCATGCATATTTAAATCAAAACTACATAGCAATACGTAAAAGATCAAGGACTATATCCATACCCTCACTCACCTATATTACCTCCTAAATAATGACCAGCTATTTCAAAAGCTAGTTGGTGGCGCTCATAATTTAGAATTAAATCACCCCTCCAATATAAATGACAAGGAGCTTTCACTATGTTATCATGACATCTTTGAGTATAATTTTTTTCTTCATCATTAGGTCGCAAAGCCAAAGATTGCTTCATCATTTTATGGGCATACCAATCTATATAATCAGTAATAGTATTTCATGGGTCCGCTATTAGTGGTCCAAAAATACTTATGTCTAGTAGGTGTTGATGATACAGCAGCCCATAACTCCAGCCCAGCAACAGCATCAGCCCACAATTCCAGTCCAGCATTAGCATCGAACGGGAGAAAGAGAATCCAGTCTTACTACCTGAAAGATTTTATTCTCGACAAAAGTATTCTAGAATACCTATAATATTATTGTTCTGTTAGTCGTTAATATATGCCGACCATATATTGTATCTTTCCTTAACAGAAAGATACGGTGGTTATTAGGGCTAAAAGGGTCATTATCTGTGTACCGAAACACTTATATAAGTAGTGGTTGAGATAAATGAAAGGCAAGAAGAATTTGGACTTCACTTAGCCTCGTAGGAGCCCCCTCTGCTCGAAAGAGGAAATTACCTTCCTAACTAGTATCTCATCAACTAACATTTTGGTGCTCTCGTTGAGAGGATGCAGCCATGACCGATGGCATGATGACGCGCGCCATACTGGTAAATGATCAACTCCAGCAGCTGAAGGACAACGCTGATGCTCACCAAATCGCCATTGATGAACTCAGCCACAAATATGATCGTCTTCAATTTTCAATCGACGAAGTACTCCGCCGCCTCAACCCACCAGCCAACCCCAGTAGTTCCAACCCCACCACACCTCCACCAGTCATTCACACCCCCACTCCCACTACGGACAATATTAACCCCGCCAACGCATATGGCCTCACCAATGAGACTCGACCCATTGACCTTACCATTTGACCCAACAATCAGCTCACTAATAGCCTTAGATGTGGTCTGGTGCTCAACAATTTTGATGGAACCAATCCCTTAGATTGGATTTTTCAAGCCAAACGGTATTTTGCTTACCAATTAATTCCAGAGCAGGAATGCGTTGACTTCGCCAGCTTCTTCATGGTTGGACAAGCCCTGAGCTGGTTCCAATGGATGCACCGTCAACATCAACTCACTTCCTGGGACTCCCTCGTACAGGCCATTGAACAGAGATTCGGCCCCTCTTCATATGCCAACCATCAAGCGGTCCTCTTCAAACTTACTCAGACCGGTACCATCTCAGATTATCAAACTCAATTTGAGAATCTCTGTAATCGCGTCTCAGACATGACCCCCGAATCAATCCTCAACTGTTTCATCTCTGGCCTAAAACCACCAATCCAGAAAGAACTAGCCGTATTAAAACCAACAACCATCTCAGATGCCCTTGGATTAGCCAAACTTATCGAAGAAAAACTGTCGGATACTAAAGCTCCCTTCAATCGGCCAAACTCATACAGACCCCCCCAACTCAACCACATACACTCCTCCTCCTCATCCACGACCACCTCTGCTTCCCTTAGCCGCACTTCCACACCCTCCTCAAACCAATCATCCCAACCCCGGCGGTGGCCGGCGACTCTCCCCTATCGAGCTGCGACGAAGAAGGGAACAGGGCTTATGTTACAATTGTGACAAAAAATATAAACCCGGCCATCGTTGCAAGGCCCAACAATTTTCCCTAAGCCTGGATGAAGAAATTGACGAAGATGAGGACGAAGTCGAGGAATCAAATCCAGATCTCCCTGAGCCCGAAATATCCTTGCAAGTGCTCACATGGTCTTTAAACCCACGGACTCTGCGCTTTACAGCCTCCATTAATGACGCACCAATCGTAGACTTGGTAGATTCTGGAAGTACGCATAATTATATCCACCCCCGTATCGTCAGCTACCTCCACTTAACCATTGAACGAGGGCCGGGCTTGACTGTGACGGTCGGAAATGGAGAGAAGCTGAAAACAGAAGGACGATTGACCAACCTTCCAGTCAATATTGAGGGCAACTCATTCATGATCGATGCCCACGTATTGGCCTTCGTTGGTGCCGATCTCATCCTGGGGACTTAATGGCTCGAAACTTTGGGCCCAGTAATAACGGACCACAAATGCCTTACCATGGAATTTACCCATCAAGGCCAGACCATCCGCCTGTCAGGGCGCCAACAACCTCCAGAAACAAGCCCAATTTCTCTGAACCAGTTACGCTGAATACACAAAACATCAGCCCAAGCCTGCTACTACCATATTCATCTTATGGACCCAGAAAAGCCCAACCCCGTTATACCCCAAGAAGTCCAAGCCCTACTCCGGGAATACCAAGCCATTTTTGAACCGCCCAAATCCTTACCTCCCCACCGTCCAACGAACCACCATATTAATCTTCAACCAAATATGTAACCCGTAAACATTCGGCCTTATTGTTATCCCCATTATCAAAAGGAAGAAATCAAAAAACAAATTAAAGAAATGTTATAAGAAGGGCTCATCCGACCCTCCACTAGCCCATTCTCATCACCCATATTACTTGTTCGAAAAAAGGATGGAACCTGAAGATTTTGTGTGGACTACCGAGGCCTTAACCAAATTACCGTCAAAGACCGATACCCGATCCCCACGGTAGACGAAATACTAGATGAGCTCCATGGGGCAACTACCTTCTCCAAATTGGATCTCCGAAGTGGTTACTTCCAAATCCGTGTGCACCCTTCCAATATACCAAAAACCGCATTCCGCACCCATAACGGCCACTACGAATTCCTGGTTATGCCTTTCGGGTTGACCAACGCCCCCTCCACTTTTCAAGCCACCATGAACGATCTTTTCCGGCCCTACCTACGAAAATGTGTCCTTGTCTTTTTTGATGACATCTTAATTTATAGCTCCAATTCAACCCAACACCTTGATTATATCCGAATTGTTCTACAACTCTTACATTCCCAAAACTTTTTTGCCAAATTATCCAAATGTTTATTTTTATAGTCTAGTGTGGAATATTTGGGACACATTATTTCAGGGCAAGGAGTGCAAGCTGATCCAAGAAAAATTGAGGCCATTGTCCAATGGCCCACGCCCACTACCCTTACAGCCGTTCGGGGATTTTTGGGCTTAACCGACTACTATCGGCGTTTTGTTCGACACTACGCAGCAATTGCAAGCCCATTAACCAACCTGCTCAAGGCTACACCGAAAAAATCACTCCACTGGACCCCACAAGCCCAACAAGCTTTCGACGCCCTCAAACAGGCCATGACAACCGCACCAGTCCTGTCCCTCCCCAATTTCAAGCTTCCTTTCATGGTGGAGACAGATGCTTCCTCCATAGCAATCGGCGTCGTCCTCTCACAAAAACACCACCCCATCGCCTTTTTCAATAAGCGTCTCCCTCCTCGCCTGCAAATAGCCTCCACCTACACCCGAGAAATGTATGCCATCACTTCTACCGTCCACAAATGGAGACAGTACCTTTTAGGTACACCCTTCACCATTGCCACCGACCACCAAAGCCTTAAACAACTACTTAACCAAACCATACAAACACCCGAGCAACAGCGCTGGCTTACCAAGCTGCTGGGGTTCGAGTTCGAGATCATCTACAAGACTGGAAACTCAAACCATGCGGCAGATGCACTATCAAGATGGCCAGCAAAATCCGCAGGCACCGAATTACAAATCTTCTCTACTCCTATCGCAGGTTTGATCCACTCCATAAGAAATTTAACTCTGACCGACCCCCTACTTTGTGAAATTTGTTCTGAATTGCAGGAAGGGCGCGGAAATGAAGCAGGCTATACTCTCCATCAAGGCATTCTCCTCCTCCGAGGAAGAATAGTTGTGCCAAATGACCCCACTCTCCGTCAACAAATTATCGAAGCATATCACAATTCCCTTGTGAGTGGACACTCAAGAATCGCCAAGACCACCATTTGGATTGCTTCAAATTTCTACTAGCCCACCTTAGCTCGAGACGTTTGTGATTTTGTTCGGAAGTGTGGTGTGTGTTTACAGATCAAGCCGGAAACAACAGCTCCTAAGGGATTACTACAATCGCTGCCCATACCGGAAAGGGTCTAGGAAGACATTGCTATGGACTTCATCACCCAGCTCCCACCTTCCGCGGGGAAAGAGGTAATATGGGTGATCGTCGATCGACTTTCGAAGTATGCCCATTTCTGTGCACTGCCCTCCGGTATTAACACGGTACGTTTGGCTGATCAATTTGTCCAACAAATAGTACGTCTTCATGGGTTTCCTCAATCGATCGTTTCAGATCGAGACCCCTTATTTACTAGTCATTATTGGACCGAATTATGTCACTCCCAAGGCATCACCCTCAAAATGAGCTCAGCTTACCATCCTCAAACGGATGGTCAATCAGAAGTCCTTAATCGATGCCTTGAGACCTACTTACGAGCTATGGCCGGGGATAATCCTAAGAAATGGGCTGCAATGCTTCCTTGGACTGAGCTCTGGTACAACACCACCCACCATAGTGCCATTGAAATGATACCCTTCCAGGCTGTGTATGGCCGACCTCCCCCGGTGCTATTCACTTACATACAAGGTACCACCAACTTGGCGGCCCTGGATGCTGATTTGGGAGACCAAAGAGAAATACTCAACTCCATTAAAGAAAATTTGTTGCGGGCGCAAACCAGGATGAGGAACCAGGCTAATAAAAATCATAGGGACAAGGAGTTCACGGAAGGCGACTGGGTTTTTGTTAAGCTTCAACCCTATAGACAAAGTTCGTTAGCTAACCGGCCATCCAACAAGCTATCTAAACGTTATTACGGACCATTCCAAATCATTAACCGCATTGGCCCTGTTGCCTACCGATTACACCTACCCTCTCATGCTAAGATCCACCCCGTATTCCATATCTCCCTACTTAAGTGGTGTCCCGACCCACAGACTGTTCCACCCGTAGATATGCCACCCTTAATTTTTGCTTCAGGACCACTTTTCCAACCTCAAAAACTCCTTGCCGTCCGAAGAATCAAAGTAAATAAAAGATGGGTTGATCAAATTTTAATCCAGTGGGAACATTGTTCACCAGAAGAAGCCACATGGGAGGACAGAACACGATTTAGCATCAGTTTCCCACAATTCGACCTTGAGGACAATGTCAGTCTCGCAGGGGAAGGCATTGATACATCATCCTATAACTCCAGCCCAGCAACAGCATCAGCCCACAATTCCAGTCCAAAATTAGCATCGAACGGGAGAAATAAAAGCCAGTCTTACTACCTGAAATATTTTATTCTCGACTAAAGTATTCTAGAATACCTATAGTATTATTGTTCTGTTAGTCGTTAATATATGCCGGCCATATATTGTATCTTTCCTTAACAGAAAGATATGGTGGTTATTAGGGCTAAAAGGGTCATTATTTGTGTACCAAAACACTTATATAAGCAGTGGTTGAGATAAATGAAAGGTAAGAAGAATTTGGACTTCACTTAGCCTCGTAGGAGCCCCCTCTGCTCGAAAGAGGAAATTACCTTCCTAACTAGTATCTCATCAGCTAACAGCTGATGCCTCAATTCCCATTGTCCAAGCATGTGTGCATAGTAAAATATGTATCTCTTTAGGGAATTTCCTCTATTTATCCTAACAGATGAATTGATACGTTCTTTCAAGATCACTTGTGTAAACTTGAATTGATATGTCATCCAATCTAACATACATGGTTCTACCACTAGTAAAAACTTAATTATTAGTAACAAGTTTTATCAACAACTAAAAATCATTGCGATTAAATATATATTTAGTTGATATGTTATTAAGAAAATCAAATAAAGGAGAATACAAGATAGAGAGAATAATATGAGGGGAGAACCTTACTATTATCACTTATACAAATGCATTATTTGTGTATCTCTCTCATCCACTACCTCTTAGTATATATAATACTTCATGTCATAATGTATAAAGGAGTTAATGAAGATGAAGTGGTGAAGGAGTCGGTAAATAGGGTTTGCAAATTATACAATTGATAAACATAATGACAATATCAAACATAGGATTTTATGATATAAAGGTATATGAGATGTACATCTATTATATGTATATTAGATATTTACAATACTTATCCTTAGATGTATATCACCTCATATTTAGACCACCTCCCCCTTAGATGTATATCTCCCTATATTTACAACACTCCCTTTTAAGAATACACATTTAAGATACTACCTCATTAAAACCCATGTTAGGAAAATCTAGTGAGATAAAACGATGACTAAGAAAAATAATACAGTTTTCTCCCTTTCAACTTAGTATAACTCCTTCATGCATCATATTATGTATGATTATGTGAAAAATTACACATTGACAGTACTCACATTTGAAACTTTGCCAATAAAAGCCTTTAGTAGGGACAAAAACCTGACCTTTTTTACAAAGATGTGTCACCAATTTGACTTTTAGATTATTTTTTTATGAGCACCTACTATCAGTCAATCGGTATAAAACGTTCAAATGTTAGATTTCTTGTCCATATAAGCCACACTAATTAAGCTAACACATTTAAATTTCATGTCTATTCTAACTTCCATATACTATTGTATATTTATTTAGTCCACATGTGTCTCTTTGAAATCTATCAAGGGCTTAAGAGATTTTGTATTTACTTGCATTATAACGTCTTTATTTTTAATTTTATAGGAATAATACATCATTCATATGGGATCACTTGTTAAAAGAATATATAGTGTTTTAAATAGGTGTTTGCGTACACTTCAATTGTTTTGTCTACCATTATTGCACCAACGTGATATCATTAATATTTTATGATATACTAACTTATGGTTAGTAACACCTTTTGACTTTTCACACATACTAAATGCAATGCATTTATTTTAGGGTTACTTCTACCCAATATTAATTATAGCAAACCATCGGATACTCATAGACCATAGTGAGTTCTTTAGAAACTTGGCTACAATATCATGCATAATTTTGCTATCCAATTATTTCTTTAGGAAATCCTTTAATAAGTTTATCATACCATATGCATGTATACATTCTTGCTAACTACAAGCTTATAAAATACTTCATTCTTAAAATAGAATGTACGATGACATTTTAATTTAATATGTCTATCTTCTAAATCATATTAAAGTCTATGATATGGAAATAATTTATCCTCTGTCATTAAATTACTTACATCAAATGAAAAACTTCACGTTTCAACCATTAAACAAATAACTGAATGGGAAGCTTCAACCATCAAACTACTTATTAGATAGAAACCTTTAAGGTTCAACCATAAAATGTCTCTACTCACCAAAACTATAATATAATAGGAAGGTTATTGTAAATACTTTGGTCAATGAGGTGGTGGAAGAGACTTGACTATGGTAGGCTTTAACCATTACTAACCACAAAGTAGGTGCACAGTATCATGAATAAATGATTGGCAAATTATGTTCAATTATATCATCACTACTTCATGATTAGAATAAATATTTTAAATACTACAAAAAATAAAATTGTAAAAGCTAAATTGTAGGACTTAAAATTAAATAAATAAAAAGTGAAAAAGTAAAATTAGTGAGTGGGTATATAGACCACCAAATAGTTCGACATTCGTGATCAAAATGCACTTGAGGCATTTAATATCACCCGATATTCTTGATTGGTATTACACGAGTCTTGAAAGACTTTTAACTATTTGATCTCCTTGATCAAATTATACATATGGTATTCAGCGCCTTATAATCATTCAATATTTGGGATCAAATTGTGCATAAGATCTTTAGGACCATTAAATCATTAGGTGAAGCCTTTGATTTTCACCTTAAATTGTGTCAATATCCTTTAGTATGTCAAGTACGTACTTTTGAATAATATAGTTAGTCGGGAACCTAATGATTCTACTAACACTTGTGTACTTACCTATTCATGCTTCAGGCACGTGAGAAAATTTTAGCCGCTCCTAGTGAACATTCATTAACTTTAAGTACTGGAGTTTTGCACTATATTCTCTAATCAACTTTAGGTGATGAGATATGTATGTTGTGATGGCCAATGAGATTGTTGATCTATCACTTCTATGTACATGGTGATGGGCGATGAGACCACAAATCCATCACATTTAAATTTACATAATTTTATCATCATTCGCACTCTAAGTGGCTTTCTATCATCTTCAATTGACGGAGATCTATATATAGTGATGGGAGATGTGGTTACCAATTCATCACTTTTGATATTTGAATTTATCATATTAGATCTAATTCATGTTTATTGAACGTGACATTTTTAGCCTTCCATCATCATTTACTTTTACCCTCCATCTCATAATTGAAAGGAAGGTCATCATACATACAATCAAATTAAAATATATATAGGGACCCCAACTTATACAAAAATAACTATGATATACTAAAATAAGATATGCCTAACACAATGATAGATTAAGAAAATTTTTAAAGTTATTAAGGGGCCTTATTTATTGATTTCAAAGGATTAAGTCAAAAATAATTATTAAAAATGAACCAAGCATAAAATATTATAATGTAGAAATCGACGTATGAGATAAAATGGTACTTAAATACCCGATGAGTACATATTTTGACATATTTCATACCCCTTTAATCTTAGTTTTTGATATTTTATTTGAGTAATATATGAAAATAATTATAATTGTGTGCTTAAGTGATAATAATCGTATATATTTTATTATTTGATCTAAAATAATATAAAATAAATGATTTTAAAGTATGAGATTATTTATTAATTTTTTATTATGTTATTTTGTAGGTAAAATAAAAAAAAGGTTTTGGGTCCTTTTGACCAATGACAAAGGACCAGAGGTCTAAAAAGAAAAAAAATAGAGGTGGTGGGCCTGGCACAACAAGATAAGAAAAAAAAATTAAAAAAGAGAGAGAGAGGAGGTGGGACCAAAGGAGGGTGCACCAAAGAAAGAAGAAAAAGAACAGAAGAAAGAAATAGGGAGAATCAAAAGTTCATAGGAATCAACAAAGGTAGAAGAAGATGCGTAGTAGAAAGAAGAATAAAAGAAAGAGAGAAAAAAAAGAGGAGAGAACTGGCGGCGCATAAGGGGTGAAGGTAGAGAAGAGAGAGAGAAGAAGAGGTAGGAGACTAGCACAGGTGACTGAAGACCAACACAACAAAGGATGGGTAGAGGTAGAAGAGAACTAGCTCGCGTGAAGAAGAAAAGAAAAAAATGGCATAGGTCAATGCTGAAAAGAAAAAGAATGGAAGAGAATAGGCATAGAATTTCAAGTAGAGAAAGCGAAAAAAGAGACCAAAAATTTTATTTTAGATGAAATTACTTAATTTTTTATCTGAATAAATTGTTGAAACTTCATCCATAATTAATTTTGGTTATTTATTTTTATATTTTTGTTATATATTTTTAATATATGGTTTTGTGTTAATTTGATTATTATGACTGACTAATTATCTATTATTGAGGATAGATTGAAACCCTATATTATGATTTGAGATATAATATTATTTTTATTTATTTCATGAGATTGTTCTTTAACTCTACTTTAATTGCTATTGTTTATATATATGATTATGTCAAGTATGATTATTATGGTACATACCTTGTTTTAGTTTTCTCATAGTGATAGTATGTAATATCGTATGCTCGCTAGGTGGCTATATGAACATGCTAAAATTTATGTGTATAAATTACAACTAGGTTAGATAATAATTCACCTAATAGTTTTTTGATTCTAAACAGAGTAGTAGAACGTTTAGACACGTGTGGGTCAAAGAAAAGGAATACAACTATACATGCTTATTGTACTAGTATGGGTACTTAGACTGACATCCTTCCACTTGTGATTACTACTTTAATTATAGAAGCCAATTATTGCTATTATACTACTAACATTTAATAGGATTTAATATTGATGTTGTGTCATGTTAATTATTTCAGAGAATAAATATAAGGTGTATAGACCTACTTTTAGCTTACAACTTGGTCAGTATCCTTTTCATGATTAAATGATGACTTAGAAATTATTGTTATATTTTGACCCAGTCTAGTGGTGGATTTCAATTTTCCTAGTACATTTATCATATTTATAGTTATCTATTATTTTTATTATTTTATTTTATTTATTACTTTTATTAATTTCTATTCAAAAACCCCACAATTGTGTTTTTCTTATTATTTATTTTGTGTGATTTATAGTTTATATTTATTTATTTATTTATTTATTTATTTTTATTATTTTTGAGCTAGTTAAATAAAAGTGAGCCATCTCAATTTCCATTATTTACCAATACTACAATTGACTATAAGAGGATTTAAATTGCATACCGTCTATGACCACATCAATACCTCAAATATCATCCCACATGAGTTATTCATCGCTTTATTTATAATTTACCTCTCATAGCCATAAAACTTACTGAATTATCCTACAAAATTAAAATAGGTACCCTTATATACAGAACATTCTCGTTCCATATATCATGCCTCAATCATTCCCCTTTGAAGTTACACTTTACCCTGAACAAATGAAAAGAGGTGTCAAACTATGTTTGTTATGAGTTTATGTGTTTATAACGTGTTATGATATTAAGAAAATCAAATAAAAGAGAAGACAAGATAGAGAGAATAATATAAGGGAAGAGCCTTTTTATCCTCATTGATATAAATGTGTTGTTTGTGTACCTATCTCATTCACCACCTCCTAATATGTATAGTACTCTATGTCATATTATACAAAGGAGTTAAAGGGATATGAAGTGGTTAGGGATGAAAGATGGGGGGTTACAAATGTTATAATTGATGGTCATAATAACAACATTAAACACGTGACTTAAAATATTTTCAGCATTAGTGATGATTATTCTATTAGATTTTTTTAAAATTATATTATATATAATATTTTGTAAGATGATTAATAATGAATTTTTAGTTGCTAAAGATAATATATTTTATTAGAAATGACAATATTAGCAATAGTATACATTTATGTTTATGGTAATGAACTTTAATGTTGCTTAAAAAATATCCTACTAAAAAGGGTTATATTTTTCCAACCACAATTTTGTGCCAAAGAGTATCTTGAAACTCAATGAATAGAATTATAATATATTTGTTTTTTTTTCTCTCAATATCAAACTATCAGTCACTATCGTAGTTCTCAATTTTTTGCTGGCCTTCTCTCCATATTTGAACAACAAAATTATTCTCTCCTACCCCAAGCGCTCTAGTTTTTCTATTTGCCTCCGTCAGTCCCTTTTATTTTCAACCAAAATTAGTCATTGTTCTTGTTGTTGATATGTTCATTAATCAACTCACCAACACCTCTCTATGTGATCCATACCTTCATCAATTATCTTCCTCTGATATATTCCCTTGTCGCTAATGTATACTCGTGATTTTCTTTAATAATTTTAGATATCCACGATGCTGGCTTGTTTATAAAGCCTGACTCAGAGGTACTTGTTATGTGAAAATTAAGTTTCATATGTAAGATTAATGACTTGGATGTTAATTATGGTCTTTTAAAAGTTTTGCATTACTTTTGAATCATATTTAGATTTCAAAAGGTGCGGGATTGGGAATCTTTATTGTTTTGTTGATCAATTCATAGATGTTAATTTTTTTATTATATGTTTTAGCTGATTAATTCCATTCACAAATTCAATTCACTTCGAAAATGAGAAAGTGCATATTAAGAAAGGAATTAAGGTAATTTATATTTCTTGAAAACAATTCACTTCCATCTTCTTTAATATTTATAAAGTATAATAAATTAATTTAATTACACCAAATGTTGGAATCTCACTAGCTAAATTGTCGGCACCAAAGTCTGAAAAGGATTAGTATGGAATTTTCTTAGGCTCCAGTTGGTTTGAATAAAATATTGAGGAAAAGAAAAAAAATAGATGGAAACTATTTTCCACCTATTTGGTTGCTGAGAAAATTAGTATGAAAAAAAAGGAAGAAGCTTAAGTAAGTTATATGTAAGCATTTTCCTTGCAAAAAGTGATGGAAAAACAAAGAGAACTAAGGATAATTTTCATGAAGGAGCTCCTCAACTAATATTTCCCCGACATCCTACTTCTTTGTTGTTATTGAACTCTTTTTTCAAGCCCATCCAATTCCTTCTTCTACAAGCTTCCTTTTATATCCTGCAAATCTCTCACCTTCATTGGCTCAAGCAACTCGATGTGGGGATCTAGCAAGTTAATCTTAAATGTATGTCTTAAATATATTTTCTTTTTATTTAATGTTAGCAACAAATAAATTCTAAAACGCTAATTTTATTCTTTATTTGGATGAGTAGTAATCTTTTGGAGATGCATATAGTAATTTTTGAATCATGAAGTGGGTGTGTTGCACCAATTTAGTAAATTCATCATAGAGTTGTTTATTGAATGAGAGTATGTCTTGATTTTGTGGAATGAGATGTTTTTTTTTGCATTTTTTCCATTCCATATTTTGAAGAAGAGACTGAATTATGTGATGTAGAGCTGTTGTTCTTCCTAATGTTGCTGATGTTGTTGTTTATGGGACACCATTATCCATTAATTGATATTTTTGGTAGTGAACATTTGATGTGATGAATGGGCACTAGTATATATATAGGAGAATTATATAAATAGAATTTACTAGTTTATAGTTGTTATTGTATCGGTAGTGACTATGAAGTTCATGTCAGGGAATCATGAACCTTTGAACATACGAGTACCATTGTTGTTTATTAAATAAGTTATAGTGGTTTCATGGAACTAGTTTATTTTTAGGAGGGAGGGTGTCATGCCTAGCATTTGGTAGGGAGGTGAGAGTATTTGCTTAGCTTCCTTGTTCGACGATAGATGTAGATGAATATAAATAAGGTTGTGAGGATTAGTCTTGGGTATGCATATATTATTCCCATTTTGTATTCATCAATCATGTTCTGTTTTGATGTCGTTGCCATTATAGAGATAGTTGTAGATGAATATGCATAAGGCTACTAGGATTAGTTCTAGGTATGCATATATTATTCCCATTTTTTATATAACAACAATGTTATGTTTTGAAGGGTGTGTGTGTGTGTATGACTTACATGATATATTATCATGGCTTTGAGTTTAAGTTTTGGATATCCCTTAACATCACCTTTCCCCAACAAAACTTTGGTAGGATAAAGTTAGGACTAGTAAAGATTACATCTCCTATATCAAAAGGAATAATTATCTTCTACACATTCCTTGCCTAACATGTCTAGCACTAGCATTTGCAGGAAGAGAAAATGTATAGGGTAACCTGGCTTCTTGCCCTTCTAATAGATTTAAACTATATGAAGAATTTTAAGAAAGCTAGCACATGTAGTCAAACTAATAATGTATTAAAATATGAACATACATACTTGAGTTCCAAACTTGCAAACCAAAAATATCTTAACCTTGAAAAGTTGTATAAGAAGGTGAGGAAGTGTGCACATCAAGTCAGCGAATTTATCATCATGAAAATGAATTCCTCCAAAGTTCAATTTCTTCCTATGATTCAATGTTCTCAATCTTGAAACTAGTACTTGAACCAATAAATTTTCAAATATTCAAACTTAGAGTATTAAGTCATAGAGTATGCAAACACCGATCACAACTATCAGTCACCGGTCTCTTTAAAACCCCATAACTTTTATAAACACCCAATGCTAAAAACCCCCCTCAACCCATTTATTTAACTGTCAACAATGCTTGAGATGAGAAATATGTGGGTAAATCTAAGAAGAAAGGAAAGAAAATGAAATGGCGACAAATAGAAAGAAAGGTAATTTATTTCATAACTTTTGAAATTATATCCTTGTCTTGAGAATGTGTTTCATGTGTTTAATCATGCTTATGTTTAAGAACACAAACTAAGATTATGCTAATATTAATTACCCATCTCCTTCATCTTCATTTTTTGTTTGATTATTATACATATCTTTTTCAAGGTTGAATGAGGTGCTCATGAATTAAGCCAAACAAAGCAAGATTGGTATGTTGACATGTGAAGGAAGAAATATGAGTATTGTGAAGCAAGTTGTTAACAATGAAGTCGAGGGAAATGAGAAGATGAATAAGAGGGAATTAAAAGAACATTATGTCATAAAAAATTGTGATATTGAGAGACACATGTATAAGAAATTAGTGCTTAACCCTAATATTTTGATCCATACTCTAGGAGAAACTCACCTAAGAAACTTTATACTCTAGCATACTGCATATTTTCTATTGTAATGTCCAGTTTCCCTTTGGCCAGAATTGGGGTTGAGACATTTAGTTTGGGTAGTGCTCAACTTCTAGAGGCATCACAGGTACTTGTATAAAAAAAAAGAAGCAATATTGATAATGCTCCATGTTGGTCCAAAATGTCACTTAGCTTTTGAGTTATGTGATGATATTCATGTGCACCTTCTTTCTCAGTCAAAATTTTGCGTATGAACAATTTCTATAGTTAGCAATCAACTCATAAAGAGAAAAACTTCAGGAACTTCTATTTGAACTATTAATATGTTCAATTCAATGAATCATGAATGTGGCCGATACTTTTTAGTTTTATTAAATATATAAAATTATTTATTGTATGTTATTTATTTAATATTTTAGAATGTTTGTAAAAAAATTTGGAATCAGTATTGACTTTATGGAATTTTTATATTCTTTTAGAAACTTAATGGAAATTTTCATAAATCAATATAATATTTTATTTTTATTAAATATATACATGTATTTAAATAATAATAATAATAATCAACTTTCCTTAGAATTTTCTTTCTATAAATCAAATATCAAAAATACTTTTCAAGAATTATATTTTTCACAATTTTTTTCTAATAACTAAACAAGAAAAAGAACATTGATTTCTAATATTTGCTTTCCTTTATTTGTCTTTCATTCTCATTTTCCTTTCCTTCTTATTTTTCTCAAATCAAACAAAGACTTAAAAAACATGTGATATGTTAGGTGTTGGCTTCTAATTAGGAAATACATGTTACATACAGTTCGCTAACAATGTGCGGAGGTTATACTTATACTTGATTTCACTATTGATTATATAATTTTCTACGAGTGCATGGTAATAACATTTTAGGATTATTCAAAACAAATCTTATGGAAAATATGAGTCATTTATATTGTTATGGATACATTAAATGGGAATGTAAGTTTACCTGATATAATCAACTCCATGTCTATCCTTTGTCATATTAAACTCTTTGCATTAGCTTTTGTTTTGGTGGCTACTTTTATATCATGCTTGATAAATTCTAATAGTTCCACATAATTACAACCCTAAGAAGCAATATTTGGAAAAAGAGATATTATTATAGGTATATCATTGTACTTAAATGGTGGTGGTTTACTTGGGTCTTTATATTAGTTGTCTCTGTAGTGGCTAGTGGGTATATAAATATGAGGAATAACATAGGGAAGAAGATCTTCAATGGCATTATCTACTCTTTTAAAATTCTTTAGTGTATACAAATAATTAATTTTTTGAAAAAAAAACAATTAACTTGTGGGGAGAACATATAGTTAAGCTCAGTTTTTGCTTCCATTTATATTTGTAGAGAAAACAAATGTCAAATATAAGTTTGAAAATTGAGAATGTTGGGGTGATACTTTATATCATAGTGCTTGATTATTTCACTCCTACTATTGTTTCCTCTGTCTTATTTTATTTTATATTTTTTCCTCATTTAGTTGAATTTTTCTATTTTTTTCAGAAGTATTTTTATGCCTTTGTAAAGAACACGTGACATTTGCTTATGTAATTTTCAATTTTCAACTGGGTGGTGAAATTATCATGTTAAGTTTCATATATGGTGCGCCTTATGTGAGGGTATTGATTGGGAATTTATTTCTTATAGTAAATGTTGTTTTACTATATTAAGAACTATACATTATTTTAATTAGTTTATAATTATATTAAAAATTACACATTATTTGTTAAACTTATGCTAGATATCCATGTCGAAAAAGGAAATATCAATGTTCTCTAGTAGGTAAAAGTTAGTTTGTTTTTTTCAATTTTTTTTTTCATTCTAAAAGGAACGTGATCACAAAATATAAAGGTTGACCTCCTATACTAAACCTTTTTTAGATGCCATTATTCTAAAGTCTCAAAATGGTAGCTTTAATTATAGTGTTACTTTTGTGATGAGTGATCTAGTTTGATTAGTGGAGTCTTTTGTTAGGAATCGCAACTCAAGTACACAATAGTCAAAAGAATAAACCAAATATTAAAGGAGTAAATGAGGGCATATTACATATATTTTAGATAAATCACCAAGATTTTGAGGATCCGACTCCTCCCTTACAATCCAATTTCTGCCACCGTACTCTCTCTATCCTTACCTCTTATATACTCCCTCTAGATAACCGGCTATCCTACAACCTAACAAATTTTTTGGCCTCCTAGACCAATCAATATCCTAATCATTATTTTAATGATAACGAACATGTTTAAGACAATTACATATTTTTTTAAATGTGTATGTACTACATTGATCACAAGGATGTCAAACCGCACTTTTCCAAATCAGTTATCAAGTGCACCATTTAAAATAACAATCCATTTTCAAAGCACAAGGGAAAATTACATTAAGATACCAAGACTTAACACTTCACGGTTTATGCTTTAAGTCTTAGGCTATCTTATATGGGGTTGTGAGCACTAACACTTTTGATTTTAAATATTTTAGGTTGTTTAAAATCTTCTTTGGAATCTATAAATAAATTTCTTGTTGTTTTTAACTCCTAAATAATTTTTAAAGTTTTTCCACCCATAACTAATCAATTGGTTTGTGTTTTCAAAAATAAGACTTAAACCTTTAAGAAAATCCCACAAAACTAATCAACTAGGTCATAAACTGATTAACTACTTACTATAAACTTTCAATCCCGAGAAAAATAGTTTTACCTTTGGTTGAACACTTCAACTAATCAAGAAACCGATAGAATAGTTTGACCAACTAGACCATAGGTTCTGTTCCTGCAAGCACCCATTTTTCTTCTATTTAAATACTTTGATTGATTTACTTAAACCTATCGATTAGTCCATAAATCAATCGTCTGGTTTGTCCAACTAGACTATGGGTTTTATTCCCACATAAACCCATTATGCCTTTGTTTGAACACGTTAACTAGTTTCATTAAACTGATGGTATAATTCTACAGACTAATAGATAGTTTGGCCAACCGAGCTAAGGGTTAAGATAAAAATGTAAAATATTTTTTTTCCTAGGGCCTACATCGATCGAATAGTTTGTGTGAACCCATTAGTTGGTCAAGATGACACATCAACTAGTTTGTTAAACCATTGGATTGTTCTTATATGTTTATGGGACCAAAATATATTGTATGAAACTGATAGATCAGTTCCAATAACCAATTCACTAGTTTTTGTAACGGTTACATTTTCAATTAGGTTTGAATAAAACCATTTTCAAGGTAATTGATCAACTAGTTCCTTAAAACCAATTAACAAGTCAGCATTAACTGTTGAAAATTTTACCCGTTTCTCACACAACAGATATATGTTTTTTACTTCAACTAAATTATTGGGCGCAGGTATAAATAACATTTATAAGGCATAATAATAGGAACTTTTTTAACTCTAATTAAGTTCATAATTAATTTTCTATACTCTATTGCAATTAATTTTCAACAAAACACTTTCATATTCTGATTTATGATGATATATTTTTCATAAGTTCTCATACTCACTCTACTTAGCTAGAATAAAATTATTGATTGTAACATCTATTCTTTCTAGCTAAATTACACTCACAAATTGATCTCACGCTTTCAAACTTTTATCTTTTTTAATATCATTTGTAATCAACCACAACTCTTCAAAACTCATTATTTGAGGTTGTGTGTTACCTAGCATTCCTAAAATAGGTCATTAGATTTATAGATCCATAAACCTAGTGAGGATAAATAGGTCAAGTTGTAAATCATATTCTAGGGGTCATTGAGATTGTAGGTTGATAAATCAAGAGAGGAGTGATCATTAATAAAACATATAGAAGGTTTAAAATCCAAAAGGAAAAACTTTTTTGGTAGTGGATGTAGAGAAATTTAATTATCAAACCACTATAAATCTTGTGTCAATTTTAAGATTTCTCACTACCATCCTTAAAACCTTATTCACCCCCTATATGGCTCTTTTTAAATTATAATAAGCTCAAAATGATATAATAACAAGACAAAAAGTATGAACTCCTAACAACTTAACAAACTTACCACCTCATCACCTAGCCCCCTACATCACTGCCCTTTACCCTTTCTCATGTATGTATATTTCACTAGGGGCCTATCATTACCCCTTACTAAAATTTCACATTGATATCTAGGTGGAAATTATGGAATTGGCTGTTAATCACCTCGATACTCTCCCAAGAAGCTTCAAAATGAGGATGGTATTTCCAATGCTCCCTTTGGATTTATAGCACGAGTCCATGATTGAATTAGGGTGCACCTACCACTCCAACTCTTCCTATTGGGAAGGGTTACGCACATTTATTGACCTTGTCCGATGGTATCAACATAGACTTATGGAATATTGAATGAATGGGCACATGAACCAAGAGCTCCAACTAGTAAACTACTTTCTCAATTCCGGCCAACATCCTATAGGGCCCAAAATACCAAGGTGAGAACTTCTCATTTAGCTCTTATTAAGCAAATTATGCACATAAGCTTTGAAATTAATGTAAATTCATTCCTATTCCATAAACTCTAATTCCCTACAACCTTATTCACACATTGTTTCATGAGTTGTTGTGCTACCAATAAATGTTGATTAAGGTGTTGTAAAATCTAATCCTACTACCACAACCTTTCATTTACTAAGAAAGAAGTGGTCATAATGGTTGTATGATACCAATACTTAGTTCATGGCAACCATCTTACCCAAGCTTTAGGCTTCCCTCCAACAAAAGAACACATGTAGGTTTTGATACACCCATTCACCACTGTGGTTTGATTGTGAGATTGAGGATGGTATGTTTTTATTGTACCTTAAGGGAATCCCTTGCAATTTGAAGTCCTCTTGCCAAAATTTACTAACAAATATTTTACCTTAGTCTAAGACCATGGATTAGGGACTACCGTGAAGACTCATTACCTCCTTAACAAAATTATTGCCAAATTATGAGCATTGAATGGATACTTCATGGGTATAATGTGGGTGTACTTAGAGAGGTAATCTATTTTTGCCATTAATAGCATTTTAACCTACGGAATTAGGTAAGCCTTCTAAAAAATCCATTGAATCATCCTCCCAAATATATCCAGGAATAGGAAGCAATTATAAGATAGTTGCAAGGGATAGAGCGAGGTGCCTGTTTTGTTAGCAGATAGTGCATTATTCCACATAAGTCTAAACCCTCCACCTCATGCCATACCAATAAAATTCCCTAGCTAGCTGCTATAATATCCTTAAAGCATGCGAGTGTCTACCTACACTACTAGCATGGAACTCAACTAGGAGTTGTGGTATGTAAGTAAAATCAGCTAACAACACTATCTTACCCTTAAGCATCAAAATCTCCTATAGTAAGTGAAACTCCTATGAGTCACCTTTGCTACTTTCAAGTGCTGAAAAATAGGTCCCAACTTGAGATCTTTCACAATATATACCTATAGACCTTGCCAATCAAGCAAGGTTACTATTAGCATGGCCATGAGCTCTATGGATTCCTCACACCTAGATAATGTATATATGACCTTATTCTCTAAGCTAGGTTTATACTTAATTCATAAATTGTAACTTCATAGCTTTAGAACCCAACCTTCGTGCTCTTTGGGAAAGAATGTATGCTCTAATAGAAATATTAAACTTTGTTGATATGTGTGAACCATTAATTGTTACCTAATCAAGTAGTGCCTTCATTATTGGACAACCAAGACACCAATAATTAACTCTTTCTCATAAATAGGTTGAAGGCTGACCCATGCACCCAAAACCTAATTGAAATAAGCCACTGGTCTATTTCCTTGCATTAACACAACCCTGATACCGACATTTGTTGCATCTATCTCAATAACAAAAGGTTAGATAAAATTTGGAAAGGAGAGAACAAGTGTAGCTATTATGGCTCTTTTAAGGAATTCAAAAACAACTTGGGTAATCTTATTCCACCCAAAGTGATCCTCATTGATTTTTATTATAAAGGGAGCAACAGTGTGTTCATATTGATGCATGAACTTTCAATAATATTTTGTCAAGCCCAAGAATCCGCTCAACTCCCTTAAATTCTATAAAACTAATCAACTAGTTAATGTTTCCAACTTTACCAAATCAGCTATCACTCTTTCTCAAGACACAATATAGCCCAATTACTCCTATTTGATTTGCCCAAGCATGCACTTGTTCCAATTAGCACACAATAAATGATCCTTTAACATAGACAACACTATTCTCTATTGTTGATAATGGGATTCTAGGTTAGAGCTAAAAATGAGTATGTTGTTGAAGAATACCATATAAAACCTTTGAATATACAACTTGAAGATGTCATTCATTAATTCTTGAAAGGTTTTAGGAGCATTGGTAAGCCTAAAAGGCATTACTAAAAACTCATAATGCCCTTTGTGCATCCTAATGGCAATCTTCAGCACATCCAAGGGTGAATTCAAATATGGTGGTAGCTTGATTTTAGGTCCCACTTAGAGAAAATGGTCACCTTGTGCAGTTCATCTAATATCTTATCAACAACTAGAATGGGAAACTTATCCGGATTTGTGGCTTGGTTTAGTGCTTGATAGCGGACACAAAAGTGCCAACCCCTATCTTTCTTCTTAACTAGTAAAAGCATGTTGGAGAAAGGGTTATGATTGGGATGAATAAACCCAGCTTATAGCATTTCTTGAACAATTTTCTCAATTTCACCCTTTTGAACATGGTGGATATAGCTAAGGTCACACATTGACTAGGGAACTTCCTGGCTTTAGCTGGATGCAATGGTCCAAAGTCAAAGGAGATTGGAGACCCTTTGGTATGGTAATAACATTTGTGAATTCTAGGATTAGGTATTGAACAAATATTGTAATTTTAACCTACACTTGACCCCTTTTTATGCGTAGCCAGAGAATAACGCTTCACCAAAACTCCTTGTTCCCCATGTCACACCATTTTAGCTATAGCTGTTAAGGATAAGTGTGACTTTTCTAAGCTTTGTTCCCCTTTTAATTCAACCATAACACCCCACCTTGAAGCGCATAATTAGTTTCTTCTAATTTACCAACATTAAACCAATTTTCTTTAGCCATTGCATACCTAGGACGATGTATGTGCTGCCCAACTCAAGTGGCAAAAAATCATTCACACCATTTTGTAGCTTCATTCGAACCCTTTTGCAAAATCCTTCAGCTTATACTAGATTACTTTTATGCAATAACACCCCATGCTAAGCCATGAGAGACCTTCACAATTGTAGACATTGAACCACATCCATAACTATGAAGTTATGCTTTTCTCTATAATTTATTAATATTGTTAACTCCTCCTGGCCAATTTATCCCTAAAGTTTCATTGTGCATAGGGATGTTAAATCCACCACATAATTAAGAGACAAATCCACCATTCTTGTTACCTTCTCGGTCTCTACTTTGCCAATTGTAGTGCCCATCACATCCCTTTTGTCACCTAGTGAATCATCCACCAATAACACTTGTAGTAGTCAGTTCTTACACATGTGTGTTGGTGAGTATTTATTCTCACACCAATAATGCATAGCCCTTTGTCTTTTGCATAGGAGCTTTGCATTGAAAAGCTTGCAAAATCGAGGGTTCCCTTTATCTAATGGGGAGTGGTCTACAACATGGGAGGTAGGTAGATATTTCAAGCTTTGGGGTATGAAGAAATTATCATCTTTAGGAATCAATGGGGTGTGCTTAGGGGCAGTGAATTTGATTCCGACTTGTTGACCTATCCATGAGCCTATATACCCATATAATAAGCTTCACATTTGACCTTAAAACAACACCCACCTTTTATCTTTCATCATTTGGGTTGCCATCATGACCTCCCTAAGCTCAACAAGCCTCATCATCTTGACTTTAGTCTAAATGTTTAAGTGTAACTAATTGAGGAAGGTGTTATCCGTGACTTCATTAGACAATCGCTAAAGTAGGGGAGAACTCGGTTGCTTATTAACTTCCATGTGCTCTGCTATCATTCCTTCTTGAAGAATGGAGAGAAATTTTCCATAAAGAGATACTTCATGCTAGGATTGGGACCTTATCAGCAAAATATCCTTAAATCTATCCCATGAGTCAAACCTTCTTTGGCATATTAAAACCATGTCAGAGCTCTCCCTTCTATTGAAATGAGTAGCACTCGTGAAAAGGATGATAAGTATGATATATATTAAGTAAGGGAACAATAGAGTCATAATAAGGTTACGCAATGTCATAAGGTCACATGAAAGAATAAACATGTATATAGATTAACATTATATGATGTAAGATAAAAGCTGATTTTAGAAAATCATTATTAGATACAATAATAATTCATATTCTTATTTACATTGAGTTCAGGGATTCCATTATTCTTAATAAGGTGGAATGGGTTGAAGCTCTTCTCAAGACAAAATGTTCTTGAGTCACTATTATCATTTAGTGGAACAGACCCAACATATACCAGGGCAATATGCTTTTGACCACTAACCTTAAACCAGTGGAACAATCTAAAGAAATTTTTAGGTTAAAATGTTTTTGAGCCACTATTATCATCCTGTGGAACAAACACAACACCTTAGTCCTAACTCATGTAATCTTTTAGTTTAAGTTATTAATGCATTATCATCGACTAAGCTTAGGGACCCCACTATTTATCTCAAGATCATATTCTTATTTACATTTATCTTAGGGATCCTACTATTCTTAATCATTTGGACTAGGGTAAAGTAAAGCACTCCTAAGCTACTATTATTGTTTAGTGGAACAAACCCAACATCTTGATCCTGACTCACGTAATCTTTTACTCTAAGTGATTACTATATTATTCATTACTCTTTAGCTCAATATCATTATGTGGAACACGCTTATAATTATGCAAGACACACAATTTAAAATTAACTTAATTATTCAAAACATATAAAACATAACCACATGGAGATCAAGATATCCCTTGAGGAAAAATGTCATATGTCTCTTAAAAAAACCCTAGTTAGATGAACATAACTACTCCTATAATACTCATTTAACTATGAAATATAATAAATATCCCTAAAATATCATTATTGATGACATATCCAAAAAACAAGGTAAAATTCAATATATTACACATGAGATAATGACGTTGCCTCTATAAAACCCTAATTTCACAAGTTAGACATGACTTTTTCCATAAAACTTATATGAACTTCAAATTTTTTGCACATTCTTAAAATATAATTATTAACAAAATATTAAAAAATATAGGTCTAACTCCAAATTTTTACTCATGCAATAATAACCTGCCTCTAGGGTTATCATTCACAAATCCCTACAAAATTTTAATTTCATAAATTAACATATCTTTTCTCATAAGACTCGTATAACCACCAAATTTAATAAAAATTCCTAAAATACCAATATTAAAAATATATCTAAAAATCAAGCTATAAATATAACATTATACACACACACACACACGCACACATACGATACTAACCTTACCTCTAGACTTACTATTCTCAATTTAAATCATTTTACCATTTTATGGGACTTAGGTCATTCATAATTACTCCAAATATTCCAAATAATATATTTAACCTATTTTAAAGTAATTAACAAATTAAAATACCAGATATTCCATATTTAACCCATATTGACCAAATTTCCCTTAAAATATTCAAAATGCCCATATTTTCATAAAAATTCTATGAGACCTAATATGAATGATTTTTAACCTCCAACACATATTCTCATGAAAACAATTAATCACAAATATATGTATATGATTCAAACATCATAACCCAAATTTATGCAATGATTCATGCCAACCTTCCTAACTTGCAAAATCTAACTTAACCAATAATATACACAATAACATGTTTTTACATTTTTCTCACCTCTTTCATCATACAACACAACATGTCATGCAACAACATTATCATAATGAAATTATCCACATAAAAATATCAAAATGAGATTTAATAAAAAATATACATATTGTACACAAAACCCTAGTTACAACATGTATCCTTACCAAAAACGTCTTTGCTCTCTGAGTATGTATAACCTAAGACTCCTCCATTGAGAACCCTAAATAATATATTATAAATCAAGAAAAACACATGATTAGAACTTAGGAAAAGTAGCCATAGAAAATATAAGGCAAAGAAGGATGGGAAAAATGAAGCAAAACTAAAGCAAATTTGAAGAGCTCGAGCTACGTGGGAGATTGGTGCAAGTGATGGAGGCTTGCTTGCGTGAAGGGATGACACATCCAAGGGGCTATCATATGTCTTGGTGATGCAAATGGGGTGGTGTTGTGTGGTTGGGTGATGCATGAAGGTTATGGCTACATTGGTGGATGATGTAGTAAGATGGTGGGGGCATAAGGTGGTGATGCAAGGGAGGTGAAGGTTGTGAAAGGCAAACTAGTGCATGACATGCAAGAAGAGGGTGAAAAGGGCAGTGTGATGGGAAATTTGATGGGTGGTGCAATGTAGGTGCACGGTTTTGGATAGAAGAGTGTGCATCGGGCATTCGCAGTTGTGTGCAAAAGCATGCATGATTGTGCACATGAGTGTGCATGACTATGCACAAGTGTGCACGAATGTGTGAGAGAGGTGCATGGATGCACGAGGGATGAAACTTGAAACAAAGGCATTCAAGGAAGGGGAAAATGATGGCAAGGAAAAAGAAGAAAGGAGGAAGAAGGATTGGTTGATGGTGATGGTTTCTGGTGATGGGGTAGGTTGCATTGGTGGTTGGGAACAATGGTGTTGGTGATGGTGGTTAGTGAGTGGCTGGCGATGGACTATTAAACCTAATAGAGTAGAGACGTGTAAGGTAGAAGAAGGAGATGGTTAATGTGGGATGGAATTATGAATGAAAATAATTTGAAAGGAAGGAGTGAAGATAAGAGAGAGTATATATGTAATGGGGGTGAGGATGAGTTCAGAAATGGCCAAAGGTGCAGAGAGTTTGGCATGGTTTAGCATGGGTTTCATTTTCCTTGACAAAATCCTAGGGATTGGGTGTAGTTGTGGTGTAGGGTAGAGGACAAATGCAAGGAGAAAGTGGATACAACACTCCCAAAATTTACTATTTAAAAAACTTGTTTAAAAGAAAAAATATAATAAAACAAAAATGGGGAATGTTATTGCCACCCCTAATATAATATATATGGACACATTCTATCTCATGTTATATATAAGGCTAAAACATGTCAAACTAAAACTTAAACATCATCTATACTGATATAATAATCTCCCATAATGATTTATCCAATGATAGCTGAAAATTCAACGGTTACACTGAACAAAATTATCACTAATAAAATTAGCGAAAACTTGTGAAATGACCTTAGATTTAAAAAACTTAACAAGGTAAAGAGAAACTGAATTTTGGTTACAACACCATCAAATTGATACAATGCTTAAAATTTTCCAAAAAATATACAAAAAATAAAGATAAATTCCTAAGGGATAAAAGCTCTCATTGCCTACTCTCAAAGCCCAACTATTCAACCCAAAAACAACAATTGATCTCAAGCCTACATGTGAGTTTGATCCTCACCATGTGTGGATTGTCACGAGACACTTTCATATAAGGTAGTATCAGTATGGGTTTGGTACTGAGTACATCAAAACTTACAATTTCGTGATACACATAAGGACATGGTGATCTTTAACTTACTGTACACACGCTCAAGTATATATATATATATATATATATATATATATATATATATATATATATATGATACACACACCACCCCACTCATACAACAACTTATATGATTTCATGAAGTATATAGTATAACATTAATCTTTCTCCAAATAGGTGTCAAGAAAAGTGATACATAAAATGAATATAGAAATATACATATGCAATAACTAGAGTAGGGCATGCTAACATGGAATATCATACTTATAATTATTAAAGGTATACATGAGTACATATAATAACATGCAATCATAGAATTGTGCTTATAAATGCATGATTGTACATGACAACACTCGAGTACGAGTGTATAATGAAACATGAATTCATGCCGAATAACATAGATATCATACAAGATAGAATTCTACACATAATACCCACATGAGATTAAAATAATAGATCATGTGAAAACATGGTAAGAACAATCATCATATGGCAACACAATTGTAATGAAGATAATTGAGCGACATGTATAAGATAATGAAATGTAAAATCCATGTATGAACGAGAATAATCGATTATTGTATCTCATTATTGTGATAAGAACCATTTGATTATTTTAACTTGAGGATGGAGACACAAAGAAATCAGAATAATTAATACAGTACTCAAATGATACTAGCCCTAGCTAGCCCACCGAGAAATGTAATTAGACCACTAAATGACATGACACTGAATCACTTAAATATGCATACCCCCTATGTGGACAAAATATATTGAGATACCTATAGAGTTGAAGGGAATCACTTAGAGCCTTGTAAGGGACCTCAAGTCACATAATCAAAAACACTAGAATGGTACCAAATAAATATCAAACCTGACTCAGATAGATACCTTGAGTGGTACAAGTCTTGACTTAATACCTTTCACTTTAAGTAATTAATATTTTATTTAAGAATCTAACTAATCCTAAATCAATCCCATATAATAACACTTAAATAACTTCCATCACACAATACAATTTCATTATCACATCCATTCAAAGTGGCATTAAAGATGATCCATTCTAAATGGCATTATAGTCGATCCATTTGAAGTGACATTAAAGCTTATCAATTCCAAATGGCATTAAAGTCAAACAATTCAAAGTGGCATTAAAGACTAGAAATTACATGGCATACAAGTTCAACATAATGCATCACACAATTTCAATCCATACGTAACCAATTATATGATTTTCCAAAGCAATTATAATTAAAACACACCAAAATATATTATAGAATCACCAAATTTTTTTAGAATTTAGCTAAACATGTTAAATACATAATCATACTCAACCCTTCAAATACTCAAACTCATATAATAATCAAGAGGCATGCTAACATGTGTCCACATTGAACATTATAAGCTAATATATATATATATATATATATATATAGAATTACCATAGAAGACAAGGTATACACTTGATATAGTCACATAAAACATACTCGTCACCTTCAACTTCAAGAAGATATATATCCCATGATTCCACCATAAGAAAAGGTAAGTAGAGACTTACTTAGGTCCAAAGCTTGTTAAGAGAAATAAGAAGAGAGAGAGAGAGAGAGAGAGAGAGAGAGGGAGGGATTGCTAGCTTGAGAATCAATGACAACGCTTTCCTAGATAGCCAATATAAATCATAGGAATAGGTTATGAAACTACTTTATAAACCAATTATTCAAGTATTATATCTTAATTAACAAGGAAAAGTGCAAACAAACTTTCATGGAAAACATGTCAAAAACTTAAGACTGGAGAGCGTATCTCCATTAAGATTTAAAATTGAGTATTAACCAAATCGAGTTAAACAAATATCACTTAGGGCATTTTAAATTAATCTGAAGGCCCAGAGGAAGGAGCATACATGATAAGTTAATTTCATAAAAAATAACCGTCTTATTAGGTTTGCCAACTAAAAATTTTACATAACTAATATACACCAATAAGATAAAAACCCAACTTAAATGATTTTAAATCAAAGCTAGTAATCAATTGGGTAAAAGAATCATAAGCAAATCTATTTCATAAAACTATCTTAAAAAATTAGGGTTTCTAGGCCCAAATTGTAAATTAACCAATTAATTTTGATTACCACAAATCGATAGTTTCAAAATACGATTAAGATAATTCTACATAAATTTAGATAATTAATTTTAATAAAAACAATCTTTTGATTATATAATTTCATATAATTTTTTTAAAAGATTTGGGTTTTAAAGTCCCATATACAAATTTGGATAATTTAAATCAATTAATGCAAATTAAAGGTTTTAGAACGCAATTAAGGTCATTCTAAATATTTCTATAAAATTAATTTAAGAATAAATGACTATACAAATGACTAATTTCATAATTTTATTTGAAAGATAGGGTTTTAGGTCAAAAAATATAATTTGGTTGAATTTTATTAATTTATTTAAATTTAATGTTTAGAAATGCAATTAATTTAAGTGATTTCCAAAAAAAAATGTTATCCGTAAATCAAATAAGGAAAAACGAAAGAATAATAATTTTGAAAATAATTATAAATATGTTATGAAAAATATTTTATTTAAGATTTTATGAGGAGATTGACTTTGCAAAAATAGATAAGTTCAAATACAAAAATATTTTCTATGGCTAAAAATTATGAAAATAGTTTTATTATTTTAAAATGGATTTTATAATTTAAATATTTTTTTTATTAATGAAATATAACTCCAAAACAAAACCGTAGTCACACAACAGAATTATAATCGAAAAAAATACAAATATTAAAAATCAAAACATGTGATAGAAGAGAAATATATGTTTTTAAATGGAAATCAAAATCATATTAATATAATAAAATTATGGTCATGAATAAATTTATCTACAATGATTTGCATCAATAACGATTTACTAAATTCTAATAAGAATTTGAAACTATCAGTAAAACCATAAAAAAAATAAAAAATAAAATAATTAAATATGATCATGAAATTACATTAATAAAATCATTAAGCTTGAGGAACTTTAATTTCAAAAATACATTATATTCTAGTGGAGGTTGTAACACCCCCAAATTTTACTACTTAAAAAATTGATTTTGTGGAAACCTTAGTTAAAAAAATAGTGGGTCTTATCACAACACTTAGCAAAACTTTAGCATCATCTAACATTCTTATACTAAGTGCCAAGGTTAAGAGTTACTTTGCTTAAATTAACAACAACCATAAAAATAAAACATAGATTTAATATAGAATAGCATTGTCTTTGTAGTTTATAAAGTAAGGTAAAGAGGTACAATCAAATGAGAAAAATAAACGTAGAAGGAAACATGAGAGTTCAAGAAAAAATCCGTGTCAAAAGTTATCAGGTGAACCCCAAATAGTCTTAACTCCTAACCCATACTGGAAGCCATTAGACCTTATCTTCAAAGTACTCCTATAGGGTAAAGATTGCCCATTGAATAGGAAGGGGACCATGAAATGGAATCCATCCGTACTATGGTACTGAGTAACCCATCACACAAAACTAATATGTAAAGTTCACATGGAACACATTAAAGGCATCACAATAAAACATGGTATAAGATATAGAAATATACATGTGATGAAAAAAATATAATAATCATATCAGATAAATAATAATCACCAAGACCATGTACCACTCATACTCATTCATTCATAACATAATGAAGCTTATCGATCAATCATACAAGAGATGCTTTCTGAAGTAATGATTAGAAAAAATCTCAATGCAATAAGCATAATCTTAAGAATATATCTCATATCTTAATATCAAACCAATAATATTCATGATACCACAGGTAGGGCTCAAGGGAACAATACCAAATAAAATCCACATTATCACAGGTATGGCTCAAAGGTACCATTCCAAACCATAGGTAGGCCTGAGGCTACTACTGAACCAATCCAATAACCATTTCAATCCAATAATAATTATTTTTATTTTTATTTACTCAAATGGGTGCAACAATAATCCAAATATAAAAAAGTATACTGATCATACCAACACATAAGGCATCACGGTACCCTCCTAACCATCCAACCTAGAGGCATAAAAGCTATCTAGTCATACTGGAGCACAAGATGACACAATACTATTCCAACCTAGGACACCTAATTATTAAGCATTGATACCCCTTATAGGACCCGTAGGTCACCTATAGAGTAGACTAAGGCCTTACCGGGGCATAACGACACACTAGTGAACCAATTGAATCGAGGCCTCCTACCTTGTCTATAGGGTACCTATCCCTTGAGAGCAACAATTCCCAAACTCAAGGTATTTTTGCATTAAGTATTGATATATTAAGAAGGTGATCACAAAACATTACATATTGTACAATGATTGCAATTCCATATATTACATATTGTATAATGATTCCAATTCCATACTTAACCATTTTTCCTTTATTTAAAATTATTCAAGTCAACCTTAAGGTTAATGGTCCAAGTTTGAGTCAAAGTCAACATTAATGTTAATTTATCAATACACTAAGGCTTGTCTATATCTGATTATTTATGTTAGGTGTATTCGATCAAAAGTGACCAAAATACCCTTGAGACCATTATTACCACATTATCATTCATTTTAAGTACTGATTTTATTTTATTAATTAATGTGTTAATAAAAAGGCTAAACCATAATAATTAAATTACATAACACACAAATAAATTACTAGACATGCCAAATGATCATTTACCCCCTACACATGATTTTGCACATAAAATCCTAACATGCATTTCTAAGTTATCAAATCACACATTCCCGTGTTCAATAGGAAATAACACATATTAGGCACATTTATTGAAATAATTATCATGATACGATTAAAATGACTAAAACACCCATAGGAAATATTATAATAATAATCATGCTAAAAAAATGTGTTCTAAAATATCAAACTACGTATTCCCATACTCAACAACAAATAACACAAATTAGGCACACTTATCGTGTTAAAAATCATGATACACTTAAAATGACCAAAATACCCCTAGGGCATATAATAAGAATAAGTATGCTAAAAATGTGCATAAACATGCTCAGTCTATCACATTTGACATACATAATTTTTTTTTGTCATTCAACCCATTTTAACCAACATTTGTATACATGATAATTTACACAAATTTGCATGCTCCATTTTTACCAAATTTTATGCTAATACTTTTAGGTATATAATTAAAATATAGCGAACATATTTAATATAATTTATATATCAAAATCCTAATGTGCTATCATGTTATCTCACATTTTAGTAGAGCATAGGGGCTTCCTGATATCCAACAAAAGCACAAATTATGAGGTGCCTACAAAAAATTATTAGGTTACGCTAATTAAATTTTTATACTGAAAAATAATACCATATTAATCATATTAATATTTAAAAAATATTAAATAAAAAATTACCAAAATGCCCCTAATGTCAAAATGGGGTAAAATATATATATAAACACTCATATTGCTCATGCACCGTGAGTTGGGATTGTAGGGAACCACGTGGGGATAGGGGAAGTTGGTTGGCTCGAGGTGGTGGCTGAGGGAGGTAGGTGATGAGATGGTGGAGCTTTGGTGGTGGTGATGGGATGCTAGTGATAGAGGGGCATAGCCGAGGAGGAGGGGCATGTTAGAGATTATCATATCTAAGGGTGGCAAGTTAGGGAGGCATAGAAGAGGTGATATAGGTGACCAGGGTGTTGGTGCGATGAGCAGTTGGCGGTGTGATGTGGTGGTGAGGCTCGAAGTAAGGAGGAAATTAAAGAGGAAAAGGGGTAAGGTTGAGGTAATTCAGGATGGTGATGTTGCTAAGTGAGGAGGGCAGAGGTGGCTGGGTGGTGGTGTGGTTGTTAGCTTGATGAAAGGAAGGGCAGTTGGGAGGGTGGTATACTGGAGCTATGATGGGGTTGAAAGGAGACGAGAAGAGAAAAAGGGTAAGGGATGGGTTTATCTTCGGTAAAAGAGGAAGGAGGGGAAGGAGGGAGGATAGACATACTTTTATAGGTATGTGTATGGTTGGGGTGAAGGGGAGGGGAAAATCGACAAATAAAAGGGTCAGTTTAGCCGTGCAGGGGTAGGTAGGCAAGAGTTGTAAGGGAAAATGATGTGCGTAGATAAGGAAGTTGGCGTAGGGATGTTGGGATATAGAGATTTTAGGGGTTGCGGAGAGGTGGTTGGTGTTGGTGAGGGATCTGGTTGTAGGAGTTGGGAATGGAAGGGAAATAGGGAACACATGGGAGAAGGGTAGGGGTTGTTTGGGCTTGAAGAGGAAAGGGAGATAGGCGAGGTGTAGGGTGCATGTAGGGGTGATGCAGGGGGTTGGGGAGTGTTTGGGATGGGGTCAAGGGAGAAAGAGGAGGCCAATAAGAAAAAGAAAAGGAAGAATAAGGGAGGTGGGTTGGGGTTAGGAAGGAGAAAGAAATAAAAGTGAGAGGGATGGGCTATGGTGTAGGCCAGGGAAAAAAAGAAGAAAAAGAGAAGGAAAAAAGGTAAAAAAAAAAGGGGGGGGGGGAAGGGAAAGAAAGAAAAAGAAAAAGGGGATCAGAAGAAAGAAAAAGAAAAAGGGAAAAGAAAATAAATTTAGGTTTAGAATTATAATTATATTAAATTTAGGATTAAGATAAACTTAATTTATCTCGGTTTAGGATACCTGACTAGGAAGAATAAACCGGGGTAAAATTTATAAATTTTATGGTGGATTTAAATAAAAAATAAAAAGATAACATAATTTGGATTAACTAATTCAAGAATTTATCTCGGTTTGTGGGTCAAGTATTAATAAAATAGTTAAGTTAAGATTTAAGGTTTAAGTTAAAATATAAATAAATCAAGATTAATGTTAAATAGTATTTTGGGGTATTATAGAGGTATAAAGAGATAATGTGCAACTGTGAAGGGGAAAAAGGAAGGGAGCCATGTGGGGAGGTGGTGTTTTTCTTGAAGAGGAAAAGGATGATTGGGATAAGGGGAGAAGGTAAAGAAACAAAAGGAAAAAGGAAAAGAAAAGAGAAAAAGAAATTTTGGAGTTAGAATTATGATTAGGTTTAAGTTTAATACAAGGGAATTAGGGTAAAATTAATTTATCAATTATTCGAGATTAAGATTCGACTAAAATAATAATTACTTGAAATTAAGATTATGCTTAGATTTAGAATTAAGAAATTAGGGTAAGACAAAAATATAATTACTTGGGATTAGGATTATGTTAATATATTAATTACTGAAAATTAGGGTTAGATAAAATTTATGGTATTACATTATTCATCTGCCTCATTATGCCCCATTAGTATTATTTATATCCCCCTTTATTTTGTAGGGTCCCCATGTGTTTTGATGGCTCCAAACATTAAGATTAGTGATTGAATGATATTTTGAATTGCAGGGATGTGCTTGAATATTTTGCATAGAATAAGCCTGAGCACATAATTGAAACACAACCCTAAGAGCAAGTTATAACGAAATAAGGCTAATACACTCACAATGAATAGTATTTCAAAGATAGCATAGAAATAAATGCTTTACAGATCTTTAAGATATCGTTCAAAGATATAAATCTCAAGGAGTGAATACTATGTTGCTTGACCATGGAAATAACACTCAAAAGGGATAGACAATCTCAACATTGACTTAGAAACAAACATGGAAAAAACTATGTCGTTTCCAAATATAGTTTCCATAATAATCCCAAATTTCACACAATTTTCATATCTCACCACAATAGGCAACTACAAGATACCATGGAACATAATACCAAGGATTATGGAAACCAAAAGCTGAAGGAAAAAAAATCCCTATGGAATTAAATAAGCTCGGCATATCAAAAATGGAATTATGGAGGGTTTCCAAAAGAAAAATAAGTCCTTAGCATTTAAAGCCCAGAGTGAATAAAGAGATTAACCAAAAGATATAGACCTCATAGAAAGAAAAAAAGACAATGAAAACAAAGTAGAGTCTAATAAAAGAAAAAAGTAGAACACCATAAGAATTCTACTATAAGTAAAAAGGAGTGAATATTCAAGAACAAGTAAGGAAGTCCAAATCTAAAAGAGATTTAGTCTTTGATGTTTAGAGTAAGCAATGAACTATAAACTTATTAGAGGAAAGAGAGTCAAAAAAAATCTTTGTATCCTTCATTCATATAAATTGTGTAAGGGGTACGATTGTACTTATAGTAAGTACAAGAGTTTGTACTTGGGGAGCACAACTATAGTTAGTTGTGGGAAACTTAGGTCTAGAGGTAGAATTAAGTTCTAGCATTATAATATTATCATTATAAGTATATTGATAAAGATAACAAAGACAGTCGTGGACATAGATCAGAGTTGATCAAACTATGTAAAAATTATCACGTTATTTGTTTAATTTAACTCAACTATTGCACATGCATTATAATACACCAAAATTTAGAACCTAAAATTTAATAATTAATCCTCATTTGGGATAATTATTTTTTTTTCTATTAAATTAATAATTCTGTTGACTTTAGATTTATAAAAAAAATAGATGTGATAATTTAATAAATTAAAATAAATATTTTATTATTTTATCACACTCTTTTTATATAAATAAACTCTCAAACCTATATTTTACTAAAATTACCCTATTAAATTAATATATTAAATTTTAAGTAAATTAAATTATTAAAATAATTTACCTATCTAATTAATTAAATACCCTAATTCCAAAAATTCTTTTTTCTTTTTTCTTTTTCCCTTTTCCTCCTTTCTTCCCCTTTGGGCCGCCCCAGCCCATTTCCCCTCCTTCCCTCCCTTCTCGCCCATCCAGCTTGCGTTCCCCCCTTCTTCTTTTTCTTTTCCTTCCTTTTTCCTTTGGCTGGGCTAGCCCAATAGCCACTCCTCTCCCCCTCTCCTTTGCATGCGGGTCAGTTTGCCCCTTTTTTTTCTCTTCTTCTCTCACTTGACCGGCTAGCCCCCTTCTTTCTTTTTCTTCTTCTTCTTCCTCTCTCGCCCACTGTCGACCGTGCACACACCTGCACCTACACCGACCAGCCTACCCTCTCCTTCTCTCTCACATCCCTTTCCTTTCTATTTCAAGCCTAGACCTCCCTTGCTCGTGTGCTCCCTCTCCCTTCTCTTTTCTTTCCCCTACCACTTGCAAGACTGCACCCTACACCCCCTACATTGACTGCCATCGTCGACCAGTAGTCGCTTGCCCTCTTACTCCCTTTGTCCTCATCCCCCTTTTCCTCTTCTCCACTCCTCACCTATAAAATTCCCCCATCGCCCTTCTTTCTCTTATTTTCCCACTGCCCAACATCCCCCGAAACCATCCTCCACCACCCTTTCAAACGTAGCCCTAGCTGCCACGGTGCCTCACAGCTATCTAAACCTCCACCCCACTCTCTTCCGTGCACTACCCTCTACCAAACGAGACCTCTCCCCACCTCTAAATCCCCCCGCTCTGCTCTCCCCATGTAATACCCCAAAAATTTGCTTAGCCTAATCCCATATCATTAGCGCCCTAATTTGATTCTAATATCAAGAAATCTTATTGTTAGCCTTAACCAAATTTCTTAAATTCCGAAACTTTAACCAAAACTGAAACCTTAATTTGGATAAACCGTAATTCATAAACCAAAATCAAAACCTGCTAAAATTTCCACTAATCCAAATTACTTGGCTAATCCAAAATTTTCTAATTTAATCCTAATCCCCTAATCCCCTAACCCTTCTCTCTTTTCCTTTCCTTTTCTTTTCTTTTCCCTTCTTCTCTTACACCAATTTTGTGGCGTGAGAGACTTGGTTGCCTCTGCACCACCCCCAACATCTTGTCTCCCACATGCACCATCCCTTCCATCCTTTCCATCCCTCATGCTACCTTCTTCTTCTCTTCCTTTGCACACCACTATCACTTCTCCTGCCACTCTTCTTCTTCTTTCTTCTTTCTTCTTCTTCCTGCTACTGCTCTGTTTCGACCAACAGCCACCATCACCATCAGACTCCCTACTTTTATCTCCCGTGAACGTCTTCTTCTTCATCATTACCCTCTCGTGCCTCTACTTGATCTCCATTGATTTCAACCATCACCATCACCCCTATCTCGGAGGATCATTATCATCGTCGCCGTCACCCCCTTCCATTTTCTCCTCCAAGGCACGCCACCTTACTAGCATATATACCCCTCCATCCCTCCATTTTATTGTCATCTCTCAGCTCCTCGAACTTATTCTCTTCTTCCTTCTCCTTTCTCCTTCTTCTTCCTCCTTCTTCTCTATTTTTAGCACTAGCATCACCCAATCCACCACCGAGCACCACCCAAGCCACCACTCGCCGCTCTTTTGCTGGTGGACTGACCACCAAGGTTGCCTCGACCTTCCCCCTCGCCATTTATGGTCATCGCCACCGACTTCCACCTCTTTTTCCTTCTCCTTCCCCTCGTTAGTTGCAATGTTATAGAGTACACGACCTGTGTATGCCTGCTACACGGTCGTGCAACGCTCAAATTCCCTGCTGCACAGTTGTGCAATTCTTGCACCGCCCAGCAGTGCGTCTTTTCTTCCCTCGACCTATTGTGCACTGTTACTTCAGAGCCATGCAACTCTTACACCATTTGGCCGTGCAAATTTCTTCTTAGCCATATACCCCTATTTTCACCCCAAATCTTGTCCAAATACCACCAAAATTTAACCATAGCTCCACCACACGTTCTTCTATACTTCCATAAAATTCAAGCTTCCATTTGTCTTTGGTAAATTCCATTTGGAACCTTCTCTACCTTAACTTCCCTCTTAATTTTTAATCTTTGATCCTAATCATATTTTATCTTATTTTCATAGATGATCTTCTGGTGATCTCGAAGGAGGTATAGGATTTATGTGCATAGAGCGCGGTGTCCTTATTGGTAAGGATATATGTCGTAGCTAGGGGTTTATGTGATACTTGTATTTTTGTATATGCTTTTGTGTTGAGTATATTGTATTGAACAATTTATTTATGAAAATGCTATGAAATGTTATTCTTGAGAGTAACGAAATTATGTAAGCTCGTATTTGGGTATAATGTAGGATACAGAATATATATGAGAAATTGAGGATATGTACTTCATATAATTATTAGGAATTTATATATATTAGTATTGGGTTTCATAGAACATTTGGGATAATACGTCTTGCCTACCCTAAGGGTATTATGGTCATTTGAGGATAATTACATGGGCGTACTCATGTGTTTAATTGTATGTCTTGAATTTATATGAGTTCGACATGATAACATACACTCAACTCTGAAGAAGATACTAATAATTTAAAGTGAAAGATCACATGAGTCGGGCTAAGGTATTTATATGGCTCCGTTCCATTGGATAATAATAGTAGCTCGGGTGTGTTGTCCCCAAGAGGTTCTTTAGTCCGTTCCACCGGATTAAGAATAGTGGGGCCCTATACTCAACGTAAATGAAAATACGATGAATAGTTAAAGTATAAATGAAAAGATACTAATCATTTAAAGTGAAAGACTACGTGAGTCAGGACCGAGGTGTGGAATAATAGTGGCTCCGGTGTGTTGTCCCCGAGAGGTGCTTCAGACCGTTCCACCAGTTTAATAATAGTGTCTCAGGAGTATTTTACTCTGAGAGGTGTTGGCTCTATTCCATTGGATAATAATAGTAGCTCGGGTATGTTGTCCCTGAGAGGTGTTTTAAACCATTCCATTGGTTTAAGAATAGCGGGGTCCCTGAACTTAACGTAAATAAAAGATTGGAATATGGTATATCTAATGAAAGGCCTAGAATCAATAACTATCTGGTATTCTTTAAAATTGTGCATGTATGATTTTCTTATGAGAATTCTTATAACCCTACTTGACTGTACCATTACCTTACTCAGTACATAGCATACTGATCATCCATTTCATGGGTGTTACTCAATCCAATCAGTAGATGACCCAGATGTTTATGTGCTGGTCGATGAGGATCGAGTGGATGAATTCACAGCCTTTGCTATGATATATGTGGAGGAATGATTTATTCGTAGTAGAGTTCGGGCGTAGATTCAGGTTATCTAGATGATAGTTTTACCAAGATACCTTTTTGGACTCTTAGTTCCATGGGATCCCTTTTTGTTATATTTTGATATTGTAATCGTAGTTAATCTCCAAACACTTTTTGATGTTATTAAAAGTTATCTCATCTCTTTCTATCATGTTTAAATTTTTTAATCATTTTGCCTTGTGATTAACGTAAAGATGGTAGGGTAAGCCAACCTTATGTCCATTATGGCGGTAACACCCAACTATTTGATTATACGCTTTCGCTTAAAACGAAATTTTTTACTAGTAAATTTTGGGGTGTTACACCCTGCTTGTGTAAAATGGGTAGCTTGAGCTGCTCTTTGCACCCTACGCTGCCTCCTCTGCCTCAACCACCACCCCATCACCTCCATCTATGCCCAAAAATCCTTCCCCTACTTCCCCATACCCTCCATTTCCCTTTTCTCCCCCTCCTTCCTCCTCCTTTTCTCTCCTCCACATTCGGCCACAGCTACCACCGCTACCTACGCTACCACCGTGGCACACCACTACCAACACTACAACCCCCTATGATCCAAGAACCCTATCACCTCACAACCACCACTTCCTTTCCCATTTTTCAACCCTAAAATTTATCCTTCTAAATCACCACCACCTCCACCTCCTTGTGCTGTTGTCGTGCATCGTCGCCGTCGTTGCCCTAGCTGCCACTTCTACCCCTAGTTGTACCCTAACCCTTATTTTTACTTAAATGTAATTCATTTTGCATAATTTTCATCATTAGCCTTATCATTATTATTATCATTGTTATTATTATTATTATTGTCATTATTATTATTATTATCACTATTATTATTATTAATCTTATTATTGTTATTGTTATTGTTATTATTAGTATTATTACTATTACTAATCTTATTATTATTATCATTACTATTATTAGTCCTTTACTAATAATAAGTTAAGGGTTAGTAAAAGAAAAAGGAGTATGAGGGAAGTTAATAGTAGTGTTACATTCTTATAGGTAAACTAAACCCATCCCTTGAGGGAGCGTAGGATTTGTGCTACAATCCCGATGTCCTATTAGGTAAGGATGTGGTTAAGGCTAAATTGTATGTGTATATGATCATGCGTGTTTTGAATATGTGCTGTATTATATGTGAGTATGGACTAAATACTTGTAGTGCAGCTTGCTATACATGGAGCTAAGGTAAGTGATGTATGTGTTATGATATGTGTGATATGGGTGATATGACTTCTATTTTGTGATATTCCCTTATGTATAGTTGCCTTAATATGACATGCATGCTAGGAGTCCTTGGGGGTATGATGAGGTTGGGGAAAGATAAAGGAAATAAAGAGCATGGAGTGATTAGGAAGAAATGAGGAAAAAAACGACCTAAGTACCTTATGATTCATGGGTGACAAAATAAAAGGATAATATAAATAAAATGAAAGGTTGGAGTAAATCTTGCATGGGAAGTAAAAGGATTGCATGGGGTGGTTAGCCTTTTCATGGGGGTAACATTTATGTGGGAAAAGGTGATTTAAGGTTTAAGCATGCTGAGGGAAGAGTAATTTAGGTAATTGAAGTCCATGGGTGAAAAATAATACGTGGGTTGGTAGACGTGTGCACGGAAGGCTTAACTAGGGTTGTGGGAAAAATCCTAAGTGTGGGAAGTATGTGGAGAGGTTGATGATGAGTGGGTGGAGTAAGGATTGAGACTAGGAAGGTGTCTTATAAAAAGGGATAACTCAAATGGAAAGAAGGGTGGAGTGAGTGGATGAAGGGATGATGTAAAAGAAAGGAGAAGTACTAGGTTTTGGGGTGGCCAAATAGGGTTTCCATCATCACATGTGAAAGATGGGTAGTGAGGTTGCGATGCTTGGGCATGGGTTGAGTGGGGTGATGGTGTTGGAAATGAAGGGAGCATGGGCCAGGTATGATGAGGAGAGGTTAGGGCCACAAAGGCCAGATTAGGGTTTCCAAGGGAAAATCCTAGTAGGTGATGGTGAGCCAAGGTGGAGAGATGGAAAAGTAGGCCTGGACACATGTATGGGGTTTGGATTCATGGTGAGTAGGGGGAAGTGGCATCAGAGGCCTTAGGGTCTTGGGAAGTGTAGAGGTCCCAAGATATAGGACCGAGTTATTAAGGAAGTTTGGGATATGAGTCGAGAGTCCTTGGAGGGCATGCATGCTTGGTTGGGGTTATGTGTGGAATAAGACACGAGTAAAATACTAATTACTTAAAGTGAAAGATTATTGAGTTAGGCCTAGGTTAGAGTGTCTTTTGGTCCATAGGCTATAATAGTGGCCAGGAGCATTTTGCTTTGGATTATCATTTCTGTTCCATCGGTTATAATAGTGGGGGTTCCAAGCTCGATAAACTAAACTTTGCATGGTAATAAATAATGGAAAATACACTAACTACTTACAGTGGAACACCATATGAGTCGGGGCCAGGTTGAGATAAATTTTGATCCATCGGTTATAATAGTGGTCAGGCTCGTTTTGTCCTAGGGTATCATTTTCAGTCCATTGGCTATAATAGTAGGGTTCTCGTACTCATGTGGATACAATCCAGAAGATGTGTAAAGATGAAAATAATAGCCTATATATTAATAATGATGGTGAATCTAAATGAAGTACCATATGCATCATTTTCTTATTTGTGCTTGTATGGTCTTAGCCATATTTAGTACGTAGCTTATTAATCACTCCTTTCATGGGTGCTGCTCATTCCCACGAGCAGTGACCCCTCCTGAGTTTGTGCAGGTAGGAAATGATACTTGTGATGACTTTGACGCCTACAATGCTTTGGGAGGGATTGAGTAATGGCCTATTTTACTTGCCATGGGATCATAAAGGGTGTTGTTCGGACTTGCCTTTACCTGACTTTCTTATCATTGTATTCACTATATTATTTCCCTCATAGGGGTGTCTCTATACTTGCTTTCTATTTCTATATCAACTCTGACACTTGCGCACTTTGTTTTATTTATAAATTATTGAAACGATTATAGTTTTATTTATTACTCGTATTAATACCTTTAAATTTTCTAGCCTTGTGGTTGGTATGAGATTGATCGGGGGTTAATCTTGTATAGATCACGATGTTAGTACCTCCTATTTTAGTATATGGTTTTTCTCATAAACGAAAATTTTAACTGTGAATTTTAGGGGTGTTACACGCATTATAGAAATAATAACAAGAAAAAAATTCTTAAAATAAAAACCATGCTTAGTACTATAACGCAAACTAATCTTACATTAGTTATACACACTAACAAAAGAATTTGAAATTCCACAAAGAATGTTAAAACCCATCTACACCCAATTCCCCCCTTTTGAGTGTACATGTGAGAAATAATCATTGGTATCAAAACAAGTCATTTTAAATGAACTAACTACTAGAGAATCCACAAGATATTTTCACAGGTTAACTCTCAAGACATAAGATCTAGGATTCCCTAATTTGATGGCAAAAATTATGCCTTATGGAAAAATCAGATGATGAACTGCATTAAAGGAGTGTACTAACAATGCTAAAAGATCATCCAAGATGATCCTTTCAAGATCACCAGCGTAAATGATAAAGAAATTAATGTGGAAAAAAATGATAAAGACTTTACAACAAATGACTATACTAAGATTGAGAAGAACTTAAAGGCTATGTGATTACTTTAGTATGTCATTTGTGTGGATGAATTTGATACAGTCTTTGCTTGTAAAAAATGACATAGGGCTTTAGGAAACTTTATAGCTTTCCCACGAGGGAACAAGAGAGCTAAAATAATCAAAGGCTTGATTTATTAATGCATAAGTATGATTGTTTACCATGAATAAGGGCAATCCTATAAAAAAGATGTTCATGAGATTCACTCACATCACTAATGAGCTCAAGTCTCAAGGTAAGAGCTTCATAACTAAAGAAAAGATAAGGAAGATGTTGATAAGACTAATTGAAAAATGACCTCCCAAATACACCACAATTCGATAGGCTATGATTCTTTCAAAAATCACCCTCAAAGAGCTTATTAAGTCCTTCATGGCTCATGAGATGCTATTATAATCAAAGGCTCTAGAAGGTTTGTCAAGAAGCAATGGGATTACACTCAAAGTCAAGGCTAATAGAGAGGGAGATGAAGACAGGGAAGATGAAGACAAAGAAGAAAGAAGAAGAAGAAAGAAGAAGAAGAAGAAGAAGAAGAAGAAGAAGAAGAAGAAGAAGAAGAAGAAGAAGAAGAAGAAGAAGAAGAAGAAGAAGAAGAAGAAGAAGAAGAAGAAGAAGAAGAAGAAGGAGAAGAAGAAGAAGAAGAAGAAGGAGAAGAAGAAGAAGTCGAGGATAATGAAGAAATAACCATATTTGATAGGAGAATCAACATATTTTTCAATGGAAATCATAGCACTATCAGGAAAGGAAACATATTAAGTAAAGGTAAAACTTCATTCAGCTTTAACAAAAAGGTTTATAACCCAAACTACTTCAAGTGTGGTGAATCAGGAAATAATATTCAAGAATTCCCACAATAGAAGCATGGGTTATCCAAGAAAAAAAAAATAAAACAAGGCCATAAAGGAGTACAAGAAGGCCATGCTTGCTTTAGTTTAGGGAGAATTAGATTCAGAAGAAGAAGAAAGTCTAGATCAGGTCAAACTCTATCTTACTACACTATATAAGAAATAAATGCGCAATAACAATAGGTACTTATCACACTATAATATCGATAACATACATCTATAAATGACATAATATGCTTAATGGACAGAGGCATTGAATTTGAAGATGGCTCTTAGGTAAACCATTTTGACCTAAGAGCTAAATTGATAAAATTCTATAAGGATGAGTTTCTAGGATTTCTTGATTACATTGTATATGAATGCATGGACTTAGGTGATGTCTTTCACACCTTAAAATCCAACTAAAATTTGTAAAGAAGTGTACAATTGGTTGTGAAAATAAATGCTCAATTATAATGGAAGAGTACAACAAATAGAAGGAAGAAAAATTCTTGCTAAACTCCATCATGCATAAGACTAGTTTGGAAAATGAGGTTCTAGAAGAATGGTTAGTTAAGTTATCTATTGTTCCTATTTAAATTCCCCTCGAGTAACTCCATGTTGAATGTGAGCACAATATTGCACAGTTGATGGAAGAGATAACAGGATTGGAGACCATAGAATAAAAAGGAAAGTATCTCCCCAAGATGAGTCCAAAGTACCTTAAGGTGCAAGAAAATATGAACAACATGAAAATGGATATAGAGATGCTCACCCAATAAAACAAATAACTCACAGAAATGGTGTAGAATTTAATATAAAAGCTACATGTTGTTGAGAAATAGAATGCCAAGTGGTTCATTAGACAAAAAATACAAAGACCACTCAATATCCAAAGTGATGATACGAACAAAAGTGGCTTATGATACAGTATCCATGGAAATAGTGCAAGTAGCTTCAATGAAAGTACTAGCAACAATACCAATAACATAGATAATAATTAGATGAGACACCTTAAGAGATACAAATAAGTTGATTGTCATGATCTTATTATGTGCAAGCACTATGATTACAATGGTCATAAACATCCAGTTTAAAGAAAAGGAATAATGCTTATATTAGATGTAGTAGCCGTGTTAAGCAAATATGGATTAAAAAAAAATATTGTAGCTACTATGACTATCACCAAGGGACCAAAGATCATTGGGGTACCTAAATCTATTTTTCAAGCTATGGTGAAGGGGAACAACTAATGGTTTATGGACAATAGTTGTTCAAGATATGTGATTGGAGATTTTACACAATTCCTCTCACTAACAACCTTTGGTGGTGGTAGCGTGACTTTTGGGATGACAAGAAAAATATGATCTCTCTTATTGGGAAGGTAGATAAGTCATCCTTATATGCCATTGATAAAGTCCTACTAGTTAAAGGGATGAAACATAATTTGTTAAGCATTTCTCGATTATGTGATAAGAGAAACAAAGTTGAGTTTACCCTTGATACCGGGCAAGTTAACAACACTTCTATAGGTACATTTATCTTAAAGGGAGTCATACACAATAATGTGTACATGGTTGATCTGTCACTAATTCCTTCTTACACTATTACTTATATGAGTATGATGTATGATGATTCATGGATATGCCATAAGATTCATGGACATGTGAACCTTGTACTTTTAAACTAAGAACTCATGGCTTGGTGGAAGGTTTTTCTGACATCAAGTTTGAGAAAGATAGAGTTTTTGAATAATGTGCTAGGTGCCAACATTTACAATATTCTTTTAAGTCCATGAACATGGTAAGTACTCTAGACATCTCAAGCTCATTAACAAGGACTTATGTAGTCCTACGAGGGTAAGGAGTAGAGTTGGAATTAGGTTTGTTTTAGTAATAGTTGATGATTACTCAAGATTCACGTGGAATATATTACTTGGTTCAAATGATGAAACATTTACTTAATTCTTAGTATGGAAGAAAAAGTTTGAAATTAAATAAATCATCAACTCACTACTCTCGAAATTGATCACGACATCAATTTTGAAAGCACTAACTTCATTAACACTTGCAAGGATAAATGAATTGAATGAAAATTTTCATCCCCAAGAAATTCTCGGAAAAATGGGATTGTTGAGAGAAAGAACCACACGCTAAAAGATATGGCAATAACAATGTTATTAGAAAGCAAACTACCAAATTTTTGTAGGAAAATTTTTTCAACACAACTTGTTGCATTTTCAATAGAGCACTAATAAGATCCACGATGAAAAATACTCCATATGAAATTCTTAAATAAATAAAGCCCAATATCTCACAACTAAGAGTTTTCATTTGCAAGTGTTATGTGCATAACAACAGAAAAGACAAACTTAGCTAGTTTAATCTAAGAAGCGATGGAGTTATCTTCATCTAATACTCTCCACAAAACAAAGCATGCAAGATCTATAACAAAAGGACTATGTTGGTTAAAGAGAGTACTCATGCCATATTTGATGAAGCCAACACCAACACCAGCCAAAGAAAAGATAATGATGAGTTCCTAAGCAGGTGACCGAGCAACTAGATTGTGGACACCAATGGAGAAGGAACACAAGACATCCTTGACGACTTCAATACACCATCTGGATTTGGTCCTTGTAATAACAAAGATCATACTTATGACACCAGTTCTAGAATAACTCTAACTGAAATGGATGTATACGATTCACATGATACTATAATAGGAACAAACTCAACCTAGGGAACTAGTTTAGGAGGGAACTTAGAAGGAAGAAGTATAATCTCCACCTAATCCCAGAAGGTGGAAATATCATAGTTCCTAACTAATTGATGTGATTTTAATAGACATATGATAGGGAGTTCAAAGTAGAAAAATCCTATCTCTAAAATTAATGCCCCTTTTCTATTGTTATATCATCTATTGAGCCTTATGATTACAAAGTTGCACTAAATAATTTTATTATATTGTTGCGATGTAAGATGCATTGAATCAATTCAAAAGAAACAAGGCTTGACACCTTATTCCTAAACCATAACCTATATTAGTAATAAGAACAAAATAGGTTTTCGAAAACAAACTTGAATGCAATGAAGTCATCACCAAAAACAAGGTTGAACTGGCAATCAAAGGGTAAATTCAAGAATAAGGAATTGAGTATGATGATATCTTTTCCCTAGTATCTCAATTGTAAGCAATAAGGATCTTAATTGCTTTTTTAGTACACATGTACATCAAGCTATCAAATGGATTTCAAAATTGAATTATTGAATGGATATATATGAAATCTAATTAATTCCAAGTTGATTAATTTTAGTTTGAATGAATTCTTCCTCTAATATAAATGATGTTGATCTAATTAGTTTTAGTTTGAATTGTGGCTGATCTATAGATTGACTAAAAGAAGATTTGTATGTGGAATAACTCGTTGGATTCGATGATAATGAATGACCTAATCATGTTTACAAATTGGATAATGCAGTCTATGGATAAAATAGGCACCAAGAGCTTGGTATGAGAGACTATCCAATCTTCTCATTCAGAACGGTTATGTAAGGGCAATAATTAGCAAAGATAAATTATTGAAGGAAAATAAAGTTACTAGTAATACATATATACATAGATGATATTATATTTGGTGTTACTAATGAATCTTTGTATGATAATTTACAGATTTGATGAAGTGCAAATTTGTGCAAATTTGAAATGAGTGCAAATTTGTAAGCCAAGAGAAATCCTAGCTCACAAAAATATAATAAGTCTTTGTATGGTGAGCTAGGATTTCTCTTGGCTTACAAATAATAATAAAAAAATCAAAGAGGGTATCATGATTCATCAAAAAAATATCTCAGGAAACTTCCAAATAATTATGGTATAATAAATAATTATGGTATAATATATATATAAAAATACCTATTCCCACACTTAACAAAATGGACAAGGATGACAAACGTAAAGGTGTAGTGGAAAAAATATATAGAGGAATGATTAGTTCTCTATCATATCTTACAAATCACAGACCCTATATTGCCTATGCTATGTGAATACGTGCTAGATTCCAAGCTTGTCCTAAGGAATCCCATATTAAAGATATACAAATAATTTTGAGGTATCTTAAAGGAGCCAACAATATATGTTTATGGTATCTTAAAGGAAGAATTTTTTTTTTATCTAATTGGGTACTTAGATGCAAATTATGCATGTTATTTGGTTGACAGGAAAAGTAATTTAGGTATAACACACTTATTAGGTTCTTGTTTGATTTCATAGACTTCAAAGAAGTAAAAATTTGTTGTCTCGTCCACTATAAAATCTAAATATGTTGTTATTGCATCATGTTGTGCTCAAATATTGTAGATTAGGCATCAACGTAATGATTTTTGGTGTTTTATGCAATCTTGTTCTTATCTTATGTGTTGAAACTAGTGCCATAAATATTTTAAAAAATCACACAAAACATTCTAGGATAAAACACATCGATGTTATACATCATTTTCAAGAGACAATGTAAAAAAAATGATTTAAATAATTTAATTTATGTAAAAAATGAGGATCAACTAGCTAATATTTTCACAAAGCTATGAGAAAAGATATATTTGAGAAAACTAAACTAGATTTAGGAATTATTAACATAGAATAAAACACACACTTCTAACCCTAATGATTAGTTATTTTATGTATTAGTTAGGGGACACCCAAATAAGGACATCTCATTAACTTGCTCAATCTATGTGAACAATTTTTATTGCTTTTAGATGTTTTTTTTTATTAGAAAAACACCTAATCTATCTAGAGAAGCACTCATGAGTTCATATCCATATGCATTACGTAGACTACAACCCAACACTCTCTAGATACAAGTATGGGATTAACGTGTGGAACATGTGTGAGAGCAAGAACAACAATGAGATTTTGAGAGTGATATCTTCCATTATTATCATATTTATAGAACTTGATCTAAGTCTATTTGAGACCACACAAACACATAGAATGGTCATAAAAATGAAAAAGGTAACCTCTCTTGTGGCTTTGAGCACCATAAGCTAAATCAACATATCAATGACATCATTTCCATTTGCTAACCCTATTGAGTCTTATTAGCTTATTTTTATTCATTATGAACCCATAACTTGAAACCATGTTCTTAACATGATCTTTAGCCTATTTTGGACTAGTGAAGTATATCAAGGTAATAGAGAAAGTACAAAATAAAAGGTGAAAGCAAAAATATATGGAAGCTTATGGCAAGTAACAAAAGAGAAAAACAATAAAAGTATTTTATAAAAATTCAGAAGTCAGAAGGCAAAACTAAGTTATGCATGGAAAAGAAAAGAAAATTCTTGTAAAGAATATTTGCAAAATCAAAATATGTGTGTTTAATGAAAGAAAATCAAAGGAGGAGAAATTTTTTGAAATGGGAGAATATTTTGTGAATGAGTAATTTTGGAGCAGAAAGATTTAAGAAATATTTTATATATTACTCCACTAGGTCGTTAAGATTTTTTAGCACCACATCCCAAAATATTTTTCCTACCATTTTAAACTAAGCTCTGTTACAATCCTATAAGACCTTGTTGATTTATGTCATACATGCTGTCAATTACACTAGCAGAGAATGAAACTTTTATCAAGAATATGGTAAATCATATTTATAAGAATGGTTTGAGTGAAATTTCTCCTAATCTAAACACATGAGAGCTGAACGATTCATTATGTAAGGAAACTCGCATTGTTCTCGGTATCATTTCAAGTAATGATCCTAGGCCCGTTTATCAACTTCTCACATTTATAGGCACTCAACTGCTATCTAGCACCTATTGAACACAACCACCCATTTCAAAACCTTTCCACTCTTTGTCCCACCTTTTTCTATTAAGCGTATCTCGTCTAATAGATATACTATCTTTCTCCCATGATATAATGCCTTAATCACAAATTTGTTTCAAAAATCAAATGCTTCAACCTCCCCCCCTCCCAAATAGGTTGTTGCTGGCACAACAAGCATAATGAAAAAAAGAGAGTAAACCTCCACCACTGTAAGCCCTTAAAAAGCTAAAAAGGTAAAAGCTCCAAAAGCTACTCCCTTACTTGAAGGTGCTACTATTTAGAGGAGTGGATAATTGGTCTAGAGGTCGGTACAATTAAGAATATGTTAAATGGTCAAGGTTAGTTAAAGTTTTTCATGAAGGAATTCTCTATTTTTGAGTTAGTTGTTTAAGAATTTTATGCAAATCTCACTTTTATTAAGGGAGTCAATCCAGTTACTATGTCATGCATAGTAATGGGAATTGAAATTGTGTTGATAGTTGACATGATTGCTAAAGTATTTAGGATGTTCTATAAGGGGGTATGAGAAATATGCAAATAAGACATGACCCACCAAAGGAGGCTTGAACCCACTAGTGGTTGACAGGAAAGTAATATAGGGAATTGTTTAAAGGTCACCGCACAACTCGTTTGTGTGCTTGGTCCATCATCTAAAGTCCTACACAAGATCATTATCAAGTTAGTTGATTCCTGAGAATAAGAAATAAATTACGTCTACTTTCTCGATATATTGTTTATGTATTGTCTTAAAAAAAAGAGACAAACCAATTTGCCCGGTATGACTCTTCAACATGTTTTGATACTTTCTTTTAATTTAAAAAAAGTAAAAATTTAATGCTTGATTTGTAACTAAAATAACTTTATTTTTAATACGGGAGTTATATTATTTTCATTTGACCGTTGAAGTTGACATTCTTATTTTATTTAAAATAAACTTATTGTTTTTTTAATAAATTTTTAAACACTGTTATCGAAAAGCTGATGCTAGAAAATAGAAATCAAGAAAGTTTGCCCAGCCATCCCAGTATTTTCCTCCTTGTTTACCTTTTCGGGAATGTGCTTGGGAGAGTTACGCTTGAAAGAACGGGCCAGGCTATGGACTTCTCTATCAGGTTAGTTAGCTATTAGTATTTCAGCCCAATTTGAATTTCCGTCAAAAGGTAAAATCCCAAACCAGTAGGCCCAATTCATGCCCTCCGGTCTGACCTTTTTTTTTTAGGCATACCTTAGACGTACCGAAAATAAATAAAAATAGTAAAAATACGACGATAGGTGGAACAATCAAATCAAGCATTTAGAGATCCACGTCCGCAAATCACCAACCGTTTTATCTCCACGTGTCAGTCTCTGATTAGTTATCAGGATATCCCAATACAAAACCATATCATATGATTCATACCACACCTTTTCTTTTCTTTTTATTCCTAACAAAAAGACGCTCATAGACGTCTTGTGAGTTGTGGCTCGTGGTGCAATTTTTTGTTCCTTTCCGTTTGATGACCTGATACGACTGGTGCATAACATAAACGAACTAGCTATGGTGTTTTCAGACGCCAACTACACCGTCGCCGAGTCAGCACCGTATTGAATTATCATCACCTCTAAATTATACATGGAGTCATTGCCTTTAATTTCTCGATCTCCGCATACTCCAACCACTTCTTTTCGAGCTGGACCATCTGACTTTGTCCAGCTCAAGTCAACGAAGACTATTAGTAGAAGGAGATGCAGCGGTCTAGCCGGAAAAATAGAGAAGGTTGTGGTGAGGACTGTCCGGGTGTCGGCAGAGAGGACGAGGGATGGTTCGGTCGATGGAGGAGGTGGTGGTAGTGTTGGAATGGAGAGAGAGAGTAGTACTAGTACTGGAGCTGGTTTTAGGGGATCGGCGATGGAAGTGACGACGTTTAATCAGAGCTTTGCTGCTGCTGCTGGACCTGGGGGTGCTGAAGCTGCTGCGGATCAGTTCTCTGTGTGGGAGAAGATTGGTGCTATTGTTAGGCTCAGCTATGGAATTGGTATTTTTTACGCTGTACATCTTTTGAATTCATATTGATTGTGAATTAATTTGTTCCGTCTATTTGCTCCTGAGCTAGTTCAGGTGATAGTATATATGAGTTGGCGATTGCTTCACTTTAGAAGTTTGTTTATTGAGAGGCTTTGCTTTAGAAATTTAAACTCTAACCGAATCGGAAGAAATTCGAATTAAATCATTGCTTCATCATCAACTACATCCAACTAATTTATCCAATTAATCTAAAGATACTTACTACTCGATGAAGGCTTTGATATTACTGATTACGAATAGTTTGGTGACATACGTTAATTATTTGTTTTGTTTGAGTCAGGCATATATGGAGCTATGGCTCTGGTGGGCAACTTTATTTGTTCAATCACTGGAATAGACAGCTCCGGAGGTTTCAACTTGTCTTTTGATGCCATTATTCAAGGACTTGGATATGCTACTCCCCCTATTATGGCTCTGCTCTTCATTTTGGACGTACGTCTCTACCGCTTTATGAACTCAGTTGGTTTTCACGTTCGTACACAGAGACGCCCTTTAGTAATTACTAGTTGCTTTTGCATTCGCATTTAGCAGAACTTGAATTCCTGCTTGTCTCACTGTTTAGGTGAAATGAGACAAATTTGTAACCATGTCTCACCCGGTCTTTTGTTATCAATAAAAATTTTCTTAGCAAATCAACTGTGATCACAGGACGAAGTTGTTAAGTTATCGCCCCATGCTCGTGCCATTAGAGATGTGGAGGACGAGGAGCTGAGAAGCTTCTTCTATGGAATGTCTCCATGGCAGGTAAAAACATGTGATGTTTGGTGACTTGTATGATTTACATTGCACAATGAATTAAAGAAAAATAAACCTGATCTTACATTTATATCTTATATGTATGCAGTTTGTGCTCATTGTTGCTGCAAGCTCAGTAGGGGAGGAACTATTTTACAGGGCTGCTGTTCAGGTCAGTTTTGTACATTTCATTAACAATTTTTTTTCCATTTAGGGTTTATTGTATGCAGCTCTGTAAAAAGTTATTGGGAAAGTACCGGCCCTTGGAAAATTATCTAGCATCATCTTTAAGCTTTAATAATTCAGTAGTTGCTCCTACATACGATTGGAACCCTGCTTCCGACTATTTTATGGTGGATTCAGAATCATGCTTGAGCATGTTAAACTGCACAAACATTTTTCCAGTCACTTTTTGTTTCTCTGATTAAGACCGCACTTGTATCTTCTGTTTACTCAGAACCCAAACTGATACATTATTCAATCATGATAGGGTGCTCTGGCTGATGTATTTCTTAGGGGCAGTGACTTGGCAGCAGATGCAAGGGGAATGGTGGCACTGGTATTTATCCTTTATACCTACCCTTTCCGTTTACACTTACATGTTAGTCTCCCAAAAGGGCGTCTTGCTAAAAACTGATGCTTCCGCTTTTGTAGACCGGCGTTTTACCTCCATTTGTCCCATTTGCCCAAGCTTTTGCAGCCGTGATCACAGCTGCCCTTACCGGCTCCCTTTATTATATAGCTGCTTCTCCTAAAGGTACATTATACACTTCTTCAAGAATGCTAAATCATAGTTTGATTTCGACTTTTTGTTTGGTAATGTAATGGAAAAGTCTCAAACATTCATTTCAGATCCAGCTTATGTAGTGGCGCCTGTCCTTCCTTCTTACTCTGGCCGTGAAGATTTGAGGAAGCTTTTCGCAGGTCAGTGACTTGATGTTGCTAACTTGTAGCCCGTTCGAAGCTACTATGAAATCAATATAATTTCTTTGCTAATCACTTAATTTTCATATTATATTTTTTAAGAAGTAAGTTTTGGATAGATATACTATTTTGTTTTAAGCGCTTCAACTCTTGGGGTGGATTACGTGCATAGCCCATGGCCAATTGGATTCTTTAGTAGAGTTTAATCTTGTGCTTAGGTTTGCACACTTAACTGCTACTTTTCATCATTTATTATACCATTGAGTTTGTAAACGCTCTTTAATTTGTCACTGGTTGATTCACCGTCTCCTCATCCTTCTTTTCAACCATTTGCAGCCTGGTACGAGAGGCGGCAGATGAAGAAGATATACTCACCTCTCTTGGAAGGAATTTTGGCACTTTACCTTGGATTTGAATGGATCCAGGTAGAGTTTTCGTTGTTTGCTTTCATATTTCATCACAGTTTCAGATACATCAGGTGGAAATTTGATGTCTCCATATATTTTGAAATTCTTACCAGACTGGCAATATTCTGGCACCAATAGTCACACATGGGATCTACTCTGCTGTTGTCTTGGGACATGGTCTCTGGAAGATCCATGATCACCAGCACAAGCTACGCCAGAGAATCCAGCAGCTCAAGCAGGAAAAGAGCAGCTCAAATCATTTGTGAGAGACATCAACAATCTGCGATCTGTATAGTACCTTTTCGCAGAGCCCAACCTTAGCTCTTGTCACTATATATGAAGAGATTGTATGTACGAAGTTGCAAACTGCATATCATTTAAGAAAAAAAAAAGGTTCTCTCTTTTTTCCCCCTTGATGACCGACGAGGGTAAGGGTAATATAGTTAAAAAGAGTGGGTATATCTTACATGTTTTAATCTGCCCAAGGAACGTTGATATGGCTTACGATTGGTTAGTCTGCTTTTACGAGACCATTACAAGCTTCACATTCACTAGAAGGCAAATTGCTGTCCGAGGCTCTGAGCTGTGCAATGAATGATGCAGGCATACATCGTCGGCGATAACACCAATTTTATTTCAGCATAATGATACCAACAATATGGCAAATTCACTGAAGGAACGTGGATGTCTCAAAGTTACATATAGTTGATGATAAATGCTAGCAAATAAAGATCTCAACAAAGAAACACGGCCAAGATTGGAATCCAACCGAGGATGGACCATTCTCAGCTAGTTGGTGCGGCCAACATTTCTACCAATATATGTGTACTTGTCGAAAGATTGAGCTTATGCTTCAAGCTGCGATATGATACTGACAAACACCTTGTAGCCTTGACCCATGTCAGTGAGAAGGCAATACTCATTCTTGGCATGGTATGTAGCCATAAGACCTGCAATTCATCAAAAATCTTCACATGAGCATTTGTCTGAAATTCATGTTATGTTGCATCCTGACCTCCATTTTTACTTCCTAAGCTGGAGGCAGTATGTTCTCTAACTTAAGAAGATAACAAATATAAGATGCGCTTATATGGACAAATAAGACCAGAACAAGAACAATGGAAATGAAACGAAAAGCAACCCTTCTAGTTCCATTTCTATTATAAGATGATGGATTCAGAATATATTGGTGCACACCTTCCAACTACGAAACTACAGTGACCAATTAACATTTCAGTTTACAAACTACATTGTATAGAAAAGAAATGAAAAGAAAAAAACATGTCCTGAGTATTTTCAAAATTGAAAGAGATTAGCCAGAGATAGTTATCAAGATGAAGTGTATCAATGGAATAGAAATCTTACCGTATCCACATGTCTGCACATCAAAACCTTCATCCTGCCACAAAACAACAAAACAGGGAATATAAGTAATTTTGAATCATAAAGATTCCATCTTGAGCAGGACCACAGTTACCTACCTGCAAATCTCGAATTAGCGGCAATGTCCCAGTGATGGAGTAGGGTTTCACATGCCCGACAACTTCTTCTGTAGCTTTGCACAAAACATGGAAGCCAGGAGAGTCGAGATCACAGGCAACTCCAGAACTTGCTTCATCAAAACTTATAGACAGCCTGGTCAAAATTCCAGAACATCAGCACAACCAAGAGCTGAGAGAAACTTTGATAATCCAATATAATTGTTCCAACATGATAAAGAATAAAACAGTAATTAATCGCACTTCAATCTAAGTCCAGGAAAAATTGAAAATTTTCTACCAGTAGAAAATATGCGCCTGATTTTAGTAGCAGGTCTCCAGAATAAATGAAGTGGCAGAGGGTGAGATAACAGAAGCTGACCTTCCCCTCAAGTTTTCATCAGAAAGGGCATATTTCGATACTGGTCCTCTTGTGGCTAGCTTCTCTATGTTACAATTTATGTCATCCACGTATTCTTTCAGCTTCTTCATCGCATCCGTCACACTGCAACAAAATTGCAGAAGTAAAAAGATCCAGTCTATCCTTTAGTCACCGAGAAGAAAATAGTATACACCGACTTTCCAGGATGCCAACCTCTTTTTTGGGTAGGGGAGGATAAGGTAAAATGTAATAAAAATTAGCCATAAAAACAAGCAAAGAAACAAAAGAACTCAAATTAACAGAACTGTGACTTACCAATAAAAGGGAGTTAACCTGCAAGAATAAAATAGACAATGAGCAATCGTGCAGAAATATAATCGTAACAGCCAGCGGTTGTTTTTCTTTTGTAGACCATGTACCTTACATCTCCGCAAACTGTGCACTCGCCAGGGATCTGATTCATCCCTCCTCCTGGATCTGCAGAATTCGCCATCAGTTTAGGTAATTAGAGCACCATTATGAAATATTTATTACCAAGCACAAAAGCTGCAACTTTAATTAGAAACTCACAACTCCACTGCGTTGGCTTCATGGTGGATGGCGTTGCAAATCCATAAACCTCTTCCTTGGAATGTGCAGGGAAGTCTCTATAAAATCGCAGCTGGATTTCCTTTAGTGATTCCATGGCAAGCTCCAAAGCATTTATAGCCTGTAGCATCGTCATCAAAGTGAAGAGATCCATTTCACATGAGTATTAGACATGCGCATTTCATACAAATAAAACATCATCCTCCAATTGAAATCAGCTAAAAATACTGAATCAGTAGTTTTAATAACTAATATCACAATGTTTAAAATTTCAAATATCAACGGGAATGTTCAACGAACAGAAAGAACTGGAAGCACAAGATCAGAGCAAGATCTAAAGAAGAAAGGATTGAGAAAACATAGATGTGAAACTCTTTTATTTTTATTTTTATTTTTGTATTAGGGGTGGGGGCTGGGGGTCATCAAGATGCAATGACATAAATGACGCTAGAGCATTTGTTAAGTTGGAGAACATAGGTAATCATATTCTCCAAAATGGAGCCATAGGCAAGCAATCCATTGCATCCAAGATCAAGAATCTTTGAAAGAGAATCATATGCTGCTTCACTATTGTACCTTGAAATTTTGGGTACAGTTCACTTTTGAGAGACCAACTTTAACACTAGAATATCAAAATCTTCCTTTTATCAGATACTCAAAACACCATAGGCAAGTTCCTCACAATAATAATAATTATAATAATAATAAAACATAGGCAATCAACAATTTCCATTTATTAGGGTTAAGCATCCTTGGGAACACATTCATATTCTGCTTCAGTGGAGAATCTCTGCGTAACCACAACCTCCTATACAGTACTGCCATCAGAATGACGGTTTTGGTCGAATCCACTTTAGATAAACCATACTTAATTACAAAGCATCATAATACAATAAATTTTCTTCCAATCAGACATAAAGAATTACCTTATGTGGCAGACCACTATGAAAAAGTTTTCCTGTGACATGAAGTCTCCATGGGATGGCACCACCGGTACCAATGCAAGGTTGTTTGTCTGCTGTATCAACCCAGAAACTGGAACAAAAATCAGAAATAACTTGCATTAAATTCAGCACTTCAGATATTCTGGTCTAAACCTCCATCATATAACAAGAGTAGCTCACTTACAGAGGGCCACTCTTTAACTTATTTAGCAATCCATCCTTTACAAGAGCATCCACACCAACACCTGGTATCGATGAATTTTCTTCACTGGCTATGAATACAGCTACCACTGTTGACTTCAAATTTGGTTTTGTCTCCCCTAGTTTTTTCATCAGTTCCGTGACCAAAGCCACATGTCCTAAACAGTCTGTGGTTCCTCGTCCTCGGAGTTTGTCGCCATCTATACTTAATGAGAAAGGATCAAAGTCCTGCGAGTACATTCATCCAATAACGAGTGAGAAACGCTCATGTGCACTTCAACAGTATGGATGAAAACGCTGGGCTAGAACACTGCAAAAGGTCACAACGGTGTGACTCTATGACGGAGACATACATTGCTGCTCAAGTTTTCATTCTGTATTTATAAAGCAAATCACATAAAATTATAAAGCAGTAGAAATGGTTTCATAGTTAAATAAATAAAAGAAAAAGAAGAAGAAAGGTAGCCTGAAGCAGCAGTCCGGCCGTGAGAGGAGTCCTGAAGAAAACCAGTATGATTCTAGTAAACTGCTAGTAATTGAGGAAGCCATAATAAATCAATGAATTGCATTCTTACCACTTATGCACAATTTAGCCAATCGACCAAGTCTAACAGAAGTAATTTTCGACTAAAAGAATTAATCATAAACACCCTGAACGGCTTCGCGGAAAGATACTGGTTCACTTAAACTTGAGAACCAACACAGAAGGCCTCCGAAATTCTTGTATCAATCCTAATTCCTATGTAATTTCCAATACTAAAAAATTTATAGTTAGACAAAAATTCAAAATCTTGTACTGTTGAATTGAAAACAAAGTTAAACACTGGATATCCACTTAGGGTGAAAAACGTGATTAATGCATACAACAATTAATTTAATCAACAGAACCTCATTAATGATCTGAGGACTCCATAAAACTTCGTTCTTGGCAGAGAAAACAATCACAGGTTAATTTGAATTTTTAGATAATCTGAAGCAATGACACCAACAAATACGGATTCCCAGGCTAATAATAACGCAAGAGCCAGCGAATCTATATTTAATCCAGAATAATTAAACCAAATTCAACAAGAAAACAATATGTAGCATTAGAATTCGTACCCAATCACTAGGATTAGCGGTGACAACGTCCATATGACAACCCACAAATGAAAGAACTTTCCCAGGCTCAGTTCCTGGGTACTCAACAATGAGGTTTCCTCTTTTAGGGTGATAAGCGACATGGTTGACGAGCAGAGGTCCACCCCCAGTGGTGGTAGAGTAAGGGAGCAGAACATCCAACAAGTGTTTTACTATTCTATCCTCTTCTGGGATCAACTCCGGCGGGTTGTTCTGCACATATTTTGATTCTCCGATGAGTTTTCCTAGAAGAGAGACGAAAGATTCCTTGTGTAGCTCACCTAGCGTTTGCTTAATTTCCGATGCCATTGATGCTCTGCAAGGACACGACGAGGGAAGGAGAAAGAAAAGGTTATTCGCCTTGATGCTTGACTGCGCGGCCTCTCCGTCCTTTTTATATTTTCAGGGTGATTCGATCGCGTATTTTTAAATTGATCTGATTTAAAATATTAAATAATAGATTTAATATTTTTTAAAAAAATTAAATATTTGATTTTGATAAATATAAATAATATTTAATATAATAAATAATGTGTATGTGTTAATGTGAGTATAATTTAAAATAAGTATTTATTATAAATAAATTTTATTTTTTAATTAATATTTTAATTAAATATATAATTATTATTTAAAATTTAAAATTATTAATAAAAAATAATATAATTTAATATTTAAATTAAATCGTGAAATTATATTTATTTAAATTAAATTAATTTTTATTTTTCTATTGAATAATTTTTTATTTAATATTTTTTAATTACGATCCTCTAAAAAATTTTAAATATTTAAAAAATTATTTATTATTAAATCTAAAATTTTAAATATTTAATTTTTTTTAAAATATTCAATCTTTTAAATAATTAATTTTTTTTTACGAAATATTCAATCATTAAATATTCCAAATATCAAATATTTAATCTTTCAACGCTCCTGTAATCTATTCACGAGCCTATGTTCCGGCGCATCATTTAGCTGAGGACTTGTATAGGCCTAAAAAGAGTTAGATAGTGGTAGGCGGGCCCATTACTTATATAGGTCTATGTCTCAGCACATCAGTCTGTTAGAACATTGTCCGTGTGAGAAATTGTGGATTCTGATAGTAAAAGTCATTGGTCGGGCCGAGCTGGCCCTTTCCTCTATGTTACTTTTGGGCTAAGATTTGATCGGCTAATATGGACTAAATTTATCACTGATTGAATACCTTCTATTCGTGCAACCTTTTTTCAAGGACGAAGAGGTACCGATAACATTATAGACCTATGAAATCTACAAAGAACTAATCAATGATCAAGGGCGCATTGTTGTTCGACTTATGAAAAAGAAGAACAAGAGAGAATTAATATTTTAAACATTAGAAAGACATCAGTTTTGCAACGACTTAAGAGTACTTCAATGCTTATATTAATAACATAGGACTTGAGAAAGTCTGAATAAAGTAGAAAGAACAAAGAAAGTAGGAATAACTTAGTTGTGAGGATGTTACTGTAGTTGGGGTGTTGATGGTGGAAGGATTGAGAAACTTTGATGAAAGCATGAGTATGGGTACTTAGAAGATTCAAAGTAGAGATTGTGTTTAATATGCAATGCTTGATTGTTGATTGACTGATGATGTTTACTAAAGTGTTGAAAAGTTGCCCACCCTTTATTTATAGATGTTGGCTCTCATGTAAGCAAAACTTATGTTATCATTAAGGTAGTTGTTTCCCTAGTTCACTGGGGTTAATAGTGGGCAATTGGAAGTCTTATGGGGGTAACTCCCACTTGGCTTGGTCTTGATGCCAGTTGTGGTGGAATTTCATGCATAGTGGGCTGAGTTGTGGGGTGACTTGCTCCTATGTCTACTTACCCATCAAGGTAGGTAGATTGGGCTCATACGGTTTGGCTGTGTCTGTGGGTACCTTTTCAGGCGCTTTAGGTTGTTTTGGGTATAGGAGTGAGTTAGGTCGTGGTGCCCAATTCTTGCCTCCACAATTAGTCCCTGTAGTTTCCAAGTTAATGGACTTTGACTTAGGGAGTGAAAGAAGTGGTATGGTATGTTTGATCTAAGTGCTTGCTTATGATTAGACCTTTCATAGATAGTAGTAGGGTATTTATGGGTTATTTAATAGGCTAGAACACGTGTGGGTGTTTGAAGGACACAGGAGTCCCCCATATATTGTCATCTAGACACTTCCTCTTGATTTTTATAATGAAAGAATGGATCATTCAGCTTTACCTTGTTGTCCAAGCATAAGAGCTAGGAAAGAAGATATATGGTTTCCCATTCTAATGATGTCCTTGTTTAATTTTTGCTTCTTGCTGGTTATTTTTTCATACATGAAAAACTTAACTAGTGTTACAAATTAACTACCATGATGTTGTAGGACAAATTTGACTTTTGTATGAAAATCTCTTCTAGTGTATCCTCAAGTTTGAGGGGAGTAACCCTAGCCAACATGATGCTGAGATAATGACAATTGCCACTAGGGCTTGTCCTTTGGTTCATGGGGTTGCCATTGTCGATTGCTTCTTAGTAAGCCTAGTGAGTGGCAATATTCTATTGTCCATTTTAGATGAGGAAGTGTAGCCTTCTAGTGCTAATTTCTTGAAGGGAGAGGAAATAGTTTCCTTTTCTTCCTTGGTGAATGATGAAGAAGTTCTTTACTTACTAAGGGTAGCGTATGACGTTCTTGCTAACTCAAGATACGACCTCCAAAATTGAAAGAAAGGGAAAATTTGGTATCGATTAGATCAATTTGCTTCAATGAACACCTTTTCTAGTTCAAACAACGATTCCCACTTCTAAACTTGGTTGGGGAAAGTTTGGGTGTTTGCTTACCCATTTAATGTTAAATGCTTGTTGTATTTTGTAAGGTTTGATTCACATGGGTGAATTATGGACCATAAAAATAGAATTAGAGATTCTTTTGAAGTGGTATTATCTTAAGAACCATGATCATGACAATAATAGGTTCCTACCTTCAAGTTAATTGATTGTGAGCAGCTGGTGTTGGGCGTGTCCATTAATAGTTGAGATTAGAAGAATGTGTACTTCTTTATCAACAAGAGAGGCATTTCTCCTTCTGAAACATCCACATCGAGCAGAGTTATTTTGGTAAATGTTGGAAACTCTATATTTGAATGAAAGTATCGATATGGACTTATTTTCATATTTTTGTAATGCCTTGTTAGGTGAAGAAGAGGAAGAGGGATAATTTAGTGGATTTACTCAATTGAGTGAAGAAACTCATGACCTTATCAAAGGATAGTTGTCACTAGGAGGCATTGTTGATCCTTGATAACTTGAGAGGTAGTTTTGCACTTATCCATGTAGTTTCCCTTCAATTTATATTTCTAAATCGCCTTACCAAGATTTTCCATCTTCATTGCTAGAATTTATAGGCTATCATATGTCTATTATAAGGTTGTTAACTTCATCTAAACAACATTTTGTAGATATTGTGTAAGTCAATTTGATGCTTTCTTTGGGGAGGACTCATTGCTAACTATATGCTAAGTGCTAACTGGGTGTCTTAGTGGCATTACTCGTGGGGTGTCCTTGCATGATGTTACACCTAAGAGGGATTTGCTTCCTTAACAAGAAGGTCAAGGGGTTTGGTGGCGAGGTATACATAGACCAGTATTTGAGGATGACTTTGATTAATGCAATAATTATCAAAATTAATGATGATAATCTAGATGATTATCTTCTCTTATCATAGATTGAGGATCTCCTCACAAGATGAGTGAAATTTGTAAGCTAGGAGAGGAAGAGAGGATTGTTTTGGGGTTCCCAAAGGGAGCTTCAACCTTCAAGGCCCCTTTTTTTGATGATTATTTTAGGTAAGAATAATTTATTTTGTATAGTTTTTATGCGTATTATGCCAAATAATTATGGTCATCGTTCCTTTTCAGAGCATGAAGTGGGTGATCGTTGCTTTAAAGTTAGTGGATCTTATGGAGGATGTCATGCTTAGATGGCATATGGAGGTTGCACAACTTTAGGGAATGAAGGCAACCCTAAAGGTTTAGGTAAAAGGTATAAAGGGCACTAAGGAATTTTTTTACAAGGAATTTCCCTAAGCTTAGGAAGCCTTATAAGAGGAGCGCATTATCATACACTCAATTGAAGCCTTTTGATGCTCAAAGAAGGGTCCCATGATGCCCATATCCGATCTCTATTAGGGAACATTAAGAACTATAAGCTTTAGTGTGTTGCTACTGCCATTAAGACTTGAGTGGACATGGCCGAGGACTAGAAGGCTAGTCATAATGGACTTGCTTGGAAATTATATAACAAAAATATTTTTTATACATTAAATTTACTATTTAAAATTTCATTTTAACAAAAAGTATATACATAAAATAGTGGTTGTTATCACCACATCCAACAAAAAAAGATGTATTACCATTGCTTAACTCGTGTTAGATATAAAGCTAAAACAACTAAGATTCAAAGATTAGACGTGGTCAACATCTAATCCCAGTTTGAGACAAAACTAACAAAATAAGCCAAAGAAAGAATGAGGGCATATCAACATTTAATACGAACAAGGAAAATATTTACAAAATACTTGATGTCCCAAAATGGCGACAACAAGAACAAGGAAATCAAAAACAAAATCCCAAAATGGGCGACCACAATGCTACACTACATAACCTTTCACTCTGACCCATACCCAAAGTTGTCATCATTGCCAACGAAACCTGTAGGCCTCAACTACTTATTGAATAAGTAGGTGACCATGGAATGGACATGTTAGTATGAAGTGTACTTAGTAAAACAATCTACTTTAAGGGCTTGTTTGTTATAGGGGTAATAGGGGTGAAAAAATTTTCCCTCTATTTTGTATCTTTTATATTAAGTATTTAATAATAATAAATATATTTTTAATAAAATACCCATTTTAGATCAAATTAAGATCTAAAATGGGTATTTATTAGAATAAAAATATTTAATTTTAAATAGATTATACAAGATATATAAAATATAGGGGTAATTTTTCCACCCCTTTTACCCCTATACCAAACAAGCACTAAGCATGAAAATGTCTCATAAGGCACATAAAAATAAGGACATACTCAATCATGGTTACATACAAATAATCACATGTGATAATAATAATAATAATACAAAAGTTACCACATATGAAGCATGCATTTACATGTCAAACAAAATGATGTACCATTTAACTAAAAAACTATTCCATCAATCCAAAATCACATCAAAAGGGTAATACACAAGCCTAACTACCAAACTATACTTTAATAACTTTTATAAAACAAGGGCATTGCATCAAGGAAACCATTAGACCACCACACCAAAACCATATCCAAAACAACTAAGGATAGTGTACTAGGTCAACTACCAAACCACCATATTACAACTCACAATTATATAAGGGTAATGTACTAAGGCAAATACCTAACCATTTATACAAAAGTTAATTCCTTTTTAATTTCTTGAGGGGATACAATGACAACCTAGGGACACTTACATGTCTCAGCCATACAAAGTAATACAATACTATTAACCTCTGTAACCCCGTGGCATGTGCCTAGATCATATTAGCGTATGAGACAACACAATTCCCACCTATCTTAGGTCACATAATCCTAAGTATCAATACCCTTTAATAATTCCAAAGAGCTAAATAAAGTTTATTTAGGGCCTTAGTCAAAATGTTGAGGCACCCGACAAACCATCAAACTAAATCAAGGGTTCCTACTCTTCTCTAAGAGGTAGCAAACCTGAATAGTACATAATTTCTAGCTCAATATCTTCTACTTTAAGTATTAGTGTTTTATTGAAGTGATCACCAATTACACATAAGGATTAAGGTATATATAATAACAACTTCACACTTAGCCATTTTGAATCCTCTTATTCTAAATATTTGAAAGGTCAACCCTATGGTCAATAGTTAAAGATAAAGTTAGTGCTCAATACTAAGGTCAACCAAAAGTCCACTAAACCCACCTTATATTCAATTATTCAGTGCTTAAATAATTTAGATCAAGAAAGACTAAAATGCTCTTATAAGTTTATTACTTCATTAATTTCCATTTTAATTACCAACCATTGATATAATTGAATGAAACTCATGATATATCTTACTAACATCAAAATATTCATTTTAACATAAAATTATAATTTTGAAAAATTCTAGATGTGGCAAAAAAATTACCATTTTGCCTTTATTCCAACTTAAGCCTATTAGCGCATGTAACTTTAATTATGTATGTATCTAGCGTACCATATTTCATGTGTATATCATACATAACATACTATAGCACACACATGACATACTTGATGAAAAACTATAGAGTATATGTGAATTAACAAAAATACCACTAGGGCACCCAAATTCTTAATTCTAATATTTATATGCCTAAACATGTTCAAATACTAACATATTATATATGAAAAACAAGTAAAACATGTGAGGAATCCAATGGTAAGCTCAAAAATACAAAAGAGTGCCTCAACGAGGATAAGAATGCCCTTGACCAAGCTATCCACACATAGCACACATATACCTATTGTAAAATACAACCCTTCACTAACATACTAGTATATGCATATTCAAAAGACATATATTTAAATACATAATAAGCTGCATACTAAACATGACATCACACATTCCATGCATAAATATAAATACATCAAATATACATAATTCTCATGCTTACCAAAATACTTTCACAACAACATAATGCTTCACATAAAATCATAACAAACACAACTCATTCTCATAGCTACACAAAACCCTAGCACAAAATGAGAAGAGATGTTTTACCAAACTTCCAAGTTAAAGAAAAAGAGAAATAAGGCCCTTTACAAAGCTAGATTGAAGATCCATGTGAATTCCCTTCAAACCACAAAATTTCCATGATATCATATAACAACAATCAACATATAATAAGAGAAAACTAATAAATTCCAAGGGAGGAGGCAATTTACCCTTCAAGCAAGGAGGATAACCAAGGCGAGAGGATATGATAATATTCACGATTAACCAAAAACTCAACCCTATTTACTTATATAAAAATAAATATGGGTCGGATAAAAGGAATTATAGAAAAGAGAAATAAAGAATAATATGAGCAAGAGGATATAGAGGCTTGGTTGGGCTTAGAAAAAACAATGACACTTAAGGAAAACTTAAAAAAAAAAGAAAAGAATAGAGGAGGGATCACAAAACGAGAAGAATTACTCTTGTGAAAGTTTGATGTTCATAATGTTGCAACAAGTCTTGTAGGAAATGAACTCAAAATGTTGTTCACTCATATGGCCAGGAACATAAAAGTCTTGTACAAGTATGATTGCTTGGGAGATTGTCTATACACCAAAATGGGAGGGTGTTTTGGGTCTCATGTACCTATATTGTTGGAGTATAATAGTTATTGGCAAAAAATTATGGAATATATGGCTGGATAAAGAAGTATTTTAGATACGCAAGATATATGCTTATAATGTAAAGTGAAGAAATTTATGGACCATTGATATTCCTTCATCAACCTTTTACGTATTTATGTACATTTTACAAGTGTAAAATTATTTTCATGTGTCTTTAACTCAATCACTAGAGCATAACCCATGCATGTAACATGGAGAGTACAACATCTCAAAGGCTTATCATCATACCCGACCTCAAATAACTAAGGTTTCTTAGTATAGTATGGTTTGGAGCAGGCTAACACTTCCTCAAAATCAATTAATTCTATAGCTAGCTATTCATTTGAGGCTACTTACAAAGGATAGAATGCAACTTATGGGTTTCACGACTACTATAGGTTATGTTCTTTGCCATTTCATAATTGTTTTATGAATGTAATTTTTATATTATAGTTATGGTCAAACACACTCTAAGCTACATAAAGCCAACATATGGTATCATCATGGATTCAAGGATGTAATTGGATCAGATGCAAATGTATAGGACCAAAGGTTAGATCCCATTTTTTTTAGAGCTTTAACGATTTCAATAGTATATCATATCTAGTAAGAGCATAATTGTAACACCTCCATATTTATTATTTAAAAATTTTATTTTGCAGAAGTATTAATTACAAAAATAGTGGGTGTTATTGCCATACCTAACATAGGTTTGGCATCCTATACCAATCTTATACTAAGTGCTAATGCTAAACGTTAGTTCACTTAAATTAAGAACAATAATAAAAACAAAAATATAGATTTAAATATAGAATAACATTGTCTTGATAGTCTAAACCATTGGGTAAAGAGTTACAATCTAACGAGGAAAGAAACATATAAGGGGGCATGAGAGTCCCAGGAAAATTCAGATCAAAATATGTTGGGTGAACCCTAGACAATCCTAGCTCTCAATTCAAACTAGAAGCTATTAGATCGAACCCTCAAAGTACTCTTTCAAGGTATTGCCTATTGAATAGGTAGGGGACCATGAAATGGAACTCGTTAGGACTATGGTATCGAGTAACTCAATATACAAAACTACTATAAAAAGCCCACATGGAACATATAAAAGGCATCATAAAAAATTATGGTATAAAACATTAAAATATATATGAAATGAACAAAATACAATAATCATATCATATAAACAATAATCACCAAAACCACAAACCACTCATGCTCATTTGTTTAGAACATAATGAAGCCTACCCACCAAGCGTACAAGAGATGCTCTTTGAAGTAATGATTGGAACCAATCTCAACATCATAAGCATAACCTTCACAATATGTCTTATATCTTAATATCAAACCAATAATATCCATAATCCCAAAGGTAGGGCTAAAAAGCTACAACTGACCAATCCAATAATTGCTTTGATATAATAATAATCATTTTTATTTTTATTTACTCAAGGGCATATAATAATAACCTAGATACATAAAAGTATACAAGTCATACTAGTGTACAAGGCATCATGATATCCTCCCAACCATTCAACCCAAGGCATAAAAGCACTTTGGTCATACTCATACACAAGGTGAAATAGTACTCTCCCTACTTAGGCCACATATTCCTTAAGCATCAATACCTCCTATAGGGCCCGTAGATCACTTATAGAGTAGACTAGGGACCTACTAGGATACAATGATACACCATCGAACCAAAACAAACTAAGGTCTCCTTCCTTGTATCTAGGGTGACTAACCTTAGAGAGCAACTGTTCCCAAACTTGAGGTTTTCCACTTTAAGTATAAATATTTTAAGAAGGTGATCACAAAATATCACATATTGCACAATGATTTCCAATTCCATACTTAACAATTTTTCCTTTATATCCAATTACTCAAGTCAACCCTAAGGTCAACGATCCAAGTCAGATTCAAAGTCATCACTAAGATCAACCTATCAATACACTAAGATCATCCTATGTCCAATTATTTATATTAGTTGCATTAGTTCAAAAGTGACCAAAATTTGTTTGAGGCCAACCACATCATCATCCAGTTTAAACACTAATTTCACTTTATTTATTAAATTTTCATGCAAAGGCTAAAATAGAATGATTAAATTACATAACATGCAAATAAAATAACCAAAATACCCCTAGGGCATATAATAATAATAATGCTAAACCATGTAATTCTAAAATATCAAATCACTTACCTCTATACTTAGAAATAATTAAGACATGTTAGTCATTCTTAGCAGAATAAATATTATGATATGCTTAAATGACCAAATTGCCTCTAGTGCATACAATAGTAATAATTATGTTAAATTTTTTTTAATGCTTTATATTAGACATACATGACATATATAATTTATCTCTGAAATAAAACCCATACTTTGTGCTTTTGTTGAAAATTAGTTAATCCCTATACTCTACTAAAATTTATTAGGCACTGCTGATTAAACTTTTGTATCTAAAAATAATATCATATTAACCACATTAATATTTAAAAAATAAAATACTAATATTTATTTAATAGAAAATTACCAAAATGTCCCTAATATTGAAAAGGGGTAAAAATTTATAGGAATCTTATGCTGCTCATGTAGTGTGAGTTGGGTAATGCATGAAGGTTTCGGGGGGGAGTTGGTTGGTTGGGTGAAGGTGATGGTTAAGGGGAGGTGCACGGTGGGTGGTGCTGCCAGTGTGTTGGTGGTTAGAGAGGGTGGCAAAGGTGGATGATGTTGGGTTGTTGACTTGGTTGGGAGGAGATGGAAATACTGGGGGTGAGGTAAAGGGAGGCATGATTACGGGAGATGGTGTTGTGCTAGTGGTTGGAGAGGAGGGTGATGCTAGTGTTGAGGGAAAGGTGCTTGGTGGTGGTTGGAGTTAGGACAAGGGAAGGCTATAGTGAAGAGGGGTAGTGATGAGGAGTCATGTGGCTAGGGAGGAGGGTAGTGGTGGCAGACGGCATTGTAGGGGGGAAGTGCTACGATGGTGTCAGACGATGTTGTAATGTAGGAAGTAGCTAATCTGAGGTTACAATGTAGAGGAAAAGAGGATCACGATAGGGATAGAAGGAGAAGTTGGAAGGGTTGTTGGAGCGATAGCTAAATAAAGCTAGGGAAGGAGAAGGAGAAAGGAGAATAAAATAAGGGAATGTAATGGGTTGTTGTGGCTGGCTACAATGAAAAAGGGGTAGCAGTGGTGATCGAAAAAGCTAAATAAGAGTGACGATGGTGGTTTTTCCAGGAAAAAAAATAGAGCCAAAGGAGAGGGAGGGTGTGGGATATATGTATATGCAGGTGGTTGGGAACTGGGAGGGAGGCATGTGTGATGGTGACATGGTGAAGGGGTGCAGAGGAAGGACAACTCATGCTGGTAGGGTGCAAGCAAGGCATATGCGTATGAGGGGTTGGATGGGGGAAATGGAAGGGCATGTGAGGAGAAGGTAGAGGAGTTAGTTTGGCCTAAAGAGGAAAGGGAAGTAGGTGTGCTCTAGTGTAGGCAGGGGTGGTTAGGGTGCATTTGGAAGGGTAGATCTGAGCTGGGTAAGGGAGAAAGAGAAGAAAAGAAAAGGAAAAGAGAAACAAAGATATAAGATGAAAGAAATGGGTTGGGCTGGTGTTCGAACAACCAGAAAGGAATAAGAAAGAAAAGAAAAAATGGAAAAGAAAGAAAAAGGAAAATAAAATAAAATTTAAGGTTAAAACTAGAATTAGGTTCAGATTTAGAATTAGGATAAAATTAATTTATCCAGGTTTTGAGGTAGATTTAAATAAATAGAAAAAATATAAAATAATTAAGATACATTTATTTAAGAATTTATCTGGGTTGGCAAGTTAAATGTTAATAAAATAATTAAGATAATATTTAAATGTCAATTTAAAATATAAATTAATTGAGATTAAGATTAGATAATATTTTGGGGGTATTATAATGATTCTAGGAACTTTTCAAGTGTAATTTCAACTCCAACTCAGCTATGAAGAACTATTATTCTAGAGATGGCCTCATGCATTGAAGTATTCCAATCTTGTAAATCATAAAGAAAATTTTCTAGCTTAATATATACTATAGTTTGAGCTTGTCTATGTTAATTCTTTTTTCCATCAATGAATTAATCTAAATTATGCACACACACACACATACACACACACACACATACACACACAGAGAAAGAGAGAGTACTAAAGTGTAGTAAGGTCTAATGAGAGCAGTACAACATAAAGAGACCTAGAGGGGGAGGGTATCAAACCAAATCTGCCTAAGGAGAGAAGAGAAGCTAACTCGTATCACACTTGAATGAAGGTATAGTGATGGAGTGTGTAAAGGTAGGTGAAATGTGAAAGAGATTATGTAAGGAAGCAAGATAAACCAAAAATCAAAACAAGCGAGGGGTATGATGCACCATATATGGTATTGGTAAGGAAGGGCCTATTTGGAAGGTCTAAGGAATGGGGAAGGAGAGAGAAATAGGTTAGAGTGTTAAAAGTACAAAAAATACATAAGTTAGTACACTTAGAATAATATTAATAATAGGCTCAAATATGCAAATAAATTATGATAAAATTCATAATATATTAAAGTAAATGTAGGAGGCAATTTTTGTGGGAAATTTTCATTTTTAAGAATTTATATTATTTTTAATGAAGGAAAGATTAATAAATATGAATCAATTAGGAAAACATCAAATAAATTGTAAAAATTACCAAAATTTATGGGAAGATGTAAATTGAATTTAGAAATCCAAACATATGAAAATATTGGTCATAGTAATCAAATTAGAAACAAACCAAATCAAAAACAACAAAATACACAAACCACCTATAGGATGATCAACAATAGGTTCTGGGCAACTTTGCTACTCATAGGGAGGTGGGTCGTTCGACCACCGAGCCAAAAATCTATTTTATATTATTTTTAATTCAATAAATTTATTATCTTATTACCTGATATTATTATACATAATAATAACACATAAAACATATAATATCCTATAATAATTTCTATAATTAAATACATATAAAATACCATGTTTATACCTAATATATTTAATTAAGTTAATTAAAATGAGGTGATACAAATTTAGCAAAAAAATCTTAGTCCTAAAGTGAGATCATACTTATAACACCCTCATTTTTTGTACTATTTTTTTTGTTCTAAGTAAGAAACTAGCAAAAGCTAAAGAGAAAACCACCTATGAAAAACAAGGGTGCACTACAATACCCTATTTTTCAAAACCTAAGTTATTTTTGATTTGGTTCTTATTAGGAAAAAAACTACCTATCTTTTACATTTATTACATCATTTGATAAAATAGACAACATTGTTTAGTTCTTGAAACATTTAGTTTCCAATCTTTAACTCCTTCTCACCAATTTGTTTTTATGAGATCTTATAAGCTACTTTAGGTTATTATACTCCATCTAGATCATTATAATTTATTCATATTTATATTCTTGGCTTTTATGACTCTCCTATGTTTTTTTCCAAAATGCCAAACCAAATTATTGGTAAAAGGTACTTTTTGTCATCTTGATGTGCCTTAATTGCTTCATTTTAGTTTTGAAATGCCCGTTCCATCTCTTTGAATTTCACAAAGCTTTGGGAATCATATTATTTTAGTGTTATTGGTCTAAATATGATCCAAAAAATATTCCATTATTATTCATATCCTTTTTGGATTAATTTAGATACCTTTACACTATAATAGTCATCAAATTTTATTATTCTTCTTCTAACTCTTATTGTAACACCCCCATTTTTATTACTAAAAAATTTTATTTTGTAGAAGCATTACTTACCAAATTACTAGGTTTTACTGCCACACTTAGCATAAGTCTGATTCTCTCACCTTTCTTATGGCAAGTGCCAAGGATAAAACAAACCAAAACTCCTAGATCCACTCCATACCCTTCAATAATTGTCTACAAAATTAGCATCAATACGACTTCTTAGTACTGAGTAAATCACAATACCTCACAAGAGGTAGTATACCCTCCTTACATATAGCCACAAAAAATCAAAAAGGTATAGTGTATCACAAAGCATGTAGCATAACCACATGTAAATAAACATTGAATAACAACAAGTCTCAAGCCCAATAGTAAAACATACTAGTTCACTTCACATCATTTCATGGTATAATAGACATATCTGATTAGTTAAATAGATTCCAAATACCAAGGTAGGGTACTGAGGCAACTATCGAACCAATAAATCTAAAATAATACCAAGGTAGGGCATTGAGGCATTTATCAAACCAACAAATCCAAAACAATACTAAGGTAGGGCAATGAGCTAACTACCAAACCAACACATCAAAATAATTCCCATTTATTTTCTTACACACCTAGTACTTCCATTTTACATTACTCAATGGTGATATAATCAATCTAGGGACACTGAGGTACACTTGATCATATTGGTACCCGAAGGTGACACAATACCCTTACTCTTGAACCAAGGACACAGAGGTACGCCCGGTCATACTGGCGTATAAAGACAACATAATATCCTCTAACCTCAGTCACCTAGTCCTTAAGTATCGATACCCCTTATAAGTCCTGCAGATCACCTATAAAGTAGAATAGGGCCTTACCGGGGTACAACGACACACCAAAAAATCAAAACAAATGAGGGATAACACCTCATCTCTAGGATAGCTAATCCTAGAGAGCAATAGTTCCTAACCCGATGTCTTTTGATTTAAGTATTAATATTTTATGAGATGATCACAAATGTCACATACTACACAATAATTTCCATTTCTATACTTAACCATCTCCCCTTTTATTTTTAATTATTAATTTAAACCCTAAGGTCATCGGTATATGTCAAACCCAATCAACATCATCCTAACATTCAATTATTCAAAAAAGATACATTAGGTCAAAATTACCAAAATGCTCTTCAAAACCCTAGTTTTACCATATTATTTCCTTTTTGTACCAAAAATTATTATTATGAGAAATGTGTTATGAAAAGGCTAAAAGGCAATATTTCACATAAATTTAAACTATAGGTAATCTTTTCATTTTGGTGATTAACTGTATTTGCTACTTTTCATGCATTTAGTGGGTTGCGCCCACAAAACCCTAATCATGCAACTCTCATGTATCACATCTTCTATGTAGCATGTATGTACATATTTACAACATAATACGTAATTTAAATAAATATATTATCATCACATTATATGTAGAAAAATATCTCTAACCCCAAGTTATGCGCATAAAAATCATCATAAACTAATCCTAATCATACGTATATACTTCCATGCAAATCATTGTAACCCTAACCACCATGCATTATAAATCATGAAGTATTTACCATATCATGTAAATCATAACTTTAACAGAATGAAAATCCTAGACATGCATATGTAAATCATTCAACATCTTACTCATACATATAACTTAACTTACAATAATTTTATGTATCATTCATTCAACATGTTATCCTTTTGTCATATATGCCATAATACTTGAAAGGCATAAAACCTTATCATGATTCGATGTCTAAACAATCCTATCATGCTCGCACATAAATTCTACCATGTTATGAGTGATTGGATTTACCTAATCCAAGCTCACACAAAAAGTATTCTCCAAGATCCACAAGAATTACCTAGGAATTCAACACTAAAACACGTATGTATTAGCATTTAATATTACACAACGATAACCCAAAATTACTAAAATAACTAAAGGATAAATAATTGGATGAAAAAAAAGGAATCCAACCAAAACTCACACAACAAGGGGAGTAATCAGTGAAAGTATGCCGAGAAGGAGAGGAGGAGCAATGCTGGATTGGCCGAAGATAGGGGCCAAGAACAATAAAAAATGCTGGTTTTAGGGAGAGGAGAATGGCAGAGAAAGGTGTATCAAGGGGAGGAAGCCATATTACAAATGGCGGAAGTTAAGGATAAGGTTACGGTAGATAATGGTGTAGCAAGGTGGGGAGAAACTTTGGCCAAATGAGAAGGGGGAGCTATGGTGAGTTTGGTCGAAGGAGTTGGTTGGTGTTTGGTGTGGTTGTAAAATGTGGTGGGGTGTGTTTGTGTGAGGTTGTGTGTTGGTGTTGGGGTGGTTTCAGCAGGATTTGCCAGTGCTAGAGGCAAGGGAGTGGTGTTGGAGTTCGTTGTTAGCAAAAATGGTGACAAAGAGGGGCAATAATGACAAATTGATGGGGCTTTTTTCTTTTTGGAGAGAGCTTGGAAGAATGAGGGGGTAAAGGAGGCTTGATCGGGGGGTTAAGTAACATAAAAAAAATGGAAGGAGGAGAATGATAGGGAGAATTCTTAAGAAGAGGATGATGTGCGAGGTGATGTTGAGCAAAACAAGGAGAGAAAAACATGGGGGAGAGGGAGGTATGGTGTAGGGCATGATGTGCAGATAAGAAAAAAAATGTGTGGGAAGGAGATGGGAGACATGACCAATAAATCTATCATAGGTTAGGGAATATGTTAGTGTAATTACTTAGGTGAAGAACTGGGTAGAAATATCCGATTATCAGAATAGGATTTACTTGACACAACAGATACCGGTTAACATATCACTTAGGATTAAAATTTAATAACATGCCCTCTTATGAATTTTAACCTAATTAAATTTATATCTAACATGTCATACTAATAATACACATATTAAAAATATATTTATTATCAATCATCCTAAATTAATTATTACAACTGATACACATAGTTACTGGTTTATAATTAGGGTTTTCAAAAATGGGGTATTACACTTATACTATCTTCTGAGAATCAATCAAAGCCCCTAATTATAGATTATTATCGCTAATTATCTATCATTTATTCCCATATTTTTTGGTTGTAGCAAAAATAGATTTTACTTCCTTTAATCATGATTTTACCATTCTACCCTTAATTTATGTTTCTTCTCTCTTTCTTAACCTTTCCTTTTTGGGTTTGTGGATCAAAGAGAGACATAATTTATCCTATTTGTGAATGTATCCACCTTAACAAGCTGTATCCAAATTAATTTTTGGTTTCTTAAGTAAATTACCCTTGAAATCCCTAACTTAGTTATGAGGTCTTCTACACTTAGAAATTTTGGGTAATCTTTATTATAATTCCTCCCTCCACCACCAAAACTTTTTCCATCCAATTTTGTGGCCTCCTATGGCCTTTTCCTCCATTGATGAAGCTTGAAACCTTTCCAAATTTTGAGAATAAGTTCTTTTACCCTTTCTCCTTCATTCTTCTTTGATATGGTTTTTGAGGATTATCTACCCTAATCATTCATATTGTCATTATAGATTATATCTTACACTTTTATTAGTTTTGGATCTTAGAGGATTAAAGGTAAATATAATACATACTAAAAGTAGATAGATTTCGGTGTTAGCATGATTATTGTGTTAAGGATTTGATTATGACATGTTTGATGCGTGTTAAAGGTTTTCTACCTCTTGGTCAGAATCTTGGGTCTTATTGTTTTAGTCTAATACAATGATATCATGTTAATCCTTGCAATTTTTAGATGAACTTTGATGCTTGGTCTTGATTTAACCATGTTTTGATTGTTTTATTTAAGCATGTAATATTTGTAAGTTTAGGTTTTATTGAGTGTTCTTAATGATTTTTGGGTTTTAATTAATTGAATTATATCATGATAATTCTTGAAATTTTAATATAATCTTTGATATATAACATATTAGTTAAAAATCATGTTTATGGGTCCTTAAGCTTGGTTGAAAGTTTGAATATCTTATGCCTTGGTCTTGATGTTCATCAAGTGTTTAAAGTCTTATTGCCCTAATTACCCTCTAGGTACCCTAAGTTAGGTTAAAGGAACATTAATCACATTTACAACAAATAGTTTTACTAAAATAGATAATTAACACTAAAGACCTTTTTAGTATAATTAGGGATTAATGGTCAACCTTTGACCATTAAGTATAACTGTGACCCTAGAATAGTAACCAAGCATGAAAATTATTTTTCTTGGTGTAATTCCCAATAAATTTTTTTGATATTTTTTGGATTTAGGATTCTCAATATAAAATGACATTTTATATCATTGTGAATAATATTTTTTGAGAAAAGTTTGTACTTGACCTATTTTGTAGTTCTGAGTTGTTTTATGCTATCATTTTGGTCTTTTATGGCATCAAATGTGGTTCCTTGAGTATCAAAGTATTTTTTTTGGGATTTCATATTAAATTTGTTTTACTTAGTTTGTCTTGTGAGTCTTTTATGCCTCTGTTTTTGGTGTCACAAGCTTTGACCCTAGATTTCTTGCTTTAGATTGTATGCATTTCTTAGGGTTTTGCCTATTTTGGTTTCTAGACCTCATAATTTTTTGGTATAATCTTGGTTTTTTTAGAGGGCTCCTATGTCCTTTTAAGTTTTATTGATTCAATTCCTTTGATTTGTTTTGGGGATTCAAGCCTTGGTGTTTACTTAGCGGGTTTGGTTTGATTCTGGATCCTTGGGGGTCCTTTTAAGTGTTTTGGAATCTAGTGAGTTGTCACTTATCTCATGTTGCTATGCCTTATGTATTATAATATAAACATTACTTGTTAAATGTTGAGGTTGTTTGAGTTTATATCTCTAACTCTTAGAAGTTGTTTAGCTGAGGGTTAGTGAATTGTGTACACGCTCTATTTACTGGGCTTTGTATGCCTATATATGTTGCCTCAGGGTTGGAACCTATGTTGGTTCTAATACTCTTCCTACTCTACTGGATGCACATTAATTTAGGGGCATCAACACTTAAGGGATTAGTAACTAGGTGGTGGTTAGCTGTAGTGGTTGGATCTTGTACCCATCATTTAACTTTTCCTTGTGGTGTATTACCCATGGGCATGAGCTTTATTGTCTTTGAATGTCTTACATCATTTATTGGTGGTTATTGTTATGTCTTATGTGCATTGTGGAGATCTACAGTGGTTATTATATCCTTGTGGAGTTTTTTATTTTACCCACTATGGTTATTATTATGTGGTTGAGTATCATAAATATTATTGTGCCTTTATGGGTTGTCTTACTATTATGATCTTGGGTGTTTATATTTTTTGTCTCTTGTTGGTTACCTCGGTGCCTTAATGGCTTTTTAATTGGTACATTCATGCCTAAAGTATCTAATTCCCTAATGGCTTATAGTCTTCTATTGGATATATGGTCTATTTTATTATATCAGATTCTAAGGTTCTAGATTTTTTTTGATTATTTTCATGTAATGTTGGGTTTAACATAAATAGTATGAATAGTGTGAATAGTTATTTTAAGTAAATTTGACCATTAATATTTATCAACATGTTTTCTAATATTCTTCACCTTGATCATGATGCTACTTGCCTTGTGTTGCTACTATCAATTTTGTAGACTGCACTTACTCAATACATTTATGGTATTGATACTATTTTTTTCTTTAGTATTGTGATATATAATCATTTGTGGAAGTCTATGATGGGATGTGAACTAGCAAGTGTTATTTAAGTTGGAGCCTATATTAAGATATCATTTTATTGTTTTCTTTGAGTTTGTTATACTTGATCCAACTCTATCAATATAAATAAATACATATTTTCTTCTGCTACTTGTTTATGATTTAGTTACTTCTTTAATTATTGTTTTGTTCCTTGCATTTTTGGGATCAAGTGTTAGGCATACTTGATCTCTAGATGTGAGTTGTTTTTAGCCTTACTGTAACATCCCATTTCCCCTTAACCCTAACTACTATATAATTAAGCTCGCATTCCATTTCTAAAATTTTTAATATTGATTTCTAGGCCATTTGTAGTAAATTCAATCATTTCATGGTTCATTTTATTTGTTTGAAGAAAGTTTCTTTCGCTATTTTTCTAATTAATTTGTTTTCATATATTTTTAACTTGTCCAAAAATTTTAACTCATTATAAAATTATTTCTTAGCTTATCAACTCTTTCCATCCCATTTTCATTGACTCATTTCTTTAAAATAGTTAAATCATGAAAATTTTCATTTATGTGATTATATGATTTTTGTTGTTTTAACTATTTGGTCATCAAACCAATTCTAAGACCAAATATTTTCACATATTTGGTTTTCTAAACCTATTTGTGGTAATTTGAATCCTTAGTTATTCTATTTTTTTTCAAAAAAATGTGTTTACGCGTATCATCCAAAATTTCCTTTTTTGTTCATTTTTCATCCTTTGAGCTTCATACCAACTTCTTTACCCAATATTTTTATATATTTGATTTGCTAAAGTAATATATCACAATTCTACAAATTTTGGTAAGTTTCGGAGCTTGTTTTCTATTTTCTTTTCTTGAAAATACCTATTTTGGGTGTGCTTTAAAATTTGTTTCATTAACTTAAATTGTAACTAAATTTCTAAATATCTCTTTTGATCCCAACCAACCCCTTACTAGATTTCAATCATATTTTTATCTTAGTTACATTCATTTAACCCCAATCTTTGTAAAAATTATATTAGCCATAATTTTTATCATAAAACTCTTACACACTCAATATCTCTTTACACTCTATAATCATATGATTTTATTCAAGTATATAACAGGTTAATTAAACTCTCTCCCTTCAACTGATATAAAATCTAAACAACCCCTTTATGTCTAAAATCATTTCCTCAATCCCATTTCAACTGCACTTGAATCATGTTTTCTTTACCCTTTTTTGGTGCTGCTACTATTGTGCAAAGTTCATTGGGTTGCCAACTTCTAATACCACTAAATCGTTTGTTTCTCCTTTATTTTCCCTCATTTTTATTTCTTTGGATTCTTTACAATGCATATTCCATGAACCTACCAATTTTCCATTGGCAATCATTGGCCTTTCCCTCTTTTCTAGCCCATGCCTTTCCCTTTATTCTATCATTTCATGTTGTTGTAGCTGAACTTTTTGCCACTTCAGACCTCTACCAAGGCTTAGATCCTTGGTATTCTTCCTCCATTCTTGTGTTGTTGTGTGACCTTCATTTCACACTACATTTAGCCACTCATTACTCTATTTAAATTGTGCTCCAACCTCCTTTTTTTCTCCTTCGTCTCACCTTTACTGAACAACCCACTACTCATTTTTAGGCTACTAAAACTATTGATTTTTATTCAATTTTGATCATCTATTTTAAGCCCTTATCCTCTAGTTTTAACTTTTATTTTTGCTTGGAATAGATCCTTATGACCTTTCTTTCATCTAGCATCCCTTTCCTTTAATTTATCCTTGCATTTGTGCCATGTTTTGAGCCATTTTTGTCCATTGTTTCTACTACCCAAGCTGGTGTTGATTGTTATCACCACAACTCTTCTTCCTTCCCTTAATTTCCTAAGCCACTTTAATTTATATATTTAACACTCACCTTTTGTATTTTAGAATTAAAGTTTAGTGAAAGTGGAGTTATTATCTTATTTTTCCTTAGGTGAGAGTTGCTTAATTTTGGAGTATCTTGCTTAAAGATTTAATTAGCTAGGTAATGCTATTAATTTTATAGACATAAGTTACATCCTATTTTGTTGTGATAATTTGAATACCATGAATGCATGATTAATTTATGCTAAAAATAAGCATGAGATGATTATTAATTTCTAATCTTGAATTAAGTTTGTATAATTTGACGTGAACATGGCCGTGTGTGTGTTTGGATGATGAAATTGTCTAGGAAATCCTATGTGGCTCAACCACTAGGAGTTACTTATTTTTTTTGGTTTTAAATATGAACTAATAACGTTGTTATGTGTACATCAATATGCTAGATTGTACCCTTCAATAACATGGCTTGTCGTGGAAAAAATGACTTAGTTAACCCATGGTGTATTTTCATCCTTTATTATCGTATGTGAGTTTTGTTGGCTTTAATTTAAATTATGGATGTAGTTATGCATATATTAGGATATATAAGCTTTGGTGTTAATATGGGACTCACTGAAGTTGTATGGAATTAATTATGAATTTTAAAAATTTTAAGGTAATTCTATATGAATAAGGGTGTTTTTGGCCTTTAAACTTAAATTCTAGAATTTTGGATTTAAAATTACTATTATGATATTAAAATGAGTTAAATGTATGAGGTAATTAAATGAGATAATTGTGATTAGAATAAGTTAAAATTTTATGATAAAATGACATAAAATGAGAACGAAACACCTTAAGAGTAAAGTTATTATTTATGTACATTATTCTAAGTTTAACCTATGCTTTTGGGTTAATTATGGTTAATATGTAGTGATTAAGTGTTGTCTTGAATTTGGAAAATTAGTGAGTTAGATGACTTAAATAAAGAATTAGGGTTGATAAAGACTCTTTGGTCTTTTTACCATTAATAAAATTTTCTTAAGCCATGTTTGGTTTTAGGATAATCTTAAAGGTCTTCCTATGTGAAACCCTTGAATTAAGTTTCCTGTTTCATTTGTATATGTAATCATTAAATGTTAGTTTAGTGTTTATATGAATTCCTTATTTGTTATTTTATGTAGATTTTTCCTTACTTTACCTTAGTATATCCTAATTTTATGTTAAGAACACAATTTTTTGAATGAATCCACATAAGTAATGAATGAAAAATAATAATTACAATATTAATCATCTTGTGAACCCTCAGGGTTAAGTGTTTAGATGATATGCATTTAATAAAATATCAATATTAAATTGAAATATCATAGGAGTCTAGATTAAGCTTTGTTACTATTATTTCTATCTTGAATTTTTTGGAACTATGGTGACCCTAATATACTTGATAGGTAAAATTTATGTTGTTCAAGTGGAGATTTAATTTAAATATTGAATGTGATCATGTGATGATTTTTAAATGTTTTAGTCCACTTGTTTTTTTACTACTCTTGATCATATTTATAAGTATCTAAAGAAAATGAGATCAAAATGAGCTAACAAACAACATCTAGAACAAAGTAGAAGTAAGAACAAGTACTCAATGGGTGCAAGGGTGGAAACACATGCAAACTAAACCACAAAGCATTATGAATTTGGAATAAATACAAAAGTTGCAGATAATTTTGGTAGGTTTCTAATGCATTAAAAATCAACTCAATTAGAGGTCAAATAAAGAATTTATTGTCTAAATATGCTACATGGTCTAATGTATTCAATATCTCATATCTTGTGACTCAAAACAAGTCGTGTAGCCCAACATGGGTGGGTCGTGTTGATGTGCTGTGAAGAGTCTCTCAGTTCCATTCGACACAGGACACAAGGAGCTCATGTTGATTAACACAACCTGCATTAATGGCTAGTTTTGCTTATATAACATAGTATTCATTATGTTTTTTGGAGAACACAAGAGAGATACAATTTAGAGAGATACAAGGTTTTATTTTCTATTTCTTATCTAATCCTTTGTATGAAAAGGAAAACAATTTAGAGAACACAAGAGAGATACAAGGTTTTATTTTCTATTTCTTATCTAATCCTATCCCCAACTCATGCATAATATCCACCTTTGATCTCAATCTTGAATTCCAATTGGGAGAATTAAATAGTGATTTCCTAAACTCAAATAAAGAGGATATTGCATCTCTATTCTTGATCTTATATTTTTTGCAATTCTCTTTGTTTAAGATGTTATGCTTAACAAAAGTGATGATTGGCCAATTGAATAGTTATAGCCTTACATTGTTGATATTAGCAGTTTAATGTGATGAGTGTAGTAGAGAAATGTTTGGGGTTATAGGTCCAGTGCTATAGGTATCTAGACTCTTCTCTTATTTCACTTATTGTACGTGAATTCTCTTGGTTATCCTATATTTATTGCATATGTTTTGTGATTTTGCAACCTAGGATCAAGTACTTCTTCCCACAATTAATCTCTAGTTATGAGTTATGTTTTTAGCCTTGCACCTTACATGGATCGGGTATAGAGAGTATCATTTTTATGCTAGATGCGGCGGTAACACTTATTATTTAATTATTATGATTCTACAAAACTACTTTTTTTAGTATTAAATTTTGAGGTATTACACTTGCATCTGGCATGAGTTGGGTACAAGTTGTGCCTTCCTTATGTTAGATGCTGCAGTAACACCCTGTTGCCTTATTATTTTGCTTCCGTAAAATGTTTCAAATATATAAAAAAAAATGGGTGTGAAAAAAGGGGTATTATAGCTACTGTTGTATCTAATATAAGATAGATATCTTGCTGTTCGTCCTATGTTAGTTACAAGCTTTAGTATCCATAATTTATAAAACTTAGATAAAACCAAACACATAAGATGAATGTCATAAAGATAGAAGTGTTTAGGGTTTACAAGCCAATGCTACTCAAGCCCCAAAACGAGTGCGGAAATACAAGTGAAAGAAACAGTTCAATATCTAAATCAAATATCAACTACATAGAAAATTCATCTCGGTGACCAAAGGACCATAAAAAATGATAATGTAATACCCCAAAATTCACTAATGAAAAATTTCATTTAAATTAAGATTTAGCAGAAGCGATTAAATTAAAACTTGTGAATTTCGGGAATGTTACCATAGTGATTAGTACAAGCTCGACCCACGGTATTTCCCATACTAATCACAAGGCTAAAAGAAATTTAATAACCATCATAAATCAAACCCAAGAAAGACTTCAAATAAGCATTAAAGAACTATAAGATAGAAATCAGAGTGCATAAAAAAGAGTCATAATCCAAAGTATATAGTGAAGATTCCTTAAAAGGGAAAAGGTCTACAAAGCGATAAAGGTTTAGTTGTGGAAAATCCAATACAAAATAGAAAATCATAAAGAAGAAAGTCTGGCCATGCCTCTCTCGATCTCCGTTCCAAACCTAGGCTCAACTCTTGGCCCCGCCCGACGCCTCATAGGTGTCGTAGGCATCGAAGATACTATCTCCTACCTAAACTTAGGTGGGTCATCTATTCGTGGGAATGAGCAACACCCATAAAAAGGATAGTCATTATGCTACGTAATGTGTAAGGTAACCATGCACTAAGACCAAAACACAAAGGTACATAATCCAAGCATTATAACACAACATCAGACAATCATTTCAGATGAATAAAGGCCAAGCTATAGTATGGATAAGTTAATTATTTTAATCTCTGATTGGTACTTATTTCACACCATAATTTTTATCAATCTATGTGAGTACGGAAACCCCACTATTATAGTCAGTGGATTGGTCACATGCAGAGAAAAACACACCTGGCCACTATTATATGCCACTGGATCGGTCTCCAAGGCAAAATGCTTCTGGCCACTATTATTTGCCGGTGGACCGGTCTGGCCCCGACTCTCATGGCGTTCCATTGTAAGTACTTAGTGTCTTTTATATGTCTTATCAAACTTAGGGTTTAATTTATTGAGCTCGGGATCCCCCACTATTATAGTCGGTGGAGCAGTTACTTATAGAGAAAAATACACTTAACCACTATTATATGCCCGTGGATCGGTCTCCAGGGTACCTCAACACCTGGCTACTATTATACCGGTGGATTGGTCTAGGCCTAGCTCGATAATATTCCATTTTACATGATTAATGTTTTAATGTGTCTTATTCAAAAGTTTCACCCTAGACATGCATGAAAAACTCCATCTACACTTATCCTCCCAAGAGGGCCCGTCCCATATCTTGAGACTTCTGCACCTCCTAACTCACCCCAACATCCTTACCTCTTTTCCCTAAATCACACTAGAAGCCCAACTCCTAAGTGTGTGGGTTAAGACCCACTACTTTATACCTCTGAGCCCACTCACTAACTTACTCTAGGTTTTTCTCTAGAAACCCTAATTTGGGCCTATGTGGCCCATCCTTCTCACACAATCTAAACTATTTTAACACTCCACACATCACAACCCTTAGATTCGACCCTCATCATCTCACTTTATTCCCTAAGTACATGTGTGACCATGAAACCCTAGGTGACCACACCAAAACCCTAGCATCCTCCTTTCCACATGTAACCCCTCCATTTCTCACCTTCCACTTTTATTTTTCCATGATGCTCATGCTCATCCCTCACATGATAATCTTCCATCTTCATCTCATACTCCACTCACCCTCATTTATTTTTCCTTTTTACCACCTTCTCGGATTAGGGTTTCCTCCCAAACCCTAGCTTGATCTCCTATACACCCTTATACTATCCCACGTACTATTTTTCTCCTAAGGCCTCCAATCACCCAAAAAACTCTTCCATTACCTTCCTCACACCCCAAGTCAAATTTTCATATGTAAAGTTCACCCTAATGCAGACTCTATCCATCCCATGCAAACCCTCAAAGTTTTTCATGCAAAATCCTAAAACTCACATGCAAATCCTAGATTCTCCCATGCAAAGTTCATCCACTTTATTTTGCTTTAAGTGCCCTTTTATTCTTCCTCTTATGGATCATAGGATATTTACGTCAATCCCACATTACTTAGTCAACTTAATTCCCCATTTTCCTTTTTCATCCTTTCACCCTATACATTACATTACATATCCTAACATACATTTCCTAAAGGGCCACATCACATCACATCATAATCACAACATATACATATAATACACATGCTATAAGATAACACATGAGCATATCTCAACTCTAAACTACACTACACATAAAATAGTTATAACGATAAGCATAAGATACATAACATATCATGATACATGGCATACAAATAAGGCACATAACACACATAAGGCCTTAGCTACACCCTTACCTAGCACGACACTGGTCTTGGAGCATGCTACTACGCCTCCTTAAGGTTTTGACTGGTTTCACCTATAAGAGGAAAAAAATAAGGATTAGTTTCCCTCCTACCAAAAATACTATTATTTCCTATTTTATTCTAAGATTAGGGTTACTATTATTAAAGGAAACTTTATAAGTGAAAATAGGGTTTTTAATAATATCTATAGCCATATTAATCTTATTAAATCTAATAGCTTTATTTTCTCTAATAATAATAGTACTAACACTAGTTATAGCAAAATAATGATATTAATAATAATAGTAATACTAATACTCCTAGTAATGGAAACCTTAGTATTTTTGAGGCTAAGACTAATAATTGGGTTAGGGATAAAATAATAATATAATAATAGTAACACTAAAAAAATACTAATATTGCTAAGGATAATAGTAATAATAGTAATATTTGAAATGATGATAATATAATGGTTTGAATATTTATACCATAATAATAATAATAATAATAATAATAATAATAATAATAATAATAATAATAATAATAATAATGGTATTAATCAAAATAATGTGAAATAGGGTTTTGACCCTTCATTGTAATAATAATACTAATAATACTAATAATACTAATAATACTAATACTAATAATAATAATAATAATAATCAAAATAATGACAAAATAGGGTTTCGGCCCTTAATAGTAATAATGATAACAATAACAACAGCAACAACAACAACGACAACAATAATATAATATAATTAAAATGAATAAAGCTTGAATAATTAGGATTTAAGGGTTGAGAGGGTTTAGGGTACCACCTAGGGTTGGTGGTGACTGGCGGCATCGGCGGCGGTGCACAACGGCGGTGGCGGGTAGCGGCGGAGAAAGAGGGAAAGGAGAAGGTTAGTTGAGTGTTGGGAATAAGAGAAGGGGAATGAGGGTCGAAGTTGGGGTGGTTGAGGTTTCCCAAGTTGAGAGGGTTGGAATGAGGGTGGTGTTGCGGCCAAAGGTGGCGGTGCAGTGGTGGCTGAGAGTGGTGGAAAGGGAAGAAGGGAGGAGTAGATGAAGGAAAGGGAAAATGAGGGTAGGGGGGAGATAGAGGAAGGTTTGTAAGGAAATTTGGGAGGTGGAAGAGGTGGTGGTTGGGAAAGAGTCGTGGAAAACAGTGGTGTGAAGGGCTATGGAGGTGGAAGTGTGGCTGCTCTTTGCACTACCGGGGTGGCTCGTGCAAGGTAAATCGAGGGTGAAGGGTGGCGTAGTTTAGTAGGGGGTGATGTAGGGAGTGGTGTTGTGGGTGGCTCAAGTGGCATCACTTGATGATGGCGACGGCGAGGGCATCTGATAGGGTTGTGGTGCACGGAAGGGATTTTTTGGGTTACGGGAAAGAGTTCGAGTCCGGGGCTAGTTATAGGGTATTTATAGGGCGAAAGGAGGGGGATAAGGTCAGAGGAGAATGGGAGAATATGAGCATGTAGGTGAGGGCACACCAGCCGATGAAGATAGGTCAGTGTAGGTCTGCTATGGCAGGCTGCGATTGGCCAGGGAAGAAAGGGAAGTCGCATAAGAAGAGGGGAGGATTGGTTGAGTCGAAACGGCAAGCGGATCAGCGGGGAAGAGAGGGAAAAGATGGCCGGTCAGCAGGTGCAGTCGAAGGCGAGAATGTGGGGGGAAGTTGTAGGTTGCGACTGGGGAGGAAGAAGAAGGAAGAAGAAGGAGGGGCTGGATCGGTGGTTTAGAATAAAAGAAAGAAAGAAAATAAGAGGGGGGAAAACTGGACCGGCTGGGAGAAAAAAAAAGAAGGTGTGGTGCAAGCCTTGGCCACGCAGAAGGAAGGAAAAGGGAGAGGGGTTTGGGCCATTGGGCTGGCCTAGGTCGAGGGAGAAGAGAAAAAGAAAAGGAGAAAGGAGGGAAAGAAAGAAAAAAGGGAAAAGAAGGAGAAAAAGAAAAGAAAAGAAAAAGGAAAAGGAGAAAATATGTGAGTTGGGGTTAATTAAAATATTTTGGGTGTTTAGGATATTTAAAAATAATAATATGTTAATAAAATAATAATTAAATTCTCCTTTTAGGTTAATTTAGGATTTTTAAAAGATTTTTCCTAAATTTCATTTTAATTAGCAAAACACTCTAATTTTCTCCAATTAATTTATTTATAAATTTCCTATTGATTTGGCCCTATTTACTCCCTCTTATTTTAACAAAATAATTTCTTTAATTAATTTTCATAATAACTCTTTAATTAGCTATAATTCTAAAATTAGGGTTTTAGGGTATTTCAGATAACATCTCTAGAATGCCTACGCTCAGATACCTCATGGTAAACAAAAGGAATGGCCAACTATTACCCATCCTTACCAACTAACATAATATTCTAACCTCATTGAATGATAAGGTGACCATGGAATATATCTGTGAGTATGAAACATATTAAGTAAGCCACAACGGCCTTATCAAGAGGCTTATGATGCACATAATGTCATCTTAGACATGCATATCATGCTCAATCATTAATATAAAAGGTAGGCGTTAGACATGAGTATAGTAATTTATACATAGCATACATGTGATATATCATATTTTTGGCATTATTATATATGCATACAATCATCAAGGGAAACATGCTTAACCATGAACAAAGGAACATGAGCCGAAGATACATGTCTCATCATGCTTAGAATCATGCATTATCTATAATTAAGTGATCTTATATCACATCAACCATATAACCATAATAAGTAACACATTAGGAAGGCAAACAACCTAATGCATCTTTGAGATCATTTCCAATTTCATATCTTATAGGATGCTACCACATGATCCACAAAACTACTTTAATCCCAAGCAATGGGTTGTGTTATCCCTCCCATAATTTCTCAATACCCATGGAAGCTCTCCAAATAACCAAGTGGGCATAATCCCAACAGGATACAAGTAAACACGTATGGTTATAAAGTCTAGCTAAAGCCAAATGAAAAATCACTTAGGTGACTATACCCTTTAGTACACCATCAGTGTCTAGAGTAATAAAGGCACTAGAACCTCTAGGACACTACGTAATAACCCAAATTTTATCTAATCCTAATTTTAAGTAATTAATATTATAATCTAATCTTAATCCTAATTAATTAATATTTTAATCTAATCTTAATTCTAGGTAATAAATATTTTTATTTTATCCTAATTTCTTAATCTTAAATCTAAATCTAATCCTAATCCTAATCCTAATCCTAATTGCGGATCATCAATATTTTAAGATAACCCTAATTCCGGATGATTGATATATTAATTTTACCCTAATTTCCTAATATTAAATTTAAACCTAATTCTAATCCTAACCTTAAAGTATTTTTCTTCTTTCCTTTTTCTTTCCCACTTTTTGTTTCTCTTTTTTCCTTTTTCCTTCTTCTTCTCTGTGTCTTGATCTGCTTCTTCCCTCATTCCACTTTGGCCTATGAATGCCTATCTTGCATGGTATTCCCTCATTTCCTTTCCTAGCCCTGCACTATTCTTTCCCTTGCACCTACCCCTCAATGCTAGCCCACAACCACCCGCCTACAATCACGTTTGTCTCTTTCTTCCCTTTACCTTTGTTAAAGAAGAAAACCCATGCCAAAATTCCCTAACCATGCACCATTTAGCCTTTCTCAACCCAAACCCTCACCTCATCTCCTATAAACACCCCTCCTCTCCCTTCTTACTTCATTTTTTACAAACCACACATGCTCTCTCTAGACTCCCTCTTCCTTCCCTCAACTCTTTTGCATTCCATTCATTATCCATCCTCAATTTTCATCCCTCAAACCTCAGCAAAATCTTTGTCTCCTCATGTTGTGAAAGAACCTCAACTTGAATAGTCCACACTGTGTAAGCCTAGTTGCATGAACAACTCATATAAACCAGCCCTGATTTCACCATAACCTCATACTGCAACTACCCCAAATATACCATCACATCATGTTGCAACTACCCCAAACACACCACCATCTCTTGCCACTCCACCCCACCAACATGCACTCCTCACATTACTCTACCTCACTCAATGTGAGAAGCTCACACAACCCCTATCTACGTGAGTCACTCACAGTGCAACCCTCTAGTTGTACCAAATTCTTTTGCAGCTAGCTCAAGCCTTGTGTGACTTTGGTTGCTTTGGTTTTACCTTGTTTCCACCACCATTTGACTTATATTTTCCTTATTTAATTTCCTAATTTCTAACATCATGTTATGCTTTATTTTTAGGTGATTTTTTGGTGGTCTCTGAGGAGGAGTCGTAGGTTATATATGCTTAGAGACCAGAGACGTTTCTGGTAAGGATATATGTCATAAGTAGAGCTTGTGTGTAATATTTTTAGTTTTAATAAATCTCATGTTTGGTATTTTTATGATGATAATGTTATGGTATGATGATGTGGTATCAAATTTACGGAAAGTAAGAATATGTGAGAATTATGAGCTTATGTGTTGTTGTATAATATTTAATTAATACCCTGAGTGTATTGGTATGACCTATGGTATTTTAATATAATTTGAATAGGTATACAAATTATTTAATCAATGTGTTCAATTAGTTTCATAATGATATATATTGTAAGTTTAAAATCATTCATATTAGGACTTGTAGGGTTTTTGTGAAAATATAGGCACTTTGGCTATCTCAATGCAATTTGGTCAATATGAGTTAAATATGAAATGTTTGATATTTTACTATGTTAATTGGTTTAAAATAATCTACATATATTATATGGAATATTTTTAGTAATTATGAATAGCATAAGTCTAATAAAAAAAAAAGAAAATGACATAAATTGAGAATAGTTGCCTTAGAGGCAGGGTCATTATTGAATGTGTAAAAAGTTGGAATTAGAAATTGATTTTTGCTTATGTTATTAATATTATAATTTAAGGAATATATATTAAATTTGGTGGTTATATTAGTCTTATAGGAAAATCTATGCCTAATTTGTAAAATTAGAGTTTTATAGGGATGATAAATAATAACCCTAGATGTAGGATTGTTATCACATGTGTAAGACATTGAAGTTAGACCTTACTTTTTGGATATATTATCAATAATAATATTTTAGGTATGTATAATAATTTTTTTTGGTAAAGTGAGTATTATGGGAGAAATTATGCTCATCTTGTGAACTTAGGGTTTTATTAAGGGAGGTATGGCCTTTTTCTTTGGGGGATTTATCGGTATTCATGTGCTTGTGTTTTATGTGTTTTGAATCATTAAGTTAAGTTGGATTATATGCCTTGCATATCAACATGTGGGCCTATATGGTGATCTTGAGATAAATAACTATGAATCACTGAAAGTGAATATTCATATGAGTCATGACTGGTTGTACCTATTCGTTCCATCTGATAAGAATAGTGGCTAGGAACATCTTGCCCTATGATTATACCTATGCATTCCACTAAATGATAATAGTTGTTAAGAGTGTTTTTCCCTAGGTTTTTACCTATTTTTTCCACCAGTTGAGAATAGTGGCAAAGAGCATTTAACCTTCGGGTTGTGCCAGTTCATTCCATTGGATGAGAATAGTGGCTAGGAGTATTTTGTCTTGAGGTTGTACCTATTTGTTCCACTAGATAAGAATAATGGCCAAGAGCATTTTGCTTCGTGATTGTACCCATTCATTCTACTAGACGAGAATAGTGGATAGGATTATTTTGTCCTAGGATTGTACATGTTTGTTCTACAGGAGGAGAATAGTAGGCAAGAGATTTTTTGCCATTGGGTTGTATATTATTGATAAAGTTCCATTGATTGCAAATAGTAGGGTCATTAAACTCAATATAAATAATAAGATGGATCATGGTTATATAATATTATGAGACCTAAAATTAGTTATCATCTCACATCATCTAATGTTAATCTATATGCATGTTTATCCCTTCACGTGACATTATGACATTATGTAACCTTGTTATTATTGTATTTTTACCTTACTTGGTATGTGGCATAATAATCATCCTTCTCATGGGTGCTTCTCATTCCCATGAACAGATGACCTAGATAATTGTGTGCAGGTAAATGAGGACCCATTAGTTAGCTTTGCTGCTTATGATGGTCTGCTTGGGGAGGAGTGACATTCTATCTTTGGAGCTTGGAGAATAGAGTCAAGTTATATAGATCTTAGCTTTGGCCCTAATCCCTTTTATAAATATTAGTAACCTCCAAACTCTCATTTAAGTTTATGAATCTATTTCATTATCTGTTTTATCATGTTTTAGGTTTTAATAGTTTTGACTCGTATTTGATATAAGGATGGGATGATAAGACAAACTTATATTTAGTACAGTGGTAACATCAAATTATAATGTTATTACACTTCCACTTAAATGAAATTTTTTAGCAATAAATTTTGGGGTGTTATACACCACCCAAGTTTAACTAATAATAGGAAGTGGTAAAAGTTGACCAACACTTAGTAGCTAATTGAGGATCAAATTGTTTAAACTATCATAATGTTCATACAATAATTCACTATAAGTAATTAATATTTTATTATATCGATAACACATATCACACTAAGGCTAACACACCATACTAACTCAAGTCACCACGTAGAAAACTTCATATGATCTATTATTATTGTTAAGGATATCCCAAGTAAGTAAGTATACCAACTCAATCCAATTACCTCATTAAATTGTTTAATGATTACACTAACCATGAACAATTAATCCAACCTCAATTGTTTAAGGAAACAACACAAAACTTAACTAAGATCAAAACACTAAGATGACATGCTAAAAAATTCACACATAACCCCAAGAGACTAGTGAACTAGTCCCATAAACTAGTGGATTGCTTTAGGATCAATCTGAGAAGCAAACATTTATATTTAGAGAAACCATTAGATTAGTGTATGGGCAACTAGTTGATTAGTTAGACCAGTCAATTGGTGGCAAGTTGAGAGCAAGTTGTTGGAAATTCAGCTTAACTAGTAGACTGGTTAGCTAAAACTAGCTCATTGGTTAACCAATATACTATTTTTGTACCCAACTACTTGACATGTTACTTTCAAATCCAAGTATTTTAGAGCTCAAGGCCGTTCACAAAAAATCCAACTTATACCAAGCATCAACCATTATGTATACACGTTGTCCAACAACTCCAAATCACACTTAAACATGCTTAGAATCTCACAAAAGCACCATAATCATGCTTACATATACAAACTCTTCACAAGGATTAGAAAACCCTATAAGATGCTTTAAATTCATAAAATATGCATCATACTTCAAGAAAATTACGCTAATACTCACTAGAAATGCCAATATGCTCAAACACAACTTAATCCACCAAATTCCTAGAGGTGGGATTTCACAAAACATGTATAGATATCCTATTTTCGTGCTCTTTTACTCATGCTTGCACATTCCTCACAAAATATGCATATATCTATAATACTCATAAAAATATATGTTTGTATATGAAACTCGGAGCTTAAGCCTAACAGATAACATACATGCTCATTCACTTCACATAAAAGGTATGTGTGACTTACATTAATCCCCAGCTAGATAAAATCACAAAAGAGAGAAATTGACTTCTTTTTTAGATAGAAATCCCAAAACCTTTTCGTTCTTGAGCACCTTTGTAAATACAAGATAATTTTGTAAAAATACTACTTTTGACCAAAACTATAATACCCCATTTTAAAAAACATTAATTATAAACTAATAGTTATGTGTAATTAGTTATAATAGTAATTTAGGAGGTTTTGTACTAAACATATTATTATTATTATTATTATTATTATTATTATTATTATTATTCTTATTATTATGTGTATTATTATGAAATATTAGATATAAATTTAATTAGGTTAAAATTTGATAGAATTTGAGCTATTAAATTTAATCCTAGTTTAGACCCTAAGCAATATTGAGTAACTCTAATTCTGGTGATCGATTATTTTGTTCTGATTTTACTTTTCCTAGATATCACCCTTACCCTACTAGATTTTGGCCTTGCCTTATACCTTCTACCTTGGTGTAAATTCCTCTCCACATTATATCTCCTATACATGCCTTTCTTCATGCCCCTCCCATTCTCCATCATCTACACCATACCCCATCAACTCCCACCTTCTTCACATATGGGCTAGCTTGCTGACCATGCCTCACCTCCATCACCTCTCTGTGTGCATGAATATATATATATAGCACATTACTTATATAAGCAACTCCTTCCTCCCTCCATTTTTCTGTCAAAAATCACCACCACTATACATAACCTTCTCCTTCCCTCTCCCTCATTCTTGTCCTTGCCAAACACACCCCAAAACCACCATACAACCTAAGAAACACTCACCACCACCATGAACCTTCCCCTAGCTACACCTTTCAATTATGTCCCACCCCTTTTGCTTTGGAAAAAGCCATCAAAACACACCCTCCATCACCGGACATTTTCATCATAGCCCTCCAATTTTTCTATTCCTTTGTGCACTAGCTGAACTAATTGAAGCCACCACCACACCTTTGACCACTTCCACTGAAACTCCCCACCTTGATACATTCTCCACCATCGAAGCCCTTAGTCTATCTATGCAATAAATCATCAAACCATCCCCTTTTTCCTTTAGTTATTTCTGTTGAACCTCCTCCCTTGTTGCACCTTAATCCACCTAATGCCTCCTCCTTGGCTTCGACCAAAAGCACCAAAGTTCCACCCCTAGAAATGGACACAAGTGTTGTTGCTCACCTCTTCTCTTTGAATCCTTCCACCGGTTGCCCCTCCTCCTTCCTTATATGACTTTGTGCTATTTTTACTAGCTTCATTCATCCTAGGTTTTGAAGAGGTTGAGTGGATCTTACTTTATTCATTTTGCTTGGACAAGAGGTAACTGCACTCTTATACTAAGATGTGAAATCATGCGGTGACACATAAAATTCGTTATATGTTTAGGGTATGATTCATGCATGAGTTTTGAAAGGATATATGTGTGTGTGTGTGTGTGTTATGCGCTGAATTTTACAATAGGTATGCGGGTGTCATTAATAGGTGTGAAGCATAAAAGTATGATATTAAATAATTAGCATGTATTCAATGTGTTATTAAATAAATATGTATGTGAAATTTGTTAAATGGTTAATGTATACATGTTGAGGGTTTTTTTTGGGGGTTTTGATACTGTCGAGACTATGATTTAAATGTCATGATAAGTGTACCATGATTATCTTTTCATGGTTGATATATATTGATATAAAATGTATAAAATCATGAACACATGATTAAGGTTAGACTACGATAATTGTCATTTGAATGTTCTAGGATTAGAAGTGTTTCCTTACATGAACCATGACGCAAGTTGCCTAATGAATGTCATATCATGCCATAAATATGTACATAGGTGTTGCATAGAATATATGACACATTAGAAATGCATGATTAAGTTTTGTGGAGGTAACTTACTAAATGCATGAAAAGTGGAAATATAGTCAATTACTAAATTATAAATATTACCTATATGCTAAAATATTTTAAATCATTATATTTTATCCTTTTCATGATAAATCCTCATAATTATAATGTATGGTATGAAATTTAGATAATAATGGTGAAATTAGGGTTTTGAGGGCATTTTGGTCATTTTTGACTTAATGCACCTATTTTGAATAATTGGACATAAAACGGCCTTAGACTTTTGATAGGTTGACCTTAGTGTTGACTTTGTTTTTGAAATAGACTGATGACTTTAGGGTTTACCGTAATAATTGGAAATATATAAAAATAGTTAAATATGAAATGAAAATTGTTGTGCTATGTGTGAAATATGTGACCACCTTATAATGTACTAATACTTAAAGTAAAAGATCTTGAGGTTAGGAATGGTTGCTCTCTAGGGTTATCTACCCTAGAGATGAGGTAGGAGCCCTTTTTTTTTTGGTTCATTGGTGTGTCGTTGTGTCCCAATAAGGCCCTAATTTACTCTATAGATGACCTATGGGACTTATAAGAGGTATTATATTTAAGGATTAGGCATCCTAATTGTGGAGGGTACTATGTTGGTTTGTGTACTAGTATGACTAGAGTGTTATTATATCTTTGGGTTGGATGGTTGGGAGGGTACTGTGATGCCTTGTGTGCCAGTATGATTGGTAAAATTTTATGTCTATGGGTTATTATTATATCCCCCTTGAGTAATTAAAAATAGAAATAACTATTATGTAAGATTGTAAATGGTTTGATTTGGGTATTATTTCAATAGCTGCCATTGTGCACTACCCGATTTTGGTGTGTGGTATGGTAGCTTCCTTAGTGCCCTACCTTGGTAGTTGGAACGGATATGGATTTGTTAATTTGGTAGTTGCCTTAGCACCCTAAGTTGGTAATTGGAATATACATGGATTTTTTGATTTGGTAGTTACTTCAATGCCCTATCCTGAGTATTTGAAATTGATTTGATTATATCGGTGTTGGTTAATTCAGCATAGCATGATTTCCATAATGTATTCCTGCCATGTTATTACCTATATGTTTCATGTAACATTGTATATTAGTGTTGTGTAATGGTTCACATAGTATCGTAGTATTGATGGGTTCTGTTCTCAGTCCCCTACCTATTCAATGAGAAATGTTTACCTTGCAAGAAAACTTTGAAGGTTTGGATTGATGAAATCTGTTAAGGGTTGAGAGTTAGGACTATCTAGTGTTTACCCTGACATCATTTGATCCGAATATTCCTTAAACTTTTTGGGACTAAACCAATCAAATGGATCCTTTAATAACCAACTCTCTTAAAACTTCAAACACTTTTCAAAACACTTTCAAAGTCAAACGTAAAATACACCTCTATATCATAATTAAACACACTTAAATCATAATCAAACACATATTAAAGGATTTCAAAGTGGGGGTATATTAATATTAACCAAGCTACTAAGTATTCTAGAACAAGAAAATACTCCTTTGAATAAGATCCTCCATGACTAAGTCTTGATCACCTTCAAAGTAAAGATTATAGCAGCTTGGACCACGTGTAGAATTTTCCAAATGTTTACCCATTTACTTCCCATTATTAATTATTGCTTTGCTAATGCCACCTATTCTATTAGTCAACTATATGAGTTGATTTGTAAGAAAGCTTCTATCAAACCTTTACGGAGGACTGTTTGAGCTAATCTTACTACATGAAAATGCCACTTCATCTTGTGGTTAGTTGCTCATGAATGTTTGGTAACAAAAGATTAGCTCAAGAAGGTGCAAATCTTAACTAATAGTAATTGTGTTTTTGTACACAATTGAAAACCATTTAACATGTTATGCTTATGTTTCACCATATGAAGATCTTTGTTGTTGTTCTGGCACATATAGGGAGGTGGCATTTTGGCTTACATAATTAGCAATGCTTTCTCATACATGCTGCCAAAGTGCACAGACAAATTGAAGTTAAGAACCTAAGGTTGAACTTTTGAGAGGACTTCTTACCACAATGGTATATGAACTTTGGAAAACACAGAATACCTAGATTTTTCAACAATGCACTATACTAAGAAGTGTCCTTGCTAACTATATTGCCATAACTATAAGTAAAGTGTGTTTGCATGAGTCTAGGAGTGAAAAGTTTAAGAGTCATGCCCATCTTGTCAATGCTTTTGCCTTTCCTATTTGTACATAACTTTCTATTCTCATAAAAAAAAAATACTTAAGTTCAAAAAAATAGGGGGAAGATGATCTAGTTGAAAAGTTGGATGTTAAGGATGGATTGAGAAAATGTTATATGATATATTCCTTTGATTTTAGTGGAGAAAGAAAGTGCAAGATAGAGGAAGAATGTTGTCATTGCTACTAGTCGCTTGTCAAAAGAGTAAAAATGAGACAATTGTTAATCATTTAGGAATGTATATGACAGTTCTATGTGTGGAATTTAACTTTTTATGATGTATATGAGTAGTATTTGTATTTTTAAGTTGGCTAAGCCAATGTTGTTCGTGTTTTTTATTTATGGAATTTTTTTTGGATGGATGAAAAAGAGATATAGAGTAAAGATTATAAAAAATTAAGAAAAATCTAATAACCATAACATCATGATATATCTCATACTCAACATCGACATCATTATTCTTAACCGTAAATAAAACCCATTTAGTAATTACGATCATTTCGATTATTTATTCACATTGAGTTCAGGGGCTTCATTATTCTCAACTAGTGGAATAGTATCTGTAATATACAATCCCAGGGCAAAATGCTCCTAACCACTATTCTTTTTTGGTAGAACAGACATGTACAATTAGTACCGACTCATGTAGTCTCTCACTTTAAATATTAATATATTTTCAATGATTTCAATCCTTCAAAGTATTTATTTCACATTGAGTTTAGGGCCCCCACTATTCTCAACAGGTAGAATGGTGTCAATAATATACAACCACAGGGTATCATGCTTCCGGCCACTATTATCATCTGGTGGAATAGATGGGTAAAATCGATCCTGACTTACGTGGTCTTTCACTTTAAGTAATTAATATCTGATCAATAATTACGATCATTCCAATGATTTATTTTTATTTGAGTTCAAGGACCCTATTATTCTTAACCGATGGAATGGTATCGATAAAATACAATCCCAGGGCTTAAATTTCCTAGCCACTATTTTCAACCGGTGAAACAGTATCAATAATATACAATCCTAGGACATAATTCTCCTGACCACTATTTTTGTCAGATGGAACAGACAAGTACAATCGATATTAAGTCATATGATCTTTCACTATAAATTATTAACATTTGATTCATAGTTATTTATTTCAAGGTCATCATGAAAATACACATATAGACATGAAAGACACATGAATCAATATATCTTCTCAAGGATTAGCCATATTTCTACTAAGAAACCCTAATTTCATAATTCAAGCATAACTACTCTCTCGGCAATCATTTTTTCACCAAATTCAATAACCACACTTAAAATATTATTATTGACAACATGCCCAAAAATCAAGATTTAACTCCAACATCTAACACATGAAATAATAGCCTACCTTTAGTGTTACTATTCCCAATTCCTTACAAAACCCAAATTTTATAGATTAGACATAACTCTTTCCATAATTCTCATATAACCACCAAATTTAATATACATGCCCAAAATATTATTATTAAAATCATATCCAAAAATTGAGCTCCAACTCTAATTTTTTACGCATGTGACAACAACTTATCTTTAGGGTTACTATTTACAATTCTACACAAAACTCTAATTTTACAAATTACTCATAAGTTTTCCGACGAGACTTATGTGACTTCCAAATTTAATATGCATTCATAAAATGCCAATATTAACAACATATCTAGAAATCAAGGTTAAAATCCAACAATTTAGACATGTGATAATAATTCTAGCATTAGGGTTACTATTATCACTTATAGCCTCTTTTCTCATTTATTGGATTTATACCATTCATATTCACTCCAAACCTTCCACATAATATACTTAACATATTTTGAACCAATTATCACCATAAAATACCCAACATTCTATTTTTCATCTATATTGACCAAAATGCCCATAAGACAGCTAAATGCCCATTTTTCCACAAAAATCTTATGATTCCGAATATGAATGATTATCATCATGAAAATACATAACCAAAAACTCATGTTTTCACATCTTTCTCACTTTTATAACATACAACACCACATATCTTATAACATCATTATCACAACAATATTTTTCATACCATAATTCCAAACATGATATTGCATACAAATATACACATATTTGACATGAAAGCCCTAGCTATGACATGTATCCTTACACATGATATAACATGTAAAACCTTAACATGTATATCTAATCACATACTCGCATGCTCAATAATAAATAATACATATTAGACATGCTTATTGAAATAAATATCATGATATGCTACCTTCTTTTTCTAAAACATCAAATCACACACCTCTATACTTAGCAATAATTAAGACACATTAGGCATTCTTTTTGGAATAAATATCACGATACATTTAAATAACCAAATCACCCCTAGGGCATACAATAATAATAATTGTGCTAACAATATGCCTAAGCATGTTGAGCCTATCATATTGAACATACATAATTTACTTTTGACATTAAACCCATTTTAACATGCTTTCGTATACATAATAATTCACACAAGTTAACATGCTTCATCTTTACCAAATTCCATACTAGTATTATTAGGTAAATAATTCAAACTTGACAAGCATGTTTAATAAAATTTATACATAAAAAATCATAATATGTTATCATGCAATATTTAACTGTAACACCCCCAATTTTACTACTGAAAAATTTCGTTTAAATCAAAAGGTTTAGTGGAAGCAAAAAGATAAAACCGTAAACTCGGGGGCATTACCGCCACACTCAGTATCGGACCGGTACACCTCTACCGCTCCCGTACTAAGTGCTAAGGCTAAAACCGAACAACATCAGAGGTGAAACATTAAAACAAGGGTCGACACTTAATATAAATTTTTAACGAAACACAAGTCAAACGGTAATTAGAATACGGTTTAGGATTACAACTTAAAAGTGCGCTTCTCCAAACAGAAAACGTAGTTTGAAATACAGCTAGATAAAGAAAATACGGAATCTGAAGATAGCAATGGAGTCCGGCCAACTCGCTCTCGGTCCCCAAGTCAGGTTAGGCTCAACGCTCTGCCCCACCCGATGCCGCGTGGATATCATAGGCATCAAATACATGGTCTCCTACCTGCACAAGGTCAGAGGGGTCTTCTACTCGTGGGAATGAGCAGCACCCATGAAACGAGTGATCAGTACGCTACGTACTGAGTAAGGTAACAGACGCACTAAGGCCCACACACCAATATACATGACATAGCAGGCATAACATAATCACGTAGATGGCATGCAATAACACAGATAACAATACAGGTTACGAACCAGATAACTTTTTCATCGGGTCTCTATTAATTATAATCGATTCACATCATCGTCTTTATTAGTCCATGTGAGTATAGGAACCCCACTATTATAGCTGGTGGAACGGTCATGAGGGCCATGCCCTGCCACTATTATAGCAGGTGGACCGGTCGCGAGGGTAACATACCCTGCCACTATTATTTGCCGGTGGACCGGTCCGGCCCCGACTCACAAGGTGTTCCACTATAAATGTTTGTATCTTTCCCATGTCTTATCATTGTTCTAATTAGTTTGTTGAGCACAGAATCCCCCACTATTATAGCCGATGGAATGGTCATGAGGGCCATGCCCTGCCACTATTATTGCCGGTGGACCGGTCACGAGGGTAACATACCCTGCCACTATTATTTGCCGGTGGACCGGTCTGGGTCCGGCTCAACATCTTTCTCTATAAGTGGTTAGTGTCTTAACATATCTTATTCAAAGGATATTCACCATGCATAATTCGTTCTCTTTATGCTTTACACATCACACACAATAAAGTTCTACATCCATCACTACACTGTAATCAAGAATACACATGATAACACCAAACAACTCTAAGTAGCCATAACCAATCCTAATTGTCCACACCAAACCGTGGTTTACTGCTCTTAACCCTAATTTACCATAACAACCATACTTAGCCATCCCAAACCTTAATCATCCTCAACAAATCACAATTAGCTACTCCAACCCTACTTAATCACAACGACCCAGAGTTAATCACTCCGAAACCCTAATTCTGTCTCCTCCATACCCTTATACAACTCCACGTACTATTCTCCGTCCAAAATAGTTAAAATCGCAAATAATATTCGCATTACCTTTCCTTACATCCCAATTCAACCTTTCATACATAAATTTTGCTCCCATACAAATGTTACACATCCCATGCAACCTCTCGAACTTTTCACACGAAACCCTAAATCCCATACATTCATTATCTCCAATGCAAAACCCTAACTCCACCATGCAAACCCTAATATCCACCATACCAACATTAATACCACCACACAAGCCATAACACCACCATGCAAATCCTAATACCACCATGCGAACCATAATACCACCATGCAAACCCTAATACCACCATGCAAACCATAATACCACCATGCAAACCCTAATACTACCATAAGCCATTAATACCACCACGCAATCATTAACACCACCATACAATCCCTAATACCACCATGCAAACCATAATACCACCATGCAACCCTAATACCACCATAATCCATTAATACCACCATGCAATCATTAATTAAACTCTCCCGTGCAAAATCATAAAAATTATAAACCTGATTCTCCCACACGAACCCTAGAATTTTCATTTCATTCTTTCACTCAGGATTCATTAAAATAAATAGATCAACTCACCTCCCTTGGTCAATCTCCTTCCCCATCCTCCTTTCGAATACATCAATTCCCTCACATGCATGTCTTACAGGGTCACGACACATATCATCACATATACATAATACACATGCCATGTAAACATATCACACATATTTCATCTCCATGTCATGCACACACAACATAATTGATAAAGATAAACGTAGGGTACATAGCATGCGAAACACATAGTACATGTAGATACACAAGAGGCCTTAGTTACGTCCTTACCTAAGGCGATGCCGGGCTTGGAGCACGCTCCTATAACTCCTTAGGGCTTTGGTCGGGGTTACCTATAAAAGGGGAAAATGCTAAGTATTAGTTTCCCTTGCAAGTACCATCAACCCTTATTCTAGTTTAGGATTAGGGTTTTTATTACTAAAATGGGTATTATACAAAAACTAGGGTTTTTACCTTAGAATTAGTATATTAAATATTAGTAGCCAAAATATATTTATTTTTGATACTTATTGTTACACTTATTTTATTAAACCCGTTAGTTCTAACCTTGTAGTAATAGGGCTCATGCTAGCTATAGGAAAATAGTGTTAGTATTAATAAAATAGTGACATTAATGTCTAGTGATAGGAACCCTAGCATTTTAAGGCCAAGTCTATTAATGGGGTTATATTTGAAATAAGAATATTATAAGGTCACAATATTATAAGTAACTATTCCTAAGGGCGATAATGATAATAGTTGTATATTCTTGAATAATACAAGGGTTCAAATGCTTTTGGTTACAATAATAAGGTAGTGATGGTAGTAGTAATAGTGATAGCTAATAATAGTGTCATAGTTATAAGGTTAGGGTTAATGTTAAGTGGTATGGTATTAAGGTTCAAGTACTCTTCTTAGTTAATAACCACATGATTTTTACTAGCTTGAGTTAAGTAACATGGATAAGGACAAAGTAGTATTATTATTAACAATAGTGATAATGTGTTAAGTATAATAATAATAATAATAATAATAATAATAATAGTAGTAGTAATAGTAATAATAATAATAATAATAATAATAATAATAATAATACTAATAATTATAATAATAACACTAAAGTTAAGTGTAATAGAAGCTAAGGTTCGAAGGGATGATGGTGCAGGTAAAAATGATATTTTTAATAACAGAGATAATAATATTAGTGACATTAATAATAATAAAAGTAATACTAATAATAATAATAAAAGGAATGATAATAATGATGATAATAAGTATAATAACATTAATATTATTTAAACTTAGTAGTAGCTATATAAAAGAAGGGTTAAGGTTTGGGATAAGTGGAAGACCACCTGGGGTCGGTGGTGGTCCGGCGGCGGCGCGTGGCGGCGACGACGGCGGCGGTGGAGGAGGAGAAGAGAGGGAAAGATTAAGGTGGAGGTTAGATGGGAGAAAGAAAGGAGAAGTTTGAGGTGGGGGAAGAATCAGCAGGTGAAGGGGAGTGGAATGAGGGTGGTGACGTGGTAAGGGGCGGCGGCGCGCGGTGGTTGGCGCGGCGGCCGAGGGTGGTGGAGAGAGGTGGAAAAAGGGGGAGGTAGAAGGAGAGGGAGGCAGGGAGTAAGGATGGTATGGGCAGGTAGGGGAGGACTTGCTGGTCACTTTGGGAGGTGGAACAGGGGTTAATTACGGCGGAGGTGGCGGCAGAGGGTGGCGCAAGGCGGCGGTGGCGTTTTTCGGGGTGGCACCTTCGCACGATTGTGGTGGTTCGTGAAGGGCAGGAAGGGCAGCGGCGGTGGTTTGATTGCGTGGGGGGTGGCGCAAGGAGAAGTCTGGTGGGTAGTGGTGGTCTCGGCGGTGGCTGGAGGCGGCGGAAACGGAGTCTGTTCTGGCGGCGGCGAGGCAGGGTTTCAGCAAGGTCTAGGGGGAGGGACTTGCTGTGGCCATTCGGGAGGGGGTATTTATAGGCCATGGGGGGAAGGAAAACGATGAAAGGGAGGGAGGTGGCACGCGGGGCATGCGCGGCAGGTGGCCGGTCGGCGGTGGCAGCGCCACGTGCCCTGCGATTTGCAGGTTACATTTGGCTATTTTCTGGAAAAAGGAGGGACAACAGGACGCGTGAGGGAGTGTTGGGTCGAATTGGGGAAGAAAGGGACGGAAATGGCAGGGGGAGGACGCCGGACGGCAGGCGGCAGGCGATAGGCGGCGGCGATAGGCGTAGACCTGCGCGGGAGGGGAGGAAGAAGACAACTCCTGGACCGGCGGTCCAGGAGGAAAAGAAAATAGGGGGAAACCGGCCGGTTTGGCAACGGATATAAAATCCGTAAGTCAAACGCGGCGTATAGGGGGTTGTGGGAGGAAAACTCAGCGTCAAGTCGAAGGCTGGCAACGGTCATAAGGTCGTTTAGCGTGACGTGGCGTTTCGGCGGCTCTGAGGGCAAAATGCAGTGTATTGGGCGCACGGCGGCCAGCAGATGACGCTGGGCCACGGAAAGGGAGAAAGGAAAGAAGGAAGGTTGGGCCGCGGGAAGAAAGGCCCAACCGACGGGAAAAAGAGAAAAAAAAGGAAAGGAAAGAAAGGAAAAAGGAAGGAAAAAAAAAGAAAAAGGTTTATTTAGGGTTTTGGATTTTTGCATAAATTATTTATAATGTTTTTGGGTTATATACATTTAAATATATATATATATATATATATATATATATATATTTATTTATTTATTTTCTTGAATATTTAAAAAAATTTATTTAAATAATAATTTAATTCTCTTTTTAGATTAACTTTGGCTATTTTGGGTAATTTTCCTCCACTTTCATTTTAATTAGTAAAATGTTCCAAAATTTTCTAAATAATTTATTTATTATTTTCTCCTTATTTCCCTCAATTAATTACCTCTTTATTTAGTGAAGTAATTTATTTTTCTTAATTTTTTTTCTACTAAATCCCTATTTTACCATAATTCCTAAGTTAGGGTTTTTGGGGTATTTCATTAACATTTTAGTATAACATAAGAATTACTTGATTTCCAGCAAGAATTCACATTTTAAATAACCTACTAAAGTTATTAGGCTCCACTAATCAACATTTTGTACCAAAAATGATACCACATTAACCATATTAATATTTGAACCATAAAATAATTATTTTTATTAAAACATTTATTACATAAAAATTACCAAAACTCCCACAAATTGAAAAGAGGCCAAAATTGGCAAACATCATGCCACATGAATGACATGAGTTTGGCCATGCACTAAGGGATGGTGGTTGGAGTAGCAGCTAGGTGCGGCATTAGGCTTTGGTGATTGAAGGTGATGCTGCAAGGTGGAGGAGTTAACAACGATGAGGGAAGAAATGATGGTGGGATGTGGGCGGTAGGAGATGGAAGATATACTAAAGGTAGGGGTGGTCAAGGAGGAATGATGTCGATGATCTCGGTTGTGGTAAATAGGGGTAAAGGTGGTGGCAAGGGATGGCGTTGGGGATATGACAAAGCTAAAAATGGGGCATAGTGGATTTTCACATTGCAAAGAAGGAGAATTGGAGGTCATGAGTGGGTGATGGTGTGTGGGATGTTGACATCAAAAGAAGAACTAAAGATAGTTGGTGGCGGTGGTTAAAAACTAGAGTAGGGAAAAGAGAAGGTGTTGCAAAAATTTCATGGATTTAGAGAGATTCACACCAAATCAAGATTATCAAGATTATGAAAAATTGAGAACACACACACAAAACAAAACAATTTAGGAAAAAGTAGAGATCTTATTCATGCTCTTGTGTAATTATAATATGATTAAATCAATCAATAAATCAATGTAATATCCCAATTTGAGCTTAGTCTTATAAAGATTGATCTGGCTACTTATATCAACATGGTATACCATCTTTTTGATGATTCCTTCCTAAGAACTCCACATTTTCTAAAAATTTAAGGATGACATGCTGGTTGTGGAAAACTTTTAAGGATGGGTGACCCTCCTGGGAAGTTTAGGAAATTTTCTAAAAATTTCTCAAGAAGTGCGTGAGTGAGGACAAAGCATGCTGAAAAGACTGATGTTGATTTGTGGGGTCATCCAATCAATCCAAAATCAATCCAAGGTAGCTCATGCATGGTCGTATCGAATCAGGGTGTTACAAATGGTATCATAGCAAAACCACGACTGTGAGTTGGACTTGAATGAGCCAGTCAGCCACCTAGTGGGACAATTGTAACACCCCAAAATTCACTATTTTTTTGAAAGCGGAAGTAATTAAAATACTTCATTTAAAACCCGTGAATTCTAGGGGTGTTACCGCCACATTTAGTACCAAACTGGTTCTCTTCGACCGTTTCAGTACCAAGTTCTTAGGCTAAAGAAAAGATTAGCGATCAATTATAAGTCAAGACAAACTAAACTCGGTTGCAAAACAAAATTAGAGTACGCATAAAAAATTATAATTCATTTCCAAAAGAGAAATAAGCTTACAACCGATACAATATTCATTTGAAATACTCAATACAAGGTAATAGATCAAAATGGATAAGTATGGTCCAATACAAAAGAACTAATAAATGGAAATACATCGCATAAAGAATAAATATGGCCACAACTCTCAAACCTTGAGCCAAAACAAGCTCAACACAAAGCCCCGACTGTTGTCTCACCCACCTGCACAAAGTCAGAAAGGGCCTTCTGCTCGTGGGAATGAGCAACACCCATGAAACGGGTGATCAGTACGCTACGTACTGAGTAAGGTAATCGAGCACTAAGGCCGACACATAAACACATCAAATCATGCAAGATAATAATCAACATACAATTTCAAACCACACATATGATACGTAAAAGCGTATAGAGAATCCATAGTCTATCATCAACAAGCCCACACATAAGGCCCAAAAAGGTCCAAATTAATTATTTAATTTTTCTTTTATCTAAATTCGATACACACCATGCCTTTTATCAAATCTATGTAAGTATAGGAATACCCCATTATTATAATCGGTGGGCCGGTCACACATAGAGCATCATGCCCTAACCACTATTATTACCGGTGGATCGATCACATATAGGGTAAAACCCTAACCACTATTCCTGACCGGTGGATCGGTCTGGTTCCTACTCGCATGGTGTTCCACTGTAAGTAATTAGTATATTTTAAGAGCTTTAACAATTCTAGTTTGTGTTTATTGAGCTCGAGTCACCCCACTATTTTTGTCGGTGGGCCGGTCACATATAGGACATCATGTCCTAACCACTATTATAACCTGTGGATCAGTCACATATAGGGTAAACCCCTAACCACTATTCCTGACCAGTGGATCAGTCTGGACCCGGCTCAATAATCTTCCACTTTAAAAGATTAGTATTTTAAATATTTTATTCACAAACATTTTCCCAAACATGCATGACTAACTCCATGCAAACCCTAGCTCCCATACAAACCCTAATTCCATGCAAACCCTAACTCCACGTAAACCACAATTCCATGCAAACCCTAGCTCCCATGCAAACCCTAACTCCATGTAAACCCTAACTCCACGTAAACCACACTTCCATGCAAACCCTAGCTCCCATGCAAACCCTAACTCCATGTAAACCCTAACTCCACGTAAATCACACTTCCATGCAAACCCTAACCTCTATGTAAACCCTAACTCCATGTAAATCACACTTCCATGCAAACCCTAACTCCTATGAAAACCCTAACTCCATGTACACCCTAACTCCACGTAAATCACACTTCCATGCAAACTGAAATGCCCCGAAAATTTCTAATTTTATAAATTATATCTAAATGAGATTTTATTAGAAAAAAATATTTAAATAAACTATTTTTATTAAAATAAAAGTATAATTAATTCGGGCTATTTAAAAAGAAAATAATAAATAATTTTTATTAGAAAAGTTTGGTATTTTAAATAATTAAGGATTTTATTTTAAAAATTTATTAAATAAATTATTGTATTTAAAATAAAAAGAAAATTAATTAGGGTAAATTAAGAAGAAATTTATAAGTATTTTTATTAGAAAAGTTTTGGGTATTTTAGGTAATTAGGGATTTTATTTTGAAAAATTAATTAAATAAATTATTTTATTTAAAATAAGAAGGAGAAAATATTTTTAAATTAATATGAATTTTATAAATAATTTAATTGAAGAAAATTTGGGTGTTTTGCTAATTAAAAAGGAATTTATGGAAAATATTTTTGAAAAAAATCCTAAGTTAGCCTAAAAATGGATTTAAATATTATTTTATTTAAATATTATTATTTTTAAATATCCAAAATATTTTAATAAATTTAAATACCCAACATAATTTTTTTCTTCTTTTCCTTTGTCCCTTTTTTTTTCTTTTCTTTCTTCTTCTTTTTCTTTTCCCCCAACTTGGGGCAGCCCATCGGCCCAAGCCCGTCTCTCCTTTACTTTCCTTTCTCGTGGCCCAAACCACCCATCCGTTTCTCCTTCAGCGCAGCATTTCTTCTTTTCTCTACGCAACACGCGTCGTGTTGTTTAATGAATTTTAATCGTTGCCGCCCGGTCCGCCCAGTCTCCCTCTTCTCTTCTTTTCTTTCTTTTCTTTTTTTCTCTCAGCTGACCGGTCCAGCCCAACCTTTCTTCTTCCCCAGCCTTCGCACCTGCCATCCCCGCCACCAACCTGCCTGCAACTCCGCCGCCCAGCCGAGATTTTCGGAGCCAATCTGGCCCCTTTGACCTGCCTATTCCTTCCTTTCTCTTCCCCTTGTTTCGGCAGCCTCATCAACCCAACCAAATCTTTGCTTTCTCACGCGATCCTCTCTCTCTCTCTCTTGCACACTCCCCTACCAGAGTTTTGTTGCCACCGGCCAACCTCGCCTTCGGTGACCCTAACCCTACTTCTCTTACTCCCTAGCCGACCCACAAAACCCTAAACTCCCTTCTAAAACCTATAAATACCCCTGGTTTGAGCTTTGTATCGAGCTTTGGTTGTTTGTCCAGAATTCCCCAACCTTACCACCGCCAACCATTTAGAAGCTTCGTCTGCCTCCTTTGGCCAACTACGTCACGATATCCACCCACCTACGCCTTCCCTGCACCACCCTCTAGCTAACCAAACCACTAATCCCCCTCGATTCTTCCTGCACAAGCCGTCCTGGCTGTGCGAAATCCTCTTCCCAACCAACCTATTTTCTGCCTTCGCCACCCTTTGCGCCACCATTAGCCACCTATTCTGCTGTTTACACCGCTTATTTCTCCTCCCATTCTCTTCTTCAGAACCTCCTCTACCTTCCCCCTACCTTTCTTTTCCTCTTCCTCCCTCTCCTCCTCTCTTTCTCTTCTTCTCTCCCATTCGGGCACCACCCACCGTCGTCGTGCGCTGCCACCTTTGGCTGCGCCACCACCATCATTCTATCCCTCTCCTCCTAGGCAACTCAAAACACCCCAGATCACATCTTAATTCTCCTTATCTTTTTCCCAGCATGCAACTTTTACCCTTTTCTTCCCTTTTTCTGGCCACCGTCGCCGAGAACCACCGCCGGTTCTGCATATCCCCACCAACCTATGGTTGAACCCTAGACCCTCTCAGCCTTTTTTCCTATTTTTTATAACCCTTAAATTATTTTATTTCAATTATTTGCATATAAATACTATTATTATTATTATTATTATTATTATTATTATTATTATTATTATTATTATTCTTAATACTTATATTTTTAATATGCATTATGATTATTATTATTAGTATTAATGTTTTTATTATTATTATTTATGTTGAGGGCTGAAGCTTATTATATTTTAATTCGATTTTATTATTATTCTTCTTATTATTTCTATATTGACTATTATTAATATTAACATGTTACAAGTATAATTATTATTATTATTTCCTATTTCGAATTTCAATTATTTTTATTCCATTATTATTAATACAAATATTTTAACATTAGTGTTGTTAATAATGTTATTATTATTATTATTATTATTATTATTATTATTATTATTACTAAATTTGGTTATTTAATTTACAAATAATATTTTTAGTATTATTTTTGTAAAGGGGCCGAAGCCCTTATTTCACTTTGTTTTTGAGTAATGCCTTTTTATTATTATTGCTACTATTTTTATTATTCTTATTAATATTAATATTGATATTATTTTTGGTATTTTTGTTATTATTATTTTATCAAAAGCCTAGTCTTATATTAAGTTAGTGTTTACTATTATTTTGATGGGAGAGAGTCTAATTTTAGCTTTTCTCTCATAATAGGTAAAACCAGTCAAAACTCTAAGGAGGCGTAGGAGTGTGCTCCAAGACTGGTGTTGTTTTAGGTAAGGGTTTACTAAGGCCTTTTATGTGCTAATGTGCATTGTGTTCCTTGTATGTTATGCATCCTATGTTATTATTGTAATTATTGCATATTTGGTATGGCATGGAGTTCAAGCATGCTTTTGTGTTGTTATATGGCATGTGTACTATGTGTATGGGATGATATGTGTTGTGAACTTATAAGACATGCATGTGAAGATCTTGATATGGTTTGTGCGGGAGAAAGGATGAAAAAGGAGGATGGGGAAAGAAGTTGACCAAGAGATGTGAGTTGACCTAAGTATTTTAATGATTCATGAGTGGAAGAATAAAATGGGAAATGTAGGGTTTCGTGTGAGAGAATATAATTTATAGTTGGTTTGGGAGAATCTAATTTATGATGTTATTTGGGAGAGTGTAATTTATGATATTATATGGGAGAATCTAATTTATGATTTGATTGGGAGAATCTAATTTATGATTTATTTGGGGGAATCCAATTTATGGTTTTGCTTGGGAGATTCTAATTTATGATTTTATGTGGGAGAATCTAACTTATGGTCTTGTATGGGAAAATCTAATTTATGGTTATGAATGGGAGAATCTAATCAACTGTAAGGTAAGGATGAATATTTGGTCTGGTATGGATTGAATTTAGGGTTTGGTATGGACGAATGTTTGGGTTTTATATGGTTTGAATTTAGGGTTTGGTATGGGTGAATATTTGGTTTTGGTTGGATTGAATTTAGGATTTTGTATGACGAAATCTTAGGTTTTGCTTAGTGGTATGAATGGTTGAATGGTGGTATTAGTGTTTGCATGTCGGTATTTATGGTTGTATTGTGGTATTAGGGTTTGCATGATGGTACTAGTGGTGGTATAGTGGTATTTAATGGTTGTATGGTGGTATTAAGGTTTGTATGGGATGTGTAAAGTCTGCATGGGAGTAATGTTAATGTATGAAAAGTTGATTTGGGATGTGAGGAAGGTAATGTGAAAGATGTTTGGGTGTTTGAAAATTTTGGATGAAAAATAATACGTGGAGCATTATAAGGGTATGGAGTAGGGGTTGGAGCGATTAACTCTGGGTTATTGTGATTAACTAAGATTGGAGTGCTAATGGTGATTTGTTGTGTTTAATTAAGGTTTGGAATGGCTAATTATGGTGGTTGTGGTTAAATAGGGTTTGGAGTGGTTAACTATGGTTTGTTGTGGTTGACTAGGGTTTGGTGTGGCTGCTTAGGGTTTTTCTCGTATCAAGTGTATTTGGTGATTAAAGTGTAATTGTGATTTGTGATGTGTGATGATTCATGCATGTCTAGGGCAAAAGCTTTTGAATAAGATATTTAAAACACTAATCTTTTAAAGTGGAAGATTATTGAGCCGGGTCTAGACCGATCCACCGGTCAGGAATAGTGGTTAGGGTTTTACCCTATGTGCGACCGGTCCACCGGTTATAATAGTGGTTAGGACATGAGGTCCTATATGTGACCGGCTCACCGGTAAAAATAGTGGGGTGACTCGAGCTCAATAAACACAAACCATAATCGTTAAAGCTCTTAAAAGATACTAATTACTTATAGTGGAACACCATGCGAGCAGGAACCAGACCGATCCACCGGTCAGGAATAGTGGTTAGGGTTGTACCCTATGTGTGACCGATCCACCGGTAATAATAGTGGTTAGGGCATGATACTCTATGTGTGACCGGCCCACCAGATATAATAGTGGAGTGTTCCTGTACTCCCATGGATTGATAAAATGGCATGACGTGTATCAACTTATGATGAAAGAAGGATTAAACCATTAATCCAGATTATTCTTGGGCCTCTGTACGTACTTTTACCTGGTTGATCATATGCATTTATGATTGTGTTCTTCTATTTTTCTGCATGGCTTATGTGCTTATGTGTTGGCCTTAGTGCTCGGTTACCTTACTCAGTACGCAGCATACTGATCACCCTTTTCATGGGTGCTGCTCATTCCCACGAGTAGTATGCCCTTCTGACCTTGTGTAGGTGGGCGAGACATCAGTCGGGGCTGAATGTTGAGTATGTCTGGCTCAAAGTTCGAGAGAGTTGTGGCCATATTTCAATATTTATATGATTCTATTTCTTTTTATTAATCTTTTATCGGTTGTAACTATTTCTCTTTTAAGTTGAATAATGATTCCTTATGTGTACTCTGGTTTTTGTTTTACAACCGTTTAATGCTTATTTGGAATTTGGATTGTATTGATTTATAATTGATTATTTCTTTTCTTTAGCCTTAGCACTTAGTACTGAAATGGTTGGAGAGAACCGGTTTGGTATTAAGTGTGGCGGTAATATCCCCAGAATTCACAGGTTTTAATTTAAATTCTTCTGCTTTAAAAAAAAATTGTGTAAATATGGGGGTGTTACACAAACCTCCATATAAACCCTAACTCCACGTAAATCACACTTCCATGCAAACCCTAACTCCTATGCAAACCCTAACTCCATGTAAATCACACTTCTATGCAAACCCTAACTCCACGTAAATCACACTTCTATGCAAACCCTAACTCCATGTAAATCACACTTCCATGCAAATCCTAACCCCATGCAAACCCTAATACCATACCCTAATACCATGCCACATTAATACCACCATGCAAAACCCTAACACCATGCAATATTAATACCACCATGCAAAACTCTAACACCATGCAATATCATGCAAAACTCTAACACCTCATTGTTACACTCCCCATCATTATTTACAACCCTAACATGCATGTCGTAAGGCCACATCATTCAATAATAGTAACACAATTATACACATAATTCTCATGCCCCACTTTATTCATACCAACATACTTCAACTCCATAATCATGCTATATTAATAACAATTATACAATATTCATATGAAATACACTATAACTCATAATACACGGTGTGCATAGCATCAAATCACATATTACACATATGGCCTTAGTATCCTTACCTAAAACGACACCGGTCTTGGAGCACGCTCCTACGCCTCCTTAGGGCTTTGACTGGTTTCACCTATTATGAGGGAAAAGCTAAAATTAGACTCTCTCCTATCAAAAATATTATTAATCACTAACTTATTATAAGACTAGGCTTTTAAATAAATAATAATATATCAATAAAATAAGATTAATTAATTACTAACTTTGCTAAAGATATAGAAATAATATAATATAATAAAAGTTGATAATATAAGGTTGAAAACTTTACCCTAATAATAATAATAATAAAATAATAATAGCAAAGATACTAAAAATAATATCAATGATAATATAATTAAGAATAATAATAATAGTAACAATAATAATAACAAGGACATTATTCAAAACAAAGTGAAATAAGGGCTTCAGCCCCTTTACTAAAATAATAATAATATTATTACTAAAGTAAATAACCAAATTTAGTAATAATAATCATGATGAAATAATAATAATAATAATAATGATACAAGCCATAATAATATTACAAAATGATAATAACCATAATGGTAATAATAGTAAAGATAATGGTCGAAGATAAAAAGAAGTAGGGTTTCCACCCTACATTGAATAATAATAACTAAATAAATAACAACAACAACAACAACAACAACAACAATCAACACTAATAATAATAATAATAATAATAAAAGCTAATGATAAAAATAATGATAATATTAATAATAATAAGACTTGATATTTATAATACTACTACTATAATTCAAAATAGGTACAATAGGGTTCCAGCTCTATATAAAATAATAATACTAACACTTGAAAATAATAATGATGATAATAATAATAATAACAACAACAATAATAACATTATTAACAACACTAATGGTAAAATGGTTGTATTAATAATAATGGAATAAGAATAATAGAAATTCAAAATAGGAAATAATAATAATAATTATACTTATACATATTAATATGAATACTAATAATAATAAAACTAACAAGGGTAATAGTGCTAAAATCGAATTAAAATTTACAATAGGGCTTCAGCCCTCAACAGAATAATAGTAAAAACATTAAGATTAATAAAAATAATAATACATATTAAAAATGGAAATAATAATAATAATAGGATTTATATTAGAATAAATGAAATAAAATAATTTAAGGCTTGTAAAAATAGGGAAAAGGGTTGAGAGGGTCTAGGGTTCAACCTTATGCTGGCGGAGATAGGCGGCACTGGCAGTGATGCATGGCGGTGGCAACGGTGGCTGGAAAAAGGTAAGAAAAAGGGAAAAGTTAAGGGCTGGGAAAAAGAGAAAGAGAAAAAGGGTGGAAGCAAGGGTGATTATGGTTGCCCAGAAGGAGAGGAACGGAATGATGGCGGTTGGGCACGGCGGCGGTGGTGGTCGAATAGGGAAGAAGAAGAGAGAGAAAGGAAGAGAGGGAGAAAGAAGAAAAGAAAGGTAGGGGAAGATAGAGGAGGGTCTGTAGCACAATTTTGCAGGTGAAAGGAGCGGCGACAGCGGCGGAAGAGGTGGCTAAGGGTGGTTCGAAGGACGGCGGTGGCAGAAAATTGTTTGGTTAAGAAGGGAAACTTGCACGGTTGGGGTGGGTTGTGCAGGGAGAATCGAAGGGTATGGGTGTTCTAGTTAGTTACAGGGCGGTGCAGGGAAGGCGTAGGCTTCAAGAACGGGCTGCGGTGTTGGCCGGAGGTGGCGAAAGTGGCGTCTAAAGGGGCGGTGGCATGAAGGAAGGTATTTTCTGAACATCAACCAAAAAAACTCGACTCATGCTACTATGGGGTGTATTTATAGGCTTGAAAGGAAGTTAGGGTCGAAGGGAAAGTGGGGGTGTGGTAGCTAGGTGTGGTAACCGGCCGACAAGGGCAGCCATCGCACGTTTTCCTGATCATGTCTGCAAATGGCCAAGGGAGAGGGAATCGTGCGGGGAAATGGGAGACGTGGTTTGGGTCAATGGGTGGCTGAAAAAAAAAGGGAATAGGTGGGAACCAAAATGGACAGTCAACGGGGCACGATCGACGGCAAAAAAATAGGGAGAAGGGCGGCGGGAATGGTCGACATCGACAACAGGTGCGAAGGGCTGGGGAAGAAGAAGAAGGGGGTGCGGAAACCGGTCGGCCCAGGAAAAGAAAAGAAAGAAAAAGAAGAAATTGGGCCGAAAGGCACGGTGAGGGGGGATTTAAATGAAATGTAGAGTTTCGGTGTGAAAAAGACTCAAAACGCATCGTGGTGAAGGAGAAGGAAGAAGAAAGAAAAGGCTGCACTGACCGGGCGGTTCAGGAGAAAAAGAAAGAAAAGAAGGACAAACTGGCCGGCGGAAAATAAACAAAACGCAGCGTTTGGATGGGTCAATGGAGGAAGAAAAGAAAAAGAAAGATGGGTCGCGGGAAGGAACGACCCGCACCGAAGGAAGGAGAGGGGAGAGGGCTTGGGCTGCTGGGCTGGCCTAGGTCGGGGAGGAAAGGAAAAAGAAAAGAAGAAGAAAAAAAGAGAAAAGGAGAAAAAGAAAGAAAAAGAAGAAAGAAAAAGGAAAAAGGAAAGGAAAATTATAATTAGGTTGGGTAATTAAATTAATTAAAATATTTGAAATATTTAAAAATAATAATATCTAAATATAATAATAATTAAATCCCCTTTTAGGCTAATTTAAGGATTTTAAAAAGATTTTCCATAAATTCTATTTTAATTAGCAAAACACTCTAATTTTCTAAAATTAAATTATTTATAAAATTCATATTAATTTGAAACTAATTTCTCCTTCTTATTTTAAATAAAATAATTTATTTAATTAATTTCTATAATAAAATATTTAATTAGCTAAAATACCCAAATTTCTCCTAATTAAAATATTTGTAAATTTCTTCTTAATTTGCCCTAATAAATTTCCTTTTATTTTAGTAAAAATAATTTATTTAAATAATTTTCCTAATAAAATCTTATTTAACTATAATTTTTAAAATTAAAATTTTCGGGGCATTTCAACGATTATTGGGATAAACTATATTGAGACAGTTAGTAGTTGAGGTACAACGAGGAAGTTGCGTTCTTTTAGTGGGGGTGATTGTAATACCCTAGTTTGAGTGTAGTGTTATAAAGATTGATTTGTCTACTTATATCAACATGGTATACTATCCTTTTGGTGATTTCTTCCTAAGAAATCCATAGTTAAGCGTGATAGTTGTGGAGTAATTTTTAAGATTGGTGACCATTTTGGGAAGTTTTAGAAATTTTCTAAAAATTTCTCAAGAAGTGCATGAGTGAGGACAAAGTGTGCTGAAAGGACTCATGTTGATCTATGGGGTCAACCGATCAATCTGAAAGCACTCAAAGGTAGCCCCACATGGTTGTATCGACTCGGGGTGTTACATTCAATTACATAAATAAAAAATTATATTTGAAGGGAGAATTCTATGGCGAAAAAGAAGAATTTGGCGCACATGACACACAACAGCTAGGGTTTCAACATGTCTCCTTTTACATAATGAATAAACCCTATAGAGTAAAATAACGTGCTTCGAAAATAAGGAAAAATATGGTTCGTACTTTGGAAACATGGTAACCTTCTGTTTATTTCCTTACCTTCAATATTTACCCCACTATCCATGTTACATTACAAGAACCTCTGATGTTTCACATTATGGCTCCAAATAGCACCAAACTTCTCCAACACGTGCACAAACCAGCACAATGTTATGCCTTTCTCAAATACCCAGTCAATTCTCTCAATTCTTCACCTTAACACAATATTTGTGACACATAACATGTAAAGAAATCTCAAAAAACCGTGGCCAACAAAGCACCTCATAGCCTATGAATACTAATCAAGTTTGAGAAATACTGAAACTTACCAACGGTTAGTGACTTCATTAGCATATCAGTTGGATTGTCCAAAGTACACACTTTCTCTAACACAAATTTGTCTACAACAATAGTACCTCGGATGAAGTGATACCTGATTTCAATGTGCTTCATTTGATAATGGAAATAATTCTGATTCTTCGCTAAATAGCTAGCATTCTGGCCATCACCATGAACAACTGGAGCGCTATAACTAAATCTCAACTCTCGTACTAATCCACCAAGCCATAAGGCTTCCTGAAAAGCCTCTATCATAGCCATATACTTTGCCTTGATTGTAGACAAGGCCGTCCCTTCATATAATGAAGACCTCCAGCTAATAGCTGAACCACCAGGACAGAAAACATATCCACCAGTGGATCTCCTTTTATCAAGGTCTCCGCCATAATTAGAGTCCATGAACCTAAAAAGCAAATCAATTGATCTTCCATAATTAACATAAGCTTATGTCATTCCCTTCAAGTGCTTAAGGATCCATTTTTCTACTTGCCAATGAGCCTTTTCTGGATGCGCCACATATCGACTCACAACAATAACAGCTTGAGAAATATCAGGTTGGGTACACACTATAGCGTACATGATATAACCGACATCATTCGAATATGGAATAGTTTCCATGAACTCCTCTTCCTCTTTAGATTTAGGACAATCCAAAGTAGACAATCTGAACTGAGTATCCAATGGAGTGCTAATCATCTTGGCATCCACCATATGAAATCTCTCTAGCACCTTGTTCACATAAGACTCTTGTGATAAGTACAAAAGATTCTGCTCACATTGCTATTGATCTCCATGCCAAGGATACTCTTCACAGCTCTAAGATCCTTTATCTCAAACTCACTCTTCAACATTGCCTTCACCTTATTAACATCATACATATATTTTACTATAATAAGCATATCATCAACATATAGCAAAATATACATAAAAGAACCACTCTCCACCTCCTTTAAGTACACACATCCATTATACTCACTCCTGGAGAAACCATGTTCGAGCATAAACCGATCAAATCTTTTATACCACTATCTAGGATACTGCTTTAAACCATACAACAACCTCTTCAATAGACACACATGATCACGCATCCCCTCAACTACAAACCCATTGGGTTGTCGAATGTAAATCTCCTCCTCAAGCTCACCATGTTAAGATGAAGTTTTAACATCCAACTACTCCAACTTAAAGTCATTCATACCCACAAGCGCAAGTAAAGTATGAATAGAAGTATGTCTAACCATAAGAGAAAATACCTCATTATAGTCCATGCTTGGAATCTTACTGAATCCACGAGAAACTAAATGATCCTTATACCTTGGTCTCTCAACCCTTGGAACTCCCTGTTTGAACTTGTACACACATTTGTAATAAAAAATCTTTTTCTTCATCGGTGCTTTCACAAGTTCCCATGTATGATTCTTTAATAAAGACTCCATCTCCTCCTCCATAGTTGCACACCACTCAACAAAATCAGTACACTCAATAGCCTCTAAGAATGATGCTGGTTCATACACATCAACAACTATCTTTGCACTAGATAAAGCATAGCCAACGATTCTTTATAACTATACCTGACTGGAGGCTTGATAATCCTTCGTTCTCTGCCTGGAACAATGCCTCTTTGCTTCACCTATTTCCTGGATCCACCCTTTTTAGAAATAATGGGTCTATCAGAAGGGTCTCTATCACCCAACTCAACCTCAACCTCCACCTGGCTCGAAACACTATCCTACTCCACCCCTTTAGTGATACTATCACAAAACTTAGTCTTCTAGAGGAACACATACTAATTGAAGGTAACATCTCTACTCTCAAGGATGTAGGCGGATCCTATAACCTGTACCCCTTCACTTAGGATGTAAAACCAAGAAAGATACACTTCTTGGCTCTAGGCTCAAGTTTCCCATAGTTTATATAAGCATAAGTAGGATAACCAAAGACATGCAAATAATAATAATCAATTGGCTTACCAGACCACAAATCCTTTGGTATCTTCAAATCAATGGACTGATTTGGTGATCAATTCACCAAGTATGTTGCCATGTGAATTGCCTCAAGCCAGAAGTCTCTACCTAGCCCTCCTTGTGATAACATGCATTGAGCATTCTCTAATAGGGTTTTGTTAATCTGTTTAGCAACCCCATTCTGCTATAGTCTTCCAATACAGGTGCGATGTCTTTGTATCCTATTGTCTTCGTAGAAATTTGTAGCACTCCCAAAAATCACAGTTGAAAATTCTCGTTTGTTAAGGAAAATCATACACCAAATAGGGGTTGCTATTGCCATGATCAGCACAAGTTTGGCCTATGGCCAGCCTCATACTAATCACAAGGCTAAAAGATAACAAGGAACAATAATAGGAGATGATTAAAAACATAAAGGAGTTTAACATTGAATATAGAAATACTAGAGTGTGTACTAGTCAAAGTTAATACATTAGTGAAATGAAATATAAGATAATGTCCCACTATAGGGGAATAAAAATAGAAAACATAAATGAAAAGTAATCTGGAGAACATTCTCTCTAGCTCCAACCCCGGGACATAAGAACATCACTCTGCCCCGACCAGCTCATCATAAGTAATAAAGTCCTTCAGGGCCTCATCACCTACCTACACAGATTTAGGAGGGGCCACTGCTCGTAGGAATGAGTAGCATCCATGATAAGGGTGATTAGTATGCTACGTACTGAGTAAGGTAACAATATAGCTAAGACAGGGAACAATAACATAAAATAAAATTATTTTGCAAGAAGTAGGTTTTAATAGATCAATTACCCCTATTAGAGTTTAAGCCATTAGTACCATCTTTATACATCTCTCAAATTAAATCCATGTGAGTATGGAGACCCCACTATTTTAACCGGTGGAATAGGAATAGCTACTCTATGATAGAATGCGCCTAGCCACTATTATAACCGGTGGACTGGTAAACATGTACATCTCTAGAGCAAGACACTTCTGACCACTATTATGATCGGTAGATCGGTAAATATCTTACATCTGGTCCTGACCCACGTGGTGTTCCATTGTAAGTAATTAATATCTTTTCCGTAAGTTATTACCATCCAAGGGTTTAACTTATTAAGCTTAGGACCCCCATTATTATAATTGGTGGACCGAGAATACTACTCTAGGGCAAAACATACCTGGCTATTATTATAACTAGTGGACCAATAACATATACAAATCTAGGGTAAAAGACTCCTGACCACTATTATAACCGGTGGACCGATAAACATCCTAAGTCTGGACTCGGCTCAATGATCTTCTACTTTAAGTGTTTAGTATTTTATTCATGTTTTATTCAACAAGTAACACCCATCTAGACTTGCACACCACAATGGACACTCCCGATTTAATACCACTCTACCAACCTGGATTCCCTAAAATACCCTATCCCTGAACTCGGGACATCTACATGCTCCAAGACTCCAGGAACCCATACACTTTCCACCATCCTCACAACGAACTTAGAAACCTCACATATACGGGTTAAGGCCCACTTCCTTTTTCTCCACCTATACTCACTATTGCCCACTAGGGTTTCCCTTGAAACCCTAATCTAACCTATGTGGCCCTAGCCTCTCCTCTCCTTACTCAACCCATATTCTCCCTTGATTCCAACACCATCACCATACTCATCCCAATTCGAAACTTTATAGCCCAACTCCTCAACTCCCACATGTGATAATGATACCCTAGTTGGTTACATCTAAAACACTAATATTACCCTTCTTCTTCGATACCCTCTTCTTATACACAACTCCATGTGCCACACCCCTCATCACAACACCGATGTTCAACCAACTTCCCCAACCTTTCCCCACAACACCCCTATCCTTAGGATTTTTCCCTCAAAACCCTAGCTTATAGCCTCATGCACCTTTCCATCAACCCATGTACTAAATCTTCTCTAAGTACACCAACCACACAAAACACGCTTTCATCCCCATGGTTAGCCCTCAAAAAAGATTTCCCCACATAAATCTTCCTCCAATGCAAGACTCACACCCCCATGCAAGGCTCACAATTTCCATGCAAGATTTTACCCTAACCCCTCATTTTATTATTTCTCCTTTTATTTTCTCTACCATTTTTCATGAGACACTTAGGACATTCTCCACATATCACCTCACTCACTTCACCCTCTTTATTTTATTTAATCTCCCATAGCTACTCAAGTCCCACCTAAGGCATCTAGACATACATATATTAATATTCAACCATACATAAGAACATGTCCATCTAAAGCAAGCTATAACCACACATACAACACATAATAAAAATTATGCTCACCATACCTTAGCTCCTTGCAAGCCAAGACTTAGTTCACAAATGCATATATTTACACATAACATACCAATGCACCCATACACACAAGATTCATAACACAATTCGAAACCTTAACTATATCCTTACCTAGTTAGGCTCTGGGCTTGAAGTAAGAATACTATGCCTCCTCATGGGAAAATGTTTGTTCAATACCTATAAAAAGAGTATCAACTAGGCCACTTCACTTTCTTCCTACCTCTTTTTCCTTTTTTCCTTATTTTTCTTAACCAAACATTCATAATGATGATGATGATGATAATAAGTTATTAAACAAAATAGACTAAAAAAGTAAGATGGAGGAGCATGTAACTAGAAAGGACAGCACGTGAAGGGGTAGTGGCGGCAGCGATGCGATTGTGGTGGTAGAGGAGATATAAAGGAGGGGTTTTTGGGGTTGTAAAAAGAGAGGGGAGGTAGGGTTTCTTGGGTGGTGGGCTTCCTTAGTTCAAGAGATTTGTGGTGGTGGTGGTGGTCTCACAGTAGGGCATGGTAGTGGCAGCGGTGGCGCCTGAGAGGAAGAGAAAAGGAAAGGGAAGAAAGGAGAGGGGAGAAAAGGAGAAGTGGTGGAGTGGGTAAGGAAGGGGGTTTTTTATGCAAGGACATAGGGAGGGAGGAAGGGAGGGTGGTGATGGAAGTAGTGGTGGCGGTGTAGAAGGACAGTGCAAAAGGGTAGCTCAAGCTGCCCACTTTGCATGGGTGGGGAGAGAAGAGGAACGGGAAGGAAGGGAAGGGAAGTGGCTCATTTGGTGCAGGGTGATGCAGGGAAGAGGAAGGGAGAGAGTGGTGATGGCGGTGCGGCCTGGTGGCAATGATGGCGGCGCCTGTTTATGCAGTAAGAGTAAGGGGCAGGGGAGAGGACTAGCAGAAATAAAGAGGAAAGAAGGGGAAGAAGACAAAGGGGGGTTTCGTTGGTTATCGATCAACGTGCAGGCCGGTGCAGCTATGTAGGGGGACATGGTAGGGAGGTAGGTTTTGTAGGGTCAGGGAGGGAAGGTGAGGGGGAGAGGGAGCTTGTAAGGGGAGGAAGACTATGTTGGGGTGTGCTTGCTACATGCCCTGGAGGATTAAAAAAGGAAAGGCGGAGGGAGAGAGAGGTGGGGAAGGCTACGATGTGTAGTCGTGTGTAGGGTCACGTAGGCTGGAGGAAGAAGAAGATAGAGGAAAAGGGGAAACAAGGGAAAAAGAGAGGGAGAGAAAGAGAAAGGGGGTAGGCGTGCAGGTTGCGCTGGTTAGGGGAGAGAAAAGAATAAGAGGGTTGGGCCTAGGAAAGTAGAAAGGAAATAATAGAGGGAGGAGAGTGCTAGGCCACCATTGGGCGCAACCTAACTGACTGGAGAAAGGAAGAAAAAAAGAAAAAAAAGAAAAGGAATAAAAGAAGGCATAAAAGAAAGAAAACGAGGGAAGAAAAGGAGAAAAGAAAAAAAAAGGAAAAATGAGGTGGTAGAGTGTTTTGGATTTTTGGGAGTTTTAGGGATAATAAAAATTAATAATAATAATAATAATAATAATAATAATAATAAAAATAATAATAATAATAATTTCTTATTAATTTAGAAATTTTTATAATTTATTTATAATTTATCTTAGGTTAGTTAATTAATTTAGTCCCCAAATAATTTTTTTTATTAATTTAGAATTTATTATAATTTATTTATAATTTATCTTAGGTTAGTTAATTAATTTAGTCCCTACTAATTATGTCCCTACGTCATTTTTCTTACTTTAATGCCTTAATTATTATTTTTATTATTTTATTAAAAATGGTACATATAATTAAATCTTATTCAACAATTTCTTATTGTATTCTTTATTTCTAAAATAAAGGTTCGGGGTATTATAAAATTAGTGAAACTTTGCTCAACAAACTCAAGAACTTTATCTATCTTGAGACATTTAACTTGCTTCCCGGTCTACTTCTCAATCAAGGTCAACTAGCATTTGAAAACACCAAACACATCATTCTTATGCTTTAAGAAATAAACCCATACTTTTCTAGAGAAGTCATCAATGAATGTGAACAAGTACTGCGAATTGCCTTTGGAAACCACTCTTGCTGGACCCCACAAATCTGAATGGATATGCTTAAGATACCCCTCATACTATGCTTTGTTGTAAAAAGCTGACCCTCTTCTGCTTGCTAAATACATAGTGCTCATATAAGTCTATAATGCTTGTACTTTGTCCATCTAGTAGCCCCCTCTTAGAGAGCTCAATCAGACAGTAATACCCCAAAACCTTATTTTAGGATTTGAAAATAAAGTAAAGATTATTAGATAAGGTTTAATTATTTATGCCACTTCTAATAAAATAATAATATTATAAGAAGAATAAGTATGGCCATAAAAGAAGAAAAATGATGTAGGGATCTAATTAGTGGAGGTTAGAATTATTTTCTAAACTAAAATAAATTATAAGTAAATCATAATATTAATTTATAAATTAATAAAAGAAACTATTTTATTATTAATACTAATTTTGTTATTCCTAAAATTCAAAAAAAAAATTCTCAAACCACCCAACTAACTCATTTTTCCTTTTCCTTTCTCCTTTTATTTTATTTCCTTCTTTTCCCCTCCCATGGCCGACTGGTTTACGCCCAACACTGACCTAGTTCCCCCTTCCCCCTCCTTCTATTTCCTTTCCCTCCCCCAACCCACTCTTTCTTTTTTTTCTTTGTTTCCCGCATAACCCAGCATGAGCACTCCACTCTCCCTCTTTTCCCTTTTTCTCACTTCCTTTTCTCCCTTCTTCCCCTTCTACCCCTATCTTCAACCTTTCCTCTAATCAGAGCTGTTAGGCATGGTTGGTTCTTAGCTTTGCCCCTCTCTCTCTCCTCCCCCATTCCCCATTTAGACCTACAAGGCATGCAATAGGCATTGCCTTGCATAGTTGTAATACCCCCAAATTTACTACTGAAAAATTTCGTTTAATTTCAAAGAGTTTAACGGAAACGAAAAGATAAATCTGTAAATTCAAGGGCATTACCGCTACACTTAGTACCAGATTGGTTCACTCCTACCGTCCCGGTACTAAGTGCTAAGGGTAAACCAGATTAACCATCAAATACGAGTTGATAATAAAACACCAGTCATGAGTAAAACATGAGTCATACAGAATCAGAGTGCGAAAAGTCAAAAGTACAATCCAAAGGTACAATTTTAAGGTTCCAAAAGTTTGAAACATCGTATATCAGAAATAGACTAAATTTGAAGACATAAGAAAGATAAAATAGACGATAGACTCCGGCCATGTCACTCTTGGCCTCCAAGCTAGGTCCGGACTCAACTCTCGGTCCTGCCCGATGCCTCGTAAGCATCGTAGGCATCGAATATAGAATCACCTACCTGCACTAAATCAGAGGGGCCTTCTGCTAGTGGGAATGAGCAGCACCTATGAAACGAGTGGTCAGTACGCTTCGTACTGAGCAAGGTAACTATATAACTAAGGCCAAACATACAAGACACACAATACATGCATGATCATATAGGCAACATAAAACAGTACAGATAGTGAGGCCGGTTATGCTCCAGTTAGACTTGTTCTTTAAATCTCTTAACGACATACTCAATTTCACACAAACTCTTTATTAATCCATGTGAGTGCGAGAGCCCCACTATTATAGTCGATGGACCGGAGATACGTACAGGGCAGAACGCTCCTGACCACTATTATTCACCGATGGATCGGTCTCCAGGGCAAAACGCTCCTGTCCACTATTATTAGCCGGTGGACCGGTTTGGCCCCGACTCACATGGTATTCCACTGTAAGTATTAGTGCATTTCCCATGTCTTAGTTTTATTACGTTTGGTTTGTTGATCACAGAATCCCCCACTATTATAGCCGGTGGATCAGAATCATACAGGGCAACACGCTCCTTGCCACTATTATTCGCCGGTGGATCGGTCTCCAGGGCACCCCGGCTCCTGGCCACTATTATTCGCCGGTGGACCGGTCTGGACCCGGCTCAACAATCTTTCTCTTTAAGTGATTAGTGTTTTATTGTATCTTTTTCAAAAAATTCCACCCTAGACATGCATGGCTAACTCCAGTTATACTTATCCTCCCAAGAGGCCCCGTCTCATATCTTGAAACCTCTGCGCCTCCTAACTCGCCCGACATCCTTCCTTTAATCCAGTTGCTCACACCGGGAACCCATCTCTTAAGTGTGTGGGTCTAGGTCCGCCACCTTATACCCCAAAGTCCACTCACCGCCTTCCCTTAGGATTTTCTCCAAAAACCTTAACTTGGGCCTATGTGGCCCATCCTTTTCTGCCTCGTAGAACCCAGACTCATTCTAGCACCCCTACACATCACGACCCTTCGGTTCAACCCTCACTTCATGTCCCACTCATTCTCACTTATTTTTATTATTCTCTTTTTCTTATTTCCCCTACCCAAATTGGGGTTCCCTCTAAACTCTAGCCTAGTCTCCTACGCACCCTTATTCTGGTCCACGTACTATTTTTTGCCCAAAGCCCCCAAACACCCAAACGACACTTCTCTTACCTTCCACATGCCTCAAGGCATCTTTTCGTACGTAAGGTTCTCCCCCATGTGGACCTTAACCACCCCATGCAAACCCTAGTTCCTCCTATTCCCCCCACTAGCCAACTTACTTCCCCTTGGTTATCTTTCTTTCCAAATTTTCTTTTTCATGCTCCCAAACCACATCACTACATCAAATACCCTAACATGCATCTCCCAAGGCCACATCATATCACAACTTGTAGCACATCCACATTAATACATAACAAAAGTGATCACATGGACTTACCTCAGATTCCAAGCCGCGCTACACGTAAAATAGGTAAGATAATAACATGTAAAACATGACGTATAATCATACGAGGCATCCAAGGAAAGTAGGTCACATATCACACAAGCGGCCTTAGCTATACCCTTATCTAAATCGGCACCGGGCTTGGAGCATGCTCTTACGCCTCCTAGAAGTTTTGACTCGATTCACCTATAAGGGGGGAAATACTATAGGTTAATCTCCCTCTATCGGAATTACTAAAATTCCTATCTTACCCCTATCATGGCCTAACACTAAGGCTAATATTAATAATTAGTAGTTTATAAATAAAAAGGTAGGGTTATTATTATTCTCAAGATAGTTAATCGAATCCCCACTAATCAAAGTAAGTCTTGGTATATTCATAGTATTAAAGTAAGGGTTCCAATATTACTAGTAATAATGTTATTAATAATACTAATAATAATAAGAATACTAATAATAATGATAGTAATAATGATAATAATGATGATAATAGTAATCAAAATCATAGTACTAGTAGTAACAATAATAATAATAATACTAATATTAACAACGATAATAAGGATAATAATACTAATAATAGTAATAGTGAAAACAGTACTAATAATAGTAATAGTGACAATACTAATCATAATAAGAATACTAAAATAATAATAATAATAATAATAATAATAAAGGTAATAACGATGATAATAATAGTTAAAGTAATAAACATAGCAAATATAACGATAATGATGATGATGATGATGATGATGATGATGATGATGATGATGATGATAATAATAATAATAATAATAATAATAAGAGTAAGATCAATAATAATAATAATAATAAGAGTAAGAACAATAATAATAATAATAATAATAATAACTATAACCATGATAGTAATACTAATAATAATGATAATGATAATAACGATAATAATAACACCCTTAATAATAAGAATACTAAAATTAATAATAATAGTAGAGGTAATAACATTGATAATAACGGTTAGAATAATAAACATAAACATAAACATAATAATAATAATAATAATAATAATAATAATATTATTATTATTATTATTATTATTAATGATAATGATGATAATACTAAGGATGATAATGATATTAATAATAATAATAATAATAATAATAATAATAATAATAATAGTAGTAGTAGTAGTAGTAGTAGTAGTAGTAGTAGTAGTAGTAGTAGTAATAGTAATAATAATAATAATAACAATAATAATAGTAGTAGTAGTAGTAGTAGTAATAATAACACAACCAAGTTTCAGTCCTAATTAATACCATTAATTAGAAACCCTCTGGAATTAAGGTTAGGACCTAATAGTAATAGTAGTAGTAGTAGTAGTAGTAGTAGTAGTAGTAATGGTGGAAATAATCATAATAATGATAATAATAATCATAATAATACTAATAATAATAGTTAATAATATTAAAAATCATTAACACTTTTATTATTTAGGGTTTAGGGTTCAAGGAGAGGGGAGGGAACTTGGCTGGGTGGTGGTGTCGGCGGCGGCGGCGGTGGGAGGAAGAAGTGGAGAGGTGGATGTGGAGGCTAGGGGAGAGGGAACTAGGGGGAAATGGAGGTTTGGGGTGGTAGGGCACGATTCCCTGGTTGTTTTGGGGGGTAGAGGTGGCGCTGTAGGCGGCGGAACCGGCGGCGCGAAGAATGGCATATGTTGAATGGGGCTGTTCGGAGAGGCAGTTTCGCACGGCCGGGGCGGCTCTTGTAGGGCAAGGCAGGGGAGGCTGGTGGTTGGGTGGTGTAGAGGGCGGTGTAGGGAGAATTTTGGTGGCCGGAGCGGGCAACAAAGGTGGCCGATAGTGGAGGATTGGCTGGCTAAAATAGAGGTGGCGCACGATTTGGTTTTCTAGGCTCCAAATTCCAAACTCGATTATGGCAGCTCTCGGGGCTATTTATAGGCCAATCGGAAAGGAAAATGACAAGGACGCGTGGCAAGTAGGGGGCAGGGTTATGGGCTCCTGTCCGGCGAGAGTGGCCGGCGCAGGTCTGCATGTGCAGACCGTGAATTGTCAGGGAGAGAGAGGGATGGTGTGCGGGAGAAAGGAGGAATGGTCTGGTCAAAATTTCAAGGGAGTTAAGGGGGAGGAGAGGGGAGGAATGGCTGGTGCAGTGGGCGTGGTCGTTGCAACCTTTTTCCTACGAAATTTTTGGTTGCAGGCTTCGAGCTGGAGGTTGAAGATGACGGGGGGGCTAGACCGGCTGTCCAGGGGAAAAGAAAAAGAGAGAAAAGAAAGGCCGAACTGGCTGAGAGAGGGGGAGGAGTGGCTTGGGGGGAAAGGTGAGGTTGGGCCAACGGGCCGAACCAAGTCGGGGATAAAGAAAAAAAATAAGGAAGAGAAGGAAAGGAAAGAAAAGGAAAAAGAGGGGGGGGGGGGGGAAGGAGAAAAAGAAAAAGGAAAAAAGAAGGGAAAATGGTGGTTGGCTTAATTAGTATAATTTGGGTAATTTGCGATGTTTAATAAAATATAACTAATAAAATAATAATTAAATTCTCTTTTTAGGTTAATTTAGGGATTTTTTGAAAGAATTTTCTTAAATTCCATTTTAATCAACAAAACACTCCAATTTTCTCCAATTAGATTATTTATAAAGTTTATATTAATTTGAAACTATTTTATCCTCCTTACTTTAGATAAAATAATTTATTTAATTAATTTCCAAAATAAAATCCTTAATTAGCTTAAAATACCAAAATTCCTTCTATTTAAAACACTTATAAATTTATTCTTGATTTGCCCTAATTAATTTCCTTTTATTTAATAAAATTATTTTATTTAATTAATTTTCTAATACTTCCTTATTTGACCATGATTTCCTAAATTAGGGTTTTGGGGTATTTCAATAGTCCCCTTGCCTCCTATAACCCCCAACTCCCCCACCTACCTCCTGCACCCCTTGCAAAACCTTGCCTTGTCCCCCCTATTGTGCAGCTACGCCGGCCTGTATGGCGGCTGACAGCCAACCACCCCTCCCCTTGTCTTCTTCCCTCCTTTGTCTACTTCCCCCCAAACATCTCCCCTATAAATACCCCCTACTCCCTCAATTCTCTCTTTTTTCTGCTGATCAAACCCCCGTAGCCTTACTCACACAGCCAATTTAGCCGTTGTTGCCACACCCTCCTTTCCTCTTCATTGCATCACCCTCCAACCAACAAAACACTCCTTTGACCCTAAATCCCTTTCCTCCCCTCCCCACTTGTAAAAAGCGGGTAGCTTGAGCTACCCTTTTGCACCTTCCACTACCACCTACGATGCCCTATGCCGCCACCACCACCCTCCCTACCTTCCTTCTTGCCTAATAAACACTCCCTACCTTACCACACCACCACTTCTCCTTTCTTTCCTCTCTTTCCTCTTGATTTCTCTTCTTTCCTCTTGACCCCCACCCGTGCCACCGCCATGAGGTGCCACCACCACCACCTCCACTACCACCAACCCAGGAAACCATAATACTTAAGAAACCCTAACTTCCCTCCTCCTTTCTAACCTCATAACCCTTTTTTTACATCACCACCACCACCACCATTGTGCGCCACCACCGCCGCCTCCCCTTGCCTGATGTCCCTTCTTGTTGTGCCTTTATCCCTCCTACCTACTTAGTATATTTTATTTTAATACTTTTTTAATATTAACATTATTATTATTATCATTATCATTATTATTATTATCACTAATATTTAATTAGGAAAATAAAGAAAAAGAAAAAAGGAGTAGGAAGAAGGTTAAATGACTAGTATGCTATTTCTATAGGTTATGAGAAAAACTTTGCGTAGTATTCGTGCTCCAAGTCCGGAGTCCTATTAGGTAAGGTTATAGTTACAGCTTTGGGTTATGTAATGAATTATGTGCTTATGGGTGTCATGGTATGTGATGTGTACTTATATGTGAATGTGAACTAAATATGTGTGTAGAGCAGCTTGGCTTGTAAGGAGCTAAGGTATGTTGAGTATGATTTATATTATGTGTAAAATATGTAATATGACTTGTTATGGATGGCGTGCTCTTATATATGGTTGTTATGGTATGACATGCATGCTTAGAGGTCTTAGGTGGGTTTGAGTGGTTGTGGGGAACTAAAAGAAATAAAAATGGTGGAGTTATTAAGGAGAAGTGGGGAAAAGCCTAAGTGAATTATGAAATATGGATGAGAAAATAAAGGAAGAAAGTAGTAAAATGAAGGGTTAGGGTAACATCTTGCATGGGAAGTGTGAGCCTTGCATGGGGTGTATAATCTTTGCATAAGGGAAAAGCTTATGTGGGTTAAGTTAGTTTAAGGGTTGACCATGGGGAGGAAGGTGTATTTTGGGTGATTGGAATGCTTGGGGAAGAGATAGTACATGGGTTGTTGGAAGTATGCATGGGAGCGAGAATAACCCTAAGTATATGGGTATTGTGAGAGAGGTTAAAGAGGTTGGTTGATTTTTGGGGTGGTGATTAGGAGTGTGTCACATGAAGGGTGTGAGTTAAGTTAAAAGGAGGGTGGAGTTTATGTATGAGGGGAAGGTGTAAAAGAAAATAGGTGTATTAAGGTTTTTCGGGGATGACCAACTAGGGTTCATTATCACATGGGGAAGTTGGAGAGTCGATTTGTGATGCTTGGAGTGGATTGAGTGGAATGATGGTGTTGGAATCAAGGGAGAGTGTGGGCTGTGAAGGATAAAGAGAGGCTAGGGTCATATAGGCTAGATTAGGGTTTCAAGGGGAAACCCTAGTGGGTGATGGTGAGCATAGGTGGAGAAATGGAAAAGTGGGCCTTGACCCACATGTGTGGGGCTTTTGACTTCAGGGTGAGTATGGTGGAAGGTAAAAAGGGATCATAGAGTCTCGAAAAGTGTAGAGATCTCAAGTTATGGGATAGAGTTATTTAGGAAGCTTGGGGTGGAAGAGCGATAATGAGTCGGGGAAGTTCATTGGGGGCATGTATGTCTGGTTGAAGGGGTTACTTGTGGGATAAGAAATGAATAAAACAATTCTCACTTAAAATGGAAAATTATTGAGTCGGGACCAGATTTAGGATGATTTCTATTTCACAGATAATAATAGTGGTCAAGAGCATTCTTGCCCTGGAGACCGTTCCACTAACAATAATAATGGCGAGGTGTATTCTACCCTAGAGTTGTATTCTATTCCACCAACTATAATAATGGGGGTTCTGAGCTCGATAAACCAAACCTTGGATGATAATAAATCATGGAAAAGACACTAATAACTTACATTAGAACACCACGTAGGTCGAGGCTACGTTTAGGATGATTTCCATTCCACCAGCTATAATAGTGGCGAGGAGTGTTTTATCCTAAAGACCGTTCCATTGGCTATAATAGTTGTTTGGTGTGTTCTACCCTAGAGTAGTTATTTCCATTCCATTGGTCATAATAGTGGGGTTCCCATACTCATGTGGATTTAATTTGAGAGATGTGTAAAGACAGAACTAATGGCTTAAATTCATATAGTGGTGACTAATTTAATTAACTTACTGCTTGCATTATCTGCCCTTTTATATGATATGACCTATTTTAGCTATATGGTTACCTTTCTAGGTACGTAGCATATTGATCACCCCTATCATGGGTGCTGCTCATTCCCACGAGTAGTGGCCTTTCTTGAGTTTGTGCAGGTAGGAAATGATGCCCTTGCTGACTTTGATGCATATGATGACTTGGTTGAGGCAAAGTGACGATCCAATGTACCTGGAGTGAGGCCCGAGAGGGTGCTCCTCAGACTTGTTATTTTCTATTATTTCTACTGTTTTTATTCCCACATAGCGGCCATTGTTTTATAATTTATTTTAGTTATGTATTAACCTTAAAATTTGCGTACTTTGATGTTATTAATTAATGTTGATATGTTATGGTTTTTAATCATCATTGTTAATGATTTTTGTACCTTTGGCCTTGTGGTTAACATGAGATTGGACAGGGGTCAATCTTGTACTGATCACGTCGGTAGTACCCCCCCCCCCCATTTTTAGTGCGTGATTTTTCATAACAAACGAATTTTTTAATAGTAAATTTTGAGGGTGTTACACAGATCCTTGACATTCATGTGTCCTAGTCTCATGTGCCAAAGTCTCGTAACATCTAAATATGACAAACTCGACAATGTCACAACATCTGTCCCTACAATAGTGGAACCCACCAACTCATACTATGCCTTGACCTGCTTCCCCTTCATTACCACTAAAGCCCCTTTTGTAACTCTCAGGGTAACATCCTCAATAACACACCAGTACCCATTACAATCTAAGAAACTCAAAGAGATGAGGTTCTTGGTTATCTCCAAGACATGTCTCACATTGGATGGTGTCCTGACCACACTGTCATGCATCATCACCTTCACCGTCTCAATCCCAGCAACTTTGCAAGCAACATTGTTGCCCATCAAGACAATTCCACCCTAAGTCACCTCGAATATGTAAAACTAACTCTAGTTGGGACATATATGGTAAGGAAACCCAAAATCTAAGATCCATTTATCACTGATTTTGTTCTGTCTATTAGTGGCTAACAACACATCTCCATCACTATCATCATGGGCAATTGCATCATCATCCTTTTTACTAGATGACTCATCAGACATAGCATCGGGCTTCCTGTTAGGAGAAAACTTCCTAACATCCCCCTTTTGTGATTTATAACATGTCACATTCTTTTGCCACCTCTTTGACTTAGATCTAGACTTTTTACAGTCACCAGACCCTTGCTCTTATGGCCTCCCCTAACTACCAATCCCTCACTATGTGAGTCCCTAAAAGTACCGCTGCCAGTAAACTGACTATTAATCAACTCTCATTGTAGCATGGTAGATTTCACATCCTCAAAGACTAACTCGTCCTTCCTATATTGAAACATCTCACACAAGTGTTTAAAACTTGCGGGTAAAAAACATAGCAACATAATAGCCAAATCTTCATCATCTAATTTAACATCTATATTATGCAAATCCATAACAATAGAGTTAAATTCATCCAAATGAATTTTTAAATATTGAACCTCACCTAGTTTTAGGTCATGAAATTGACTCTTTAATAGTAACTAATTTGCCACCAACTTTGTCATGTATAATGACTCCAGCTTCAACCACAAGGCAGCTTCTGTCGATCCTATTGCCACTTCCTGCAGCACTTCATTTGACAAACATATTTTTATGGTGGAAAGCTCTCATCTGTTATCAATTTTGGCTTCTTTGAATAGCCGGATAGAGTTTTTTTCCAACCCATTCTGAATTATAATTGCTCACATCTTCAATTTCCATAATCTAAAATTGACTTAATGATTAAACTTTTCAATATCAAATCTTGTATCCATCTCAACAACCGAATCTCTTCAACAATGTAGCTTTGATACTAACTTGTTGCAAAAATTGCGTGGATTTAGAGAGATCCACACCAAATCAATATTGACAAGATTATGCACAATTGAGAGTACACACACAAAACAAAACAATTTAGGAAAAAGTAGAGATCTTATTTGTGCTCTTGTGTAATTACAATATGATTAAATCAATCAATCACTCAATTACACAAATCAACAATTCTATTTGAAGGGTGAATTCTATGGAGAAAAAGAAGAATTTGGGGTGCATGACACAAGACGACTAGGGTTTTAACATGTCTTCTTTTATATAAAGAGAAAACTCTATAGAGAAAAATAACATTTTTTGGAAATAAGAAAAAACATGGTCTATAGTTAGGAAATACGGTATACCCGTGTTTATTTACCTACCTTCAACCTTTACCCAAAAAAGACATCAAAAGTGCTTCAAATAACCGTGTTAGGTTACATGACCCCCTTATGTTTCCCATATATGGCCCCAAATGACACCAAACTTCTCCAATATATGCACGAACCAACACAATGTTATGCTATACTCAAATACTCAGTCAATTCTCACAGAAGGAGAAGATGGGACGATGAAGGCGCTGGCTAGGTGATGGCTTGATGTAGAAGAAGGATGATAGAGAGGAGGTGAAGAAATGAAATAAGGGAGGTCAAGGTGGTTTATGTCTGGTTAGTTATGGTGAGAGAGATGATCAAATTGTGTAGAGTGGTTGGGGTTTCAGGTAGGGACGTAGGGTATAGGTTGGCAGGTTGTAGGTAGGATAAAGGCATGCTGGGGAGTGTTTGGCGTGAATGGTTGGTGGCGAGTACAAGAAGGGGAAAGTGATAAAGGAAATTGAGGGAGGGTTGTGCTTGGATTGAAGGGGAAAGAAGAACAATAACGGGTGTAGGGGCATGTTTGGCATGTATGGCCAAGAAGAGCGAAATAAGAAGCTAACATGGTGTACTAGGAGGGAAGGAGAAAAGAAAATGAAAGAAAAAAGGAAAAAGAAAATAAAGTTAGGGTTAGAATTATAATTAGGTTTAGATTTAGGATTAGGGTAAAATTAATTTATTCGGATTTAGGGTACTAGATTAGGAAAAATAAACTAGGATAAATTTTATTAGTTTAGAGTGGTATTAAGTAAAATGAAAAAAGATGAAATAATAAGGATAAGTTTATTTAAGAATTTATCTAGGTTTGTGGGTCAAGGGTTAACAAAAATAATTAAGCTAAGATTTAAGGGTTAGGTTTCAAATCAAAGGCTAAGTGCTCAAAAATAAGGGTTACAAATTTTTAGGGTGTTGTAATCATTGTATGGACAATCAAGAAGAACATTGAAGATATAATCTTCCTTGCCACACCAGCCACAACTTGCATCCTTAGTGAGATGCTTAGCTTTCTGTTTTATATATTTAGGCAAAGCTTCATGCATGGCTAGTCAAACTAGATGATGAGCCCATTGGAAAACCTTAAGACATCTAGTATTCTACCATTTATAAGTCATCTACTCCATACTATCCTCAAGGTGGGAATAAGCTAAAGCAACTAAGAAATGCCCATGACTTGTAATACCATAAATAGGTACATCATGATCATTAGACTAATGAGAAACGTGAATGGTGGTAATTTCAGTGAGATTTTTTACAAGTAACAAATGTTGGAATTTTATCCAATTCCATCCATTGATTGCTAATATGAAGTTGATAACCTTATTGTCTTCCTCAAGAGATAGTGGGATCTGTAGAACATGGAAGATGAGAGGATTGCCACTAACACACCAATCCAACCATAAATTAATTATGGACCCATTGTGAACAACCCATTTTACGCCCTACCGAATAAGCTCAACCTATAACACCCCTATATTTAATACTAGAAACTTTTGTTTTAAGCATAAGCATATAATATAATATTTGGGTGTTACCACCGTAATTGACATAAGTCTAGCTTACCACACTATCCTTACGTCAATCACAAGGCAAAATGATTATAAAATTTAAAACATGATTAGAAAGAGACGAGACAAATTTTTATACATCAAATAAGTGTTTGGATATTAACTCCGATTAAAATATCAAAATATAACCAAAAAGGGATCCCATGGAACTAAGAGTCCAAAAAGGTATTTGGGTAAAACTAATATCCGGATAACATGACTCTCTGCCCAAACCTTGATATGAATGAATCACTCCTCCACATATATAGTATCAAAAGTTGTGAAATCATCTACCTGGTCCTCATCGACCTGCACATAAACATCTAGGTCGTCTACTTGTTGGATTGAGTAGTACCCATGAAACAGATGATCAGTACGCTACGTACTGAGTAAGGTAACGGTACAGTTAAGCAGGGTTACACATAATACAAGAATTCTTATAAGCAATTCATACATGTGCGAATAGAAGGAAGCTAGATAACTACTAATTCCAAGTATTTCATTAGATATGCTATATTCTAATATTTTATTTACGTTGAGTTTAGCGACCCCACTATTCTTAAATCAGAAGAACGCTCTAAAACATCTCTCGAGGACAACACACCCGAGCCACTATTATTATCCGGTGGAATGAAGCTAACGCTTCTTAGAGTAAAAATACTCCCGATCCACTATTTATTAAACCGGTGGAATGGTCTAAAGCACCTCTCGGGGACAAGACACCTGAGCTAATATTATTATCCGGTGGAATGGACTCAACACCTCGGTCCTGACTCACGTAGTCTTTCACTTTAAATGATTAGTATATTTTCATTTATAATTTAACTCTTAATTGTATTTTCATTCACATTGAGTATGGGGCCCACTATTCTTAATCTAGTGGAACGGACTAGAGCACCTCTCAGGGACAACACACTCAAGCCACTATTATTATCTGATGGAACGGAGCTATACAAACACTTCGGCCCAACTCAAGTGATATTTCACTTTACATGATTAATATCTTATTCAGAGTTGACTATATTCTCCCAAACTCAAAACATATAAATAAACACATAAGTACGACCACGTAATTATCCTCAAATGACCATAATACCCTCAGGGAAATCAAGACAACAGTATTCTCCCAAAGCCTTTATAAAACCCAAAACATATACATTTCCAATCATTGTTCGAAATGCATATCCTTAGTTTTCTATACATATCTTGTATCTAATATTATACCTAAAACATGTACTTACATAATTACATTATTCTTAAGATTATCATTCCCTAGAATTTCCATAATTAAAATATTTAATATAACATACTCAAAACAAAGCATATACAAAGAAAATACATGGAGCACATAAAACCCTAGCTATGATATGTATTCTTACCGAAAAGGACATTGGGCTCTATACACCTAAATCCTACACCTCCTCCGAGATCACCTAAAAAATCACCTATGAAACAAGATAAAATATGATTGGGATCAGAGGTTAAAAATCAAGTGGGAGATTATGGTAAAGAAGGGTAAAAATGAAATTTACCAAAGTCGAATGGAAACTTGAATAGTATGGAAATATAGAAATATGTGTGGTGGAGCTATGGTTAAATTTTGGTGGTGCTTGTACAATATTTGGTGTGAAAATAAGGTTTCACGGCTAAAATAGAAAATTGCACGGCTAAGGGGTGTAAGAATTACGCGGCCATGCAGCACTGGCCGATAGAAAAAAAGATGCATGGCTAGATGGTGCAAGGGTTGCACGACTGTGCAACAGGGTATCTAAGTGTTTGCACGGTCGTGCAGTAGGTCGTTCACAGGTCGTGCACTAAGAAACTCTATGACGAGCGAAGGGAAAGAGAATGGAAAAGAAACAACGACCGGCGGTGATGGCTGGCGACGGTGAAGGGGAAGGTCGGGGCAACCTTGGTGGTCGGTCCATCGGCTAAAGGGTGGCTAGTGGTGGCTTGGGTGGTGCTCGGTGGTGGATTGGGTGGTGCAAATGCTAAAAATAGGGAAGGAGGAGGAAGAAGAAGGAGAAAGGTGAAGGAAGAAGAGGAGAAGGTCGGGGAGCTGATGGGTGATAATAAAATGGAGGGTTAGAGGGGTATTTATACTAGTAGGTGACATGATAAGGAGGAGAAAAAGGCAAAGAAGTGATGACGACGATGATGATGAAAATTTCTGCCGAGAAGAAGAAGAAAGAAGAAAGAAAAAGATAGGGGGGATGGTGATGGTTGAGATGGATGGGAGTTAGGTAGATGCACGAGGAGTGATGATGGAGAAGAAGACATGCACGAGAGGAGATGATAGGGAGAAGAAGGAAGAAGAAAGGTGGTAGGGATGTGATGGGGTTGCAAAAAATAGGGTAGCAGTAGGGTGATGATGGTGTGCACAGGGGAAAAGAAGAAGAAGAAGAAGTTAGGAATGAGGGATGGCAGGGCTGGAAGGTGATGGTGATGGTGTATGAGGGAGGCAAGTAGAGGGGGTGCACGTGAGAGAGAAGCAAAACTTCTCACGCCAAAAAATTTCAGAGCAGAGAAGAAGAGAAAAGAAAAGAAAAGAAAAGAAAAGGAGAAAGAAAAGAAAAATAGAGAAAGAAAAGAAAAAGAGAGAAATGTTAGGGAATTAGGATTAGATTAGGAATTTTGGGATTAGCCAAATATTTTAGATTAGCAAAAATTTTAGCTGTTTCGGTTTATTCGAATCAAGGTTTCAGTTTTCGGTTAAAATTTTGGGATTAAGAAATTTGGTTAAGGCTAAAAATAATATTTCTTAAGATTAGAGTCAAATTAGGGCTAATGATGCGGGATTAGGTTAAGCAAAATTTCTAGGTATTACACAACCATACTAAGGATTTGCCTCTAAATAAGGGAGCAAGTATTATATGTACAACATGAAGAATAAAGGCATGGTTCTTCAAATATTTCTCAGAGAGTACTCTCACCAATAGGTTTTTCAATACACCCAAACTAGTTTGAAAAAGGTAGCTTGGTTCATATTTTGTATCTCTTAAATCCCAAGGCCACCATTACACTTTGGCAAATAGATTGTACTGCATCATAAGAGGTATAGCCGCCTTCTATTGTGTGCACAACCCCAAAGAAAATTTCAATTAAGTTGGTATAAAATTCTTGAATCTTGTTTTGTAAAGGTATAATTATTCATAGAATAAATTAGGATAGATGTGAGGATGGAATAAATAAGAGTGTGTATCCCCACTAGAGAAAAATTATGAGTTTTCCAACAAAATAGTCATTTTTAAATCCATTCTCAATGCTTAAGGATTGGTTGCATGGAATACTATTGAGATCATGTACCAACTAATTACTAAAATTAATACAAAAAAAGGTAATGTATGAATTACTCAAACTAACTTTTATGTAGGGGCATTTCCTACAAGCAATACACATGAAAGGTTCGCTAAACAAGGTGGTTACTTGTTTAAAAATGAATTAGAGTGGGACATAAGGGTCATCATTATAATTTTAATGAAGAAAGTTGATGTGCACATGAGGGGGACATTCAAGACCTAAGAAGGCCATCCATATCATCATCATTGAGGGCTTAGAATTCATTAGACAATTAGCGAAAGTTTAATCTTGTTAGAAGAGTCTTATCTTCTTCTTTTTTATGTGTTTGGCATGAGATACATTAGATATTGTGTGAGTTTCCCTTCAAAGTTGTATCTTATATTTTTTGTGGAACCTACAGCTTTAGGAAGTTCTATTTAGTCATATAAGCATGACATAATCAACACTGAAGATCATTGAGTTGAATCTCTATGCGAGTTTCTTTCTTCTTTATGATTTATGTGTGTTTCATAATAAAGATTCCTCTACTACTTTCTATTTGAGTTAATCATGGAGATTTTATGTAATTTAATAACATAATCATACCCCCAAATAAGCTAAACCCCACTCTATACATACATACACATTCATCCCCATAAAATAACAACCTTTCATCATCTTCAACCTTCTAACCTTAACCCTAACTAATTATACCCTCCATCAATCCCATAATTAAGTGCATTATTAATCCACTAATATAAGCCCTAATAATTCCAATAATCACCCCATTAAATCCCAATAAATAATTACCCATCACCATAATCAAATAGACTCACAAAATCCTAAACTTGAATCACTTATTCTCAATTTCATCAATTTCTTTCATCTTATTTTGGTCTGATTCCTTATGTTTTATTTTCAAGTGATATAATTTGGTGTTGATAAAACTGGGTATCAAATTCTATGTTTTATTTCCATATCACATGCCACAAGTAGAGTGTCTTCATATTGAAGTTTTTCATTCAAATTCAACTAGTTATTCCAAGAACCCATCAAGATTCCATCAAGATTCAACCAAGAAGCCACCAAACTTGAATATCTTCATCACAAGCTCAAGGTGAAGGAATTTTTGGTGTCATAGAATCATAATCGGTACCATACACATGTAATAATGGAAGAAAAAGATAAATTTGAGGCATTAATGGGATAATTGCAACAACTCGCCCATCAAATTACCAAACAAAATGATATTCAACAAGCATAATTATCTAAAATACAAAAATACCTCTCAAAGAATATGTAAACATGCACATAATGAGGTGGGTAAATGATCATAATGGTACACAAAAGAGGATACTACACTCCACCACACACCCTTTACTAAATTGATGAATGAGAAATGAGAGGGTTTGGAATAAATAGAGGCATGGTTCATTGAGAAGGAAGACCCATGGTGATGGGTATAAGGGTCCTAAATTAAACCTCCCTAAAAAAGAAGTATTTACCCCGAGATCTATGTAGAATGACAAGAAATAATGGAGGCATCTTTTTTAGTTTAAGGAGCTTAATGATGAGAAGATGTCCAAGCTAGCAAATTTAATAATTTGAAAGTTTTATAGGACTGGGTTTGAAAACTTGAAGAGGGGACATAAAAAGATGGAAAATAGAAGATTAAATCATGGGAGTAGTTGAAAAATCAGCTTAAGAAGAATTTCGTTCCAAAGAAGTTTGAACACGACAACATCATTAAGATGACTACACTTAAGCAAGAGTTATGGGTGTAGAGGAGTGTGTAGGAGAGTTTGAAAGGCTGGCATTGATTTGTTATGTATAAGATAAGAGGGGAAAATGATGTGTAAGGTTCCTTGGTGGTATCAATTTGAATGTAATAGAGAAGGTGGAGGTTTACATCTATGACAAATTAAAAGACTTAGTAAAATTGGCTCTCAAGTTTGAGAAGCAATTGAAGCATGCCGAGTTGACATCCAAGACATAATCCTCCACCCAATCTAATCCCTATTCAAATGATACCACAAATTTGAAGAATAAATAGGGTGAAGGATAAATGGATAAGGGAAGATATAAGGTGGAAAAAAAGGCTAGTAAACAATGTTTTAAATGCGGAAGCTATAAATGCTTTACTAGGGATTATCTAAATAAAAAAGCCTTAATTTTGAGGGAGATATAAAATATGGATCCATATAGTGATGATGATTTTAAGATGGAGGATGAAGAGAGCGATAATGTATAAAGTGCTTATGTAGAAGGTCATGAGTGTTTCATTGTTCAAATAGTACTATAAGTGCACCTATGGTATTCTTCAACTCAAAAAGATAAGATTTTTAAGAGCAAGTGAAAGGTGGGAGACAAAGTGTGCAAAATAATTATTGATAGCAGCTCATGCACTAATGTTTCAAGTGAAGAGATGGTGAAGAATATTGACTTGAAAACTACAAATTACCCTAGGCATTATTCCTTATAATGGATCAATAAGGATAAAGGTGTAAGTGTAATACCCTAAACCTTTCTAACCCTAAATTTTGGGCATTTAATCTCTTAATCCAATCTCTAACATGTAAACCTTTTGTGGACACTCTATTCATACCTCTCAAATCTTCATCTTTACCCTTATATCCTTCAAATCCTAGTTTTTAATTTATTTTATTAGTAATCAACCAACCAACAATTCTCCATATCTTATCATCTAGAGCATTAGGCGATGGACCACTAGCCTCTCTCATCGATCAAAGTAGGGTGATTTTCACCATTATTATTTTTTCTTAACTTATTTTGACCTCAAATAAATTCCTACATCCAATATTTTTATATAAATAGGTTCCTAAAGGTATTCCACACATATTTTTCCTATTTATTAGAGTTTATACTTTACTTGAACCATTTTTAATCATTGTTGACTTTATTAGGCATGAGGGCTTAAAAATTCTAGCCTTCTTACACCCCATGATTGAATCCCATATTTTTATTATTCATTCAACCCAAAATTTAGTCATAATCACCTCCATCACCATTTACCACCTCTCTTACACTCTCTCACCTATTCAATCACTCACATCACTCATCTTACTTGCAAGCTACCCCTCCCATATGATTTCTCATATTTTTTCTTGCACATTTTAACTTCTAAAATCATTAATATTAAATCTTTAGTTCTTTTTTGAAGTAAAATAAAGTTAAGTACATAGTTTAAAGAATTTTTGATCAAGCTAATCTCAGCCCCATTTTCAAAAACCTTGAGAGTTATTTTCATCTCTTTTTAATTTTCTCTTCTATTATAATCCTTGATATTTCCCCCTATCTAATTATTATATTTGTTTTAGGTTATCAAAAGGTTGAAGAAGGAATTTAGGAGTATTTTGTGCTTTGATACCAGAGTAGCTTTGGTAAGGAATACATGTCTCTAGATTAAGGCTAGTTGTTTTCATGTTCTAATTTTGTGAAGTTCTATATTATCATATTTTATTCTAGAAATTATGATAGGCTTTATTTTAAATTCATATCCATGCATCAATTGGTAAATTCATAATTTTATAAGTTTTATAATCGTATGCAAAATTTCTATATTTTATGTTTTTCTAGGATTTTCCATCAAATATCAAGCATTATAGTATATTTTGTGATATTAATATGCTATTAGATGCGTAAAATTAATTTTTTTTAAGTATGGTGACTAGTGTAATATGTTAATGTTGCAAGATTTAGGGGTTTTAAGCTTTGGGCTGGTCTCAGCCTTATGACATTTGAGGTTTTGTGGATGTTTTAATTAAATATAATTATATATTTGAGATATTAATAAGTAAAGGAAAGTTGTGTGTAAAATTAGTGAATTTTGAAGACATGTAATACTTTATGGGGTATATAAGAGTCTCGACCTAAGGGGTAAAATTATCTCTTTGTGGTTTTTTTTGGAAAAAAAAAGTATTCCAATTTAATTCCTTAACATCCTAAATTTGATATGTAATATGTTAGGATTTGGATGAGTATGACCTAAGTTATGACAATAATAAATTTAGACATGTTGAAGTGAACTAAGGGCATTTTAATCCTAAAATGCCCAGAAAATTCTAATTTTATTATTTATTATTAAATAAGATTTTATTACGAAAATTAATTAAGTAAAATATTTTTTTACTAAAATAAAAGGGAATTAATTAGGGCAAATTAATAAGAAATTATATATATATATATATATATATATATATATATATATATAGGGGAGGGGTCACATACAAACTATAATTAATATACAAACATAGGAACTAATCTCATCCATTGGATCAAAATTTGATCACATTCAAGATTTTACTAATACTAAACCAAAAAACTAATCCAAACCTATATCCAAACCAAATATCCAAACCCTAAACCCTAAACCCTCTAAACCCTAAACCCTAAACCCTAAACCCTAACCCCTCTAAACCCTAAACCCTAAACCCTAAACCCTAAACCCTAAACCCTCTAAACCCTAAACCCTAAACCCTTAACCCCTAAACCCTAAACCCTAAACCCTCTAAACCCTAAACCCTAAACCCTAAACCCTAAACCCTAAACCCTAAACCCTAAACCCTCTAAACCCTCTAAACCCTAAACCCTAAACCCTAAACCCTAAACCCTAAACCTCTAAACCTCAAACCCTCTAAACCCTAAACCCTAAACCCTAAACCCTAAACCCTAAACCCTAAACCCTAAACCCTAAACCCTCTAAACCCTAAACCCTAAACCCTAAACCCTAAACCCTAAACCCTAAACCCTCTAAACCCTAAACCCTAAACCCTAAACCCTAAACCCTCTAAACCCTAAACCCTAAACCCTCTAAACCCTAAACCCTAAACCCTAAACCCTAAACCCTAAACCCTAAACCCTAAACCCTCTAAACCCTAAACCCTAAACCCTAAACCCTCTAAACCCTAAACCCTAAACCCTAAACCCTAAACCCTTAACCCCTAAACCCTAAACCCTAAACCCTAAACCCTCTAAACCCTAAACCCTAAACCCTAAACCCTCTAAACCCTAAACCCTAAACCCTAAACCCTCTAAACCCTAAACCCTAAACCCTAAACCCTAAACCCTAAACCCTAAACCCTAAACCCTCTAAACCGTAAACCGTAAACCCTCTAAACCCTAAACCCTAAACCCTAAACCCTAAACCCTCTAAACCCTCTAAACCCTAAACCCTAAACCCTCTAAACCCTAAACCCTAAACCCTCTAAACCCTAAACCCTAAACCCTAAATCCTAAACCCTAAACCCTCTAAACCCTAAACCCCAAACCCTAAACCCTAAACCCTCTAAACCTTATACAATATTAGAAGGAAAACAATCTTCCATGATTCAAAATTTGACAATTTCTTAAATTAAACCTTATACAAGTTTGGAAAGAAACCTTACACTATCATGTAAACTACAATGAAAAGCATAAATCACCAATACCTTTATGAAGTTGAATTTAAATTTCATTCCTACAAAAGGGGCTATTT